>ML796076.1:331369-358346 GCA_009831015.1 Picea engelmannii
ATTCTTCTAGGATAACTCAATCTGCAAAGCGTCTTCCCATGAGGGCTTTCACCATAAGGGGACCACTTTGGAGTTCATCCATTTGTGCACCTTATCAATCATGATAAGACAATAATGAGTCATCTATACATTTTTCCAACAAAACATTATATACCAATGGAACCACATCGATCCGTATTCATCATCTATCAATGACAACTTATTGATCCATCTTCATCTATGCATTTTCATCAAGGACAATACATATTATATTACATAAATCATCAATCAATCAATCCTTTCAAATCAATCAATCACTTGACATCAATCAATCAAACCATTGGCATCAATGACAACATGATCCAACAGTATCAAAGGAGGAATTGAAGGTAGTCTTGTTCTCTTTTAAGGAAGATGAGTCCAAGCCTTGATGGGTGGATTGTTAATTTTTTTCTTATGTTTTGTGAATTGGTGGAAGAGGACTCAACAATGGTTATAGAATAAGTCAATAGTTTTGGAAGGGTGCCTCGAAGTTTTAATGCAACTTTTATTGGATTAATTTGGAAAAAATTTAAACTTGACTATTTTTATTATTTCAATCTCATCTCACTCGACAACTATGTATATAATACAATAGAAAAGGTTTTAGTTGTGAGGATGAAGGATGTGCTCTCAAATGTGACCACATTGGAACGATTTCATAAACACTAAAAATAAACAAGAGATGATAATAAAGCCAACTTTTTCAAAGGCCTATGATAGAACAAATTGGTTGTACTTGAGATTAATCTTAATACATGTAGGTTTTAACATTTCTATTGTTAATTGGATCATGGGCTATGTCCCTTATGAGAAATTCTCCATATTGATTAATGAAGCAACATTAATCTTCTTCAATCGATTTAGAGGCTTAAGAAAGGGGTGTTGATTATCCCCCTTGTAACTTATTCTTCTTTGTAGCTGAAGTTCTAAGTAGGATCATTGTGGATGTAACAAGAAGAGGAAATATACAGGCTATAAACATAGGATTTTTTTTATTAACTCATCTTTTATTTGTTGATGATTTATATTATTTCTAAATGGTTCATAAAGGGAGTCTAAGAAGATTCAAGAAATTATAAATATATTGTTTATGGCTACTAGTATGGAGGTCAATGCACAAAAGTATACCTTCTGTCACTATGGTTTGGGGTGAGATGTAGTACAAAGGTGAGATATCTTCTTTCCTTCCTTAATTTTTGGGTTGTAAGAAGGACTAAAATACTTTGGATTTATTCTTAATATTGATAACTATGGTAAAAGACAATGGGTATAGCTTATACAAAAAATAGAGGGAAGAATTTTCCAATGGTGTAATAGATGATTATCAAGGGGTGGAAAGTTAAAATTGGTTAAACTTGTACTGGAAATTGTCCCAGTATATTGACACTCTCTTGCATATATTCCAAAAGATGTACTTGAGAGGTTTGAGAAAGTATGTTTTGATTTCTTACAGGGGAGTAAAAATGAAAACCAAGGGATTCACTTGGGAAAATGGTTGGCTATTACTAAACCAAAGGCTTTGGGTGGTTGGGGCTGAAAATACATTCACATTTTTGGGAAATCACTAGCTACTAAAAGTTTGTGGAATTGGTTGATGAAGGATGGTCTGTGGAGGAAACTAATAGAGAAGAAATTTATATATATCCTCATGTTCTCTATTATATAAAATGTTAAGAAGAGCATTAACAACGTGTCAAATTAGTGGAAGGACTTAACGTTGGTATTCTCTCTTGTTAGAGACAATTTGGCATCGAAGGTAGGGAGGGGAAACAAGGGAAAGCTTGGATTTGATTCTATATTGGGGTGTGGGAATGCAGTTTTACTACTTAATGATAACCTAGCATAGTCTCATGGTCAAGGAATTTATTGTTTAAATCAAGTAGAGAATTGTGCTTTGACTACTATCTAGTCTCAAGGGTGGAAAACAACACAGTCCTTGAATTTGGAAGGGGACAAGGAAGAAAGATGGAATTTACTAGGGGTAGAATTGAGAAAGGGTTATATAAGATTGAATGATGAGTCAAACACATTGGACTGGGATCAATATAAGGTTGGTGGAAGTTATTTTACAAGACTAAGATACAAGGTTATGATAGATGGTGGACACCAAGTAGAGCTTTGGTGGTGGTCTAAGAGATGGAAAATAAATGCTTCTAAGAAAACAAGGATCTTTTTATGGTTGGCCCTCTAAAATAGAGCTCTGACATGGCCCAATATTTTACAAAAAAAATGGATAAAAATGGACCAAGCATATGTTATATGTGTAGAGGAGTAGAGGAAAACATTGGACATTTTATTATCCAATGCCTATATGCACACCAAATTTGGAAAGATGCATAAAAGTCTTTCTTGGAATCCTAAAAAATTGCAATCTCTATATAAAACCCTATAAATATTTTAAAATATATAATTATGAATTCAACTATAAAACAAAAATATAATTATTAATTTAATTTAAAATGAAGAAAATAAATATTTCTTGCAATAATATGACAAATGGCATAATATAATGAATAATTTTAACCTATGATCACAAGAATGAACCACTACCTAAAAATAACTATATGCACCATGAACTCATAAAATGTATATATCTAAATTAAAAATTAAAAAATAAAAATTAAAAAAACTCTTTAATAAATTATAAGAAATTATAATTTCTTAAAATATAAGAAATTATGTTGGCAACAAAGTTGTAAGGACAACGACCCTCCAATATCGGAAAAGACCAAAGCTATCAATATTGAGAAGAGTCCATTACGGTGAATCCACTCTAAACATCATATCAATATCAATTTATTGAGTCATGTTGTTTTTGTTTTGCTATGGAAAGGGTGTAATCATTTTACTTACATGGGATCCCTTTTAAGTCAACGTAATGTTTATAAAGTGTGTCACACCCCATGATCTTTGAAGTGGAGTGGACATTCTTTCTCTCACTATGTTCTATGTATTTTTTTTATTTTTTTTTTAAATGTTTTTATTTTCTTTTCTTTTAGTTCGGAGAGAGGTTACATATTTTAAGATCATTTTGGATAAAATTTGTTTAATTATGAAGTTTTCTTCATAATCAAGTTTATTTATTCGTTTTTATATTTGTAATCTCCAGAGTTTCAGAATGTCAAATTTTGTTTCCTCCGTTTGTTAATATCTTTCCATAGATGCATTAATAATTATTTATTAAATAAAACATTTTTTTTTTCTTCAAACAGCAAGCTGGTAAGCAATGTCGAGAGGAAAATCTTCATGAATCCCTGACCGGCAGGCTTCCCTGCAAAATTAAACCATGTCTCCGACAAGCTTCCTTGCAGATGAAAACATGAACATGTGAAGGCTCCGATAAAGTTGTCTGCATAGGGAGACTAATTCAAAAGAAATGGACGAAGTTAAACTCAGAGAAAAGACGGCAACAATGTTCAAAATATTCGAAAAAACTGACGTGCTTCTACATATTAAATGAAGAATATTTACAGTAGTTAATGGGAGGGAAGCGCCGTGGGGCACTTCCTTCAGACTTCGTCACGAACTCTATCCTCTTCTAGTACTTCTACCGTGATGCAACCTCAAAGAATGCATCACGGTAGTTAGAGTATCCTATACCAACACCATAGATGCCAAAAATAGAATACGAGGTTGGAACCGATGATGGAATCTGACCGGAAAATTGTTTGTTACGGGGTGATTTTTCCATCAAATGTGGTTAAAAGTTTCTCCGGCCCATTAAATTTATTCATTAAAACCATCTGAGTAGGCATTGGAGTTGTCAATGACGAGTTGTTTAATTTTGAAATTCCAACCTCGGTTAGGACATTATCTCCAAGAATGAACTTACATGACCCCAGAGAAATATGTGTCATTGTGCTCCATAGATATATTATAATCATCTCCAAGAAATGAGGCAACCTCAATCCATGTGCCTAATAGACATGTATGCATGTATACCAAACCTACCTCCCAAAAATAGTATTATGAAGAGCATTCCCTAAGAGAACATGCAAATAAAGTAGGATGACCTCAACATGAACATAATAAGGAATCAAAGCCATGTTCAACTTCATGAAAATGTAATTCCCTTACTTAGGGCTTCATAGTTAAACTTTGAAGTTGTATTTTGGTTGACAATCTAATTGCATGAAATCTAAATTATCTTTGTTGTCTATCTTTGTTTGTTTTAACAATACAATAAAACCAATATTCATTTACATGACACTAAATTCATAAATACATATTGAAATTGAATTCAAGCAAAAGAGTAAGTAAAAAAAATACCTCTTGAAGAAGAAGTCTGTCATGTTTGTTGATGTCTACTTTATTTGCCTGAAACACAATATATTCCTCCTAGCTAGCTAGGAATTGTTGATGTTAGTAGTAGCATCAAACATGTATTTATGCACAGGTCTATGTGTATTTATGCATAGGCCTATGTGTCTAGACGTGTGGAAATCGTCCAAAGCCTTCTATGCTTGAATTTACTTAAGTTAAAGGAATTATTAAAGTAATTTTTTTTTATTAATTAATTATGTAATTAGTTAATAGAGTTATTTATGAGACATGCTAAAAGTACTTAGCATGCAACATGTAATCTAAATATCAAGTGAGTGTGATAAGAAATCTCAATGGTAGATCACTTTGGAGATCATAAATAGATTGTAGCTCATGATTATAAAAGAAAGGCTAGGACAATGAGGAAGACACATTCACACAGAGATAACAAAGAAGGAATTTTTCTAGTGTGGATTCATTCGAGAGTGTAGAAGCAAAGAATGAATTTTTCTTACACTTGATAGGTGTTGAGGGAGTCGACACAGAGTATCGGATCATGCAGGACTGTGGTTCAAGATCTTGGATAGGTGAAGAAGGAAATATTTATTCGTGTGTCAGTAGATGATCAAAAGTCTTCATGGTTTAAGGTATAAAAGCCTTTAGAAATTTATTTCCAAGAACATGCTTAGGATAGGCCCAACATGTCAAAGGAGGAGGCTTGACAATTGAAGGTAGCAGACTAAAAGCAAGCTAGGCTTTCAAGCAACTCAAAATATATGTTCTACTTAAATTATTCTCCCATAACACTATCAACCAAGTTAATAGTTCTTTGAGGGTTGGGACTTTTGGACAAAATATTTTGAATTTAACTACAAATATTAGAGGGTCTTCCTTGGAAAACAATGATATGGGGGATTTTCTTACTCATAATAAATCCTCTTCATGTTTCAGTGATAATGAAATTTATGATTCCTATGACATTTCTAGTGAATATTCTAGGGTTAGGGTCCTATACAAAACTGACCTCTTGAAAGAGGGTCAGAAACCCTTCAGATGTTACCATCTTAGACCAAGGAAAGAGAAAGAAGATATGGGGGTCAGGTTTTAGGGGGTTTGTGTAGTGATGGAGTTAAATCCCCAGAACACCCATCAATTGGGATAAAGTCAAATATTAAAATTGCACAAGAGAAGGCATGGAGGGAATTCCAACAAGGAAAACAAAAAAATAAATCGATGTGCTCCTTGGAGCATGTCAAACCCTATAGAGGGTTGGGAGATGATTATAATGTCCTTAAACATTAGAGGGATGGGTATCCCCTCTAACATGTTGGGACTTTCAAGAGTTTTTGAGATAAATAATATTGATAACCTATTATTTATTACAAAAAACCCCGGGGGAGGGGAAAATGTTATTCGGCTATTGAAATCCTTTTTAAAAAAATCAGATTTTGTTGCTATTGATGCTTTAGGTATATCATCAGGGACTTGTCACAAGTTGGAGATAAAACATGTCTATGATAAATTCTTACACTTTTGTGTTAGGTTTATGCACATCCTCTGGATTAAAGGATTTGGGAATGTGTATTTTTGTTTTAAATGTATATGGTCCATATGATGATATACATAGGTGTTGGGATAGGCGTTTTTCCCTTGAGTTGCTAAAAAATGATTTTGTTATTATTGGAGGAGATTTGATTTCACTTGGAGAATATCAAAGGTTTGGGGTTTTTTGCAAGAGTGGATAGGTTATGGGATTATTTCAGATAAAATTTCAAACATGAAATTTTCATTGATATAGAGCTAGTCAATATTTCACCAACCTGGAGAAATAATATATTTGGGAATGATGGTGTCTCAAAGCATTTGGATCGGTTTTTTATCACTAAAAACATTAGAGGGAAGATGGATAGTTATAGGTTGTGTATTGAAAGTGGAGGATTCTTAGACCATGTAGTTTGATCTTCCTATATTTAGAGTTGAAAAATGCCAATCCCTCCTCTCCATTCAAATTCAACTTCAGTTGGGTCGAGGATAATGAATTTCAAATCATGGTTAAAAATGAATGGATGGATTACGATGATATTTTGGGGACCTCAACCAGTGTACATTATACAAATACAATGGAGATAATTCAGAGTAAGGTGATGGATTGGGCAGTAGATGGATACAAAGCTAAGGATAAAAGTTTAAAGGAAATTGCAGAGGAGATACATAAATTTCATACGAATAATGCAAGGGGGATATTCAATGAAGAAGAAAGTTTGAGGATAAATGATTTGGAAAGAAAAGTAAGGCGACTATTGGCCTATAGAGAAGTTGAGTGGAGATTGAAGAGTTGGGCATTATGACTAGAGAATGGTGATGATAATACAAAATACTCCCATCAATTTGCAAACCACTAGAAGGGTGCACATGATTTGAGAAGTGAAATATGAGGATGGGTCTTTGGTAAGAAGTCATGGTGAAATAAATCGAATGGGGGTTAGGAATTTTTGGAATATGTACAAGGATCTAGAGCAAGTAAAGGTCCCCAAAATAGTTAAATTATCATCTTACTTCCCCATTTTTGTTACTAAATATTAGAATGTGACTCTCTTTGAAGAGGTATCAAAGGAGGAATTGAAGTAAATTTCATCCTCTTTTAAGAAAGATGAGTCCAAGCCCTCACGAGTCAACTATTGAATTTTTTCTTGGGTTTGTGAACTAGTGGAAGATGAACTATTAAGGGTTATTAAATAATTCAAGAGTTTTAGCAAGATGCCTGGGAGTTTTAATGCAATTTTTATTGCTCTAATTCTAGAAATAAAGAAAGAAAGAAAGAAAGAAAATGACTAGAAACTTTTGGTGATTTCAAACCCATTTCACTATGAAATTATATATATGAACATTGCAAAGGAAGGGATTCATCATAAGGAATAAAAAGAAAAAAACAATGATAATAAATCGAGATCTTTCAAAAGTATATAATAGAAAAAATTGGTTGTGTTTGTGATTAATCCCGATACATGTAAGTTTTAGAATTTCTATTGTTAATTTGATAATGGGATATGTCTCCTCTGTGAACTTTTTCATATTGATTAATGGAGAAAAATCAATCTTCTTCAAACCATCTTGAGGCTTAAGATAGGGATTCCCATTATTCTGCTTGTTATTCCTCTTGGTAGATGAAGGTTTGAGTAGGGCTGTTTTGGATGCAAAAGGAAGAGACAATATAGAAGATATAAAGATAATATCTATTATGTTAAATCATATTTTATTTGTTGATGATTTCTATTATTTCTAAATGGTTTAGAAAGGGAAGCCAAGAATATTTGAGAAATTATAAATATACTATGTATGGCTAATATGATGGAGGTCAATGCACAAAAGTATCCCTTATGTCACTATGGGTTGGGGAAGGATGTAGTACAAAGGTTAGCTACCTTATTTATGTTAAAACCTTTTGGATTGCAAGAAGGACTGAAATAAATGGGCCTTATTTTCAATCCTGATAGCTATAATGGTACAAGAGACCAAGGATGGCTTATAAAATAATTGGAGGAAATAATTTTCCAATGGTGTAATAGATGATTATCAAGTGGTGGAAGGTTAACATTGGTAAAGTCTATATTGGAAGTTTTCTTGGTGTATTGTCACTCTCTTGCATCTATTCCAAAATGAGTACCTGAGAGTTTTAGAAAAGTATGTTTCAATTTCTTATGGTAGGGAGGTAAAAATGAAAAGCAAAGGATTCACTTGGAAAAATGGTTGGATACTACTATGCCAAAGGTGATGGGTGGTTGGGGCTTAAAACACATTCACATTTTTTGGAAATCTCTAATTGTTGAAATTTTATGGAATATGATGACAAAGGATAATTTGTGGAGGAAAGTAATACATATGAAATATATATCCCTAAGTTCTTTGTTTAATTGGATCAGAAACCATAGGAAGGGCATTAAGAGCATGCCAATCAATGGAATGCTTTATAGTTGGCCTTCCCTCTTATTAGAGACAATTTGGCTTGGAAGGTAGGGAGGGGAAACACTATAGAAATTAAATCTTATTCTATCTTGGGGTGTGGGAATGCACTTTTACTACTTGATGATGACCTAGCATAGTCACATGATTAATGAATTTATTATTCAAATCAAGTAGAAGATTTCACTTTGACCACTATTTGGTCTCAAGGGTGGAAAAAAAGCTAGTCCTTGGATTTGGAAGGGGACGGGGTAGAAAAGTGGAATTTACTAGTGGAAGAAATGAGAAAGGATCATATAAGATTGAATCATGAGTCAAACACCTTGGAATGGGCTCAAGATAAGAATAGTGGAAGTTATTTTTCAAGACTAGGATGCAAGCTTATGATAGATGGTGGAAACCAAGAAGACCTATGGTGGTGGTTAAGATATGAAAACTAAATGATTTTAAGAAAACAATGATCATTTTATGGTTGTCCCTCTAGAATGAAGCTCCAACATGGTATATGTTACAAGAGAAGGGGTAAAAATGGATCGAGCATGTGTTATCTATGTAGCGGAGTAGAGGAAATCATTGTAAAATCAATCATCCAATGCCTATATGCACAACAGATTTGGAAGGATGAAGAAAAAATAACATGTATCTTAATTGTATGGAATGACATTCTATAAAACAATCTTCAAAGAATTGATTAAGAAAGAAGGA
Organism: Picea engelmannii; assembly: GCA_009831015.1. Lineage (NCBI taxonomy): Eukaryota > Viridiplantae > Streptophyta > Pinopsida > Pinales > Pinaceae > Picea > Picea engelmannii. The sequence goes on from ML796076.1 coordinate 340,319, forward strand.
ATTGAAGGGTTTTAAGGAATTACCCTTTATAATTATTTTGGTTATTTGGATAGCTAACAATGATAGTTTATTTAATGGTAAGCAAAAGACAACTTTCCAAGTATTGTGATAGATATATGGTTTATTCAAAGATGTATGTTATAATTGAAGGAAAGAGTCCCTAGGAAAATTTGGGAGTTGATGATGGGTAAAACATATCTTTGGGGTTTCTTTGGTGGGGCCAAGCAAGGGATTTAAGATTTCAACAAAGTTACATGAGTACTATATTTTTTAGATACTCATTTTAACAAATTCATTGTATTTTTTAGATACTCATTTTATCAAATTCAAAGAAGTCTTGGGCATAGGCACCACCAATCCCGTTGAGTTGATGGCATTGAGATGCTTGATGAAGTTAGAAAATGAGAAAGGAATTGATTGATTATAGGTATATAGGAATTCTCTTCTTGTCATTAACCAAATGAAATGGGAAACTTAAAGTCAAAATGTTACTTGGATGCCTCTAGTTGTCTAGTTAAAATTGATTTTAGGATTGCTTCAATGTTATCTTATACACACATCTATATAGAATACAAGATGTAGGTTGATGGAGTCTCCAAGAAAAGACAACACAATCCTGGAATTATGGTACTAGAGGAATATTTAGATGGTTTTCATTTTGTATCATCTCAATAAATCATTTGTTATTATTTTAATGTTTTTTTAAAGAAAATATATTTTAAGATTTCTTTGGATTAAATACATTTAATTGTGAAGTTTTTTACCCAACTAAATTCAATTAACTTTTATTTTTACAAAATTTTAATAAATATTATATTTTATGAATTATTTATTTAAATTTTCTTTTAATTTTTTATTTAAACATTTGTAATTTTCTGTGATACTAACACATGATATATAATTGTTACATTAATTTATGAATATAAGATCCATATTTTATGAAAATTAGTGAGTGGAATGGCCACTTTCACATATAATACAAGATTTCATTTCAAAAAGACTCCTTTTTAAGAATGTGTCCTCATTTAGTCCAACAAATAATAATGAATATTAATGAAGAATCTTATTATCTATGCACTATTCTAACATGATCAACCATTTTGCAAGATATCAAAATCTTCTCAAAGTTTTGAAAATCATCCCAAACTCCCCTTCAATATAGGGATATCACTATATTAAAGATACTATCCATTTCCACAGGTATATTATTGTATCATTAGAATATATTTTGTGTGAACATTTTTCCAATCTATGATTTGTGAGATATTTCTTGCGAATTTCTTGTGTGAGCAAGCTCCATCATCATAATTTGAATTTTTCTAAGTATTAATATTTACTAAGTATTAATATTTACTATGTGAAGTTATGGAAATTGAAAGGAATTCTAACAATGGATTAAAATTTTATGAAAATTAAAAACTTGGTTTTGATATAATCAAAAATTAAAACTTGAGTAAGTTTGGTCCAAATGATTATGTAATGGAGCTTTATCCCATTCAAATTTCTATTTTTATTTTTATAAGTTTCATGAGAAACCTGTTATTCTTCCCAGTGACATTTCTATTTATATTTCTATAAGTTGCCTGACAAACCTTTATTTAAAATGTATAGCAGATGATAGATAAACATGGGTTTTGATGGAAGTTGTTGATGTCATTTGTTTGAAGAATAGAAATTAAAATTATATTATTTTTAAATACATTTCCATGTCAACTCAACGACACATTAAAATGTTGGCCGTTGCCCTTTCGAACATAAGTGAGCGTTGAAGATTCTTAGTGAATCTCCAGAGTTTCAGAGTGTCAAATTGTGTTTCCTCAGTTTGTTACTCTCTTTCCACAGATGTATTAATATTTATTTATTAAATAAAACATTTTTTTTTGTTTCTTCAAACAGCAAGTTGGTAAGCAATGCCGAGATGAAAATCTCCATGAATCAAACAATTGAATCCCTGACCGGCAAGCTTCCCTGCGAAATTAAACCATGTCTGCCACCACACCACAGGGAGAGAGGCAGATGAAAACATCGACATGTGAAGGCTCCGATAAAGTTGTAAACCATATTAAATCAACATGCACGAAGTCGTCGAGGTAGTCTGGCACAGATAATAGCACAATGTGATCTCATTTTCTTGCATAGGTAGCTTGATATTTTCTTTGCACAATCCATGCACTGACATAACACAGTGTGATCTCATTTTCTTTGCACAATCCATGATTTGTAGAAGGCATTCTTTAGTCAAAAAAAAAAAAAATCTAAAAATCAATACAGGTCTTCCTTGTTACCGCAAACAGTTGTCTCATACATCAATTTAATGTCTGATTTTACTGAAAACTTAAAATTAATTATATATATAGATTTCAGTAAAATTGTCCCATAAGCGGTTTCCAAGATTCTCTTCAACCCCAAAATCTTCAATACAAGCTAAGCCCAGAGAATATGTGTCTCATCAATAGCCATTACAATATAAAGAGCTTATCTTATATCTAATATAGATATAGAATCCAAAACTTCTTTCACCAAAATAATAATATCCAAAAGTTACATCCTAAATCTCTCTCTCTCTCGTAAGGAGAATTAAACAAATAATATTCAACATTAGACAAGTAAAAAATCTTAATAATAAAATAACCAAGTAAAATAGATAAGATTATGGGGATGTCACTTGTTCATCTCTCATGCAAAAAGTCATCTTGATCTTGGGCAATTGAACATGTAAAACCTTTACACAATGTCACATGGATCATCCTCCAAGAGTATGTGCTCCAAGTTAAACTTTCATTAACCACGAGGGTGCTCTCCAAGAAGGTCCTTCACTAACCACTAGGGTGCTCTCCAAGAAGGTCCTTCATTAACCAAATAATATAAAAGCATGCCTAGAAGAGGTGCATCTTTAGATGTGTGCAAAGGGTGGTTCAACCATGTCAAAACAATATAAAATAGTACATGCGATGTGCACTTTTGATAACTGTGACAATAGTAGTTGTTTCCCCTTAATGTATGGTCAAACAAACAACCAAATAATGTTAAAATGCAGCACCATTGAGAAATGTGCCAAGGTAGTTAAAAGTCTCATAAAAAACAATATAATATATCTAGATAGAGTGTTCCCTAGGAAGATGTGCCCAAAGATAATTACGTTTACATAAATAAATGTGTCATGATGGTAGTGCTCTCCTAGATGAAGTAGTTAGCCACCTAGAGATCTGTTGTTGGGAAAAATACCCTATGGACTAGCAAACTAGGGTCAGACTTGCATGCAGATTTTGACCGTAAATAAATTACTTTTTAACCTACCACCCAAAACTTAAACCCCTCTTTCACAATACATGCATGGAAAGAAACTACTAACCTTGTTACTGATGTTTGGTGTAGATCCTTCATTGCGCTTTGACCGCTAGCTTGCACTGCTCCTTCCAAAGATAAACTGCAATCAAAACAAACAACAATGCATGCACGCTATTTCTCTACTTGAGGGTTAGAAATTAAGCATAAATTAACCAAACCATAGATAACTCTTGCATTGGGATGGGAAAAGTGTTCTTTTATTATTTGAAAAAATGAATCAACTTACAATCAAAGTCGAGACCGACCACCGCTCCTTGATCCTGATCCTGGGCTCCTCTTCGTTTGTCCTCCAACTAATTTGCATTAAATCTCCTTTGGAATGAGGAAAGGCTAAAGGGTTGGGACAATGGATTCAGAAAATGGGCATAGTTTCTTCGCTATATTCTTCCTTTTCCAAATGGTACCCCTACCCCTTCTTTTATAGGCTAGAAGGAGCTAGGGTTTTGGACGAACTCTCGACCATGCATGGCTGGGAGTTTCAGTTAACTGACCCATATCTTTTAGTTCCGTCAGCAACTTTCCTTTTTTTTTGTGCTTTGTTAGGTACATGTGGGCTGTAGTGGGCCTGCCAGCGTGCACACGCGTGCAGTAATGGGTTAGGGCGCGTGGGCCTTGATAAAAGAGGATTTTCAAAGAGTTTGTTCAACATAGTTTTGGCAAAGAAGGGTTATGAGTTGGCCTGATGCCAGGTAAGCATGTGTGGTGCAATTTAGGGTTATAACAGATGCCCTCTAATGTGTGAGGTCAGAAGAGCATCTGATCGCTGAAATACATTACCAATCTTTGACCAATCTTTATTGATGTGCTGAATGAGTGAGCCCAAGGATCAGGAACCAGGAGGTGTCGTCTGCAAAATAACAAATGTCTCACCAAGGCAGGCATACCCATTCTCGGGATAAAATAGAACCATGGCTACTAATCAAATACATTGTAGATCCATGTCAAATAACTATAAAGAGTAGCCGCGAATAATACATAGCAGAGCTACATATCGAAATCAAAAAGATATACATATAGAGTATCCATTTTTCAGAAGCTGATTTGGCCTGACGGTTGTACTTCAGAGATCAATCAACAACTTCAAAATATTCTAAAACTCGGGTAAGAGTGTAATGTGAGTGTATGACTGCACTACCCAGAGGTCTTCGACGGCTCGTCGGTTATGGACTTGATAATCTTGATGATCGGATTGAAGGCTTCAGTGATTTTGAACAAGTACTTGATTGGACGTTCAGGATGGCTGGGTATACGGACAAGAGACATATTGCAGAGGGGCCGACTCAAGATTAGTGACAAACTTCCCTTAGATAATAGCATGACAAGTGATAAGACTTAGGCAGAATATATGTTAATCATAAGTCTACGAAGCAGGAGGCAACGCAAATTCTCGATATATTTGGAAGAGTAACCAAACGGTGGAGGACACAACTCTATATAGTGAGAAAAGGCTTCCTAAGGTCGTACTACATCCCATAGTCTGATGATCAAACAGGCAGATGTGCTTTATCCAAGGGCGACTCATTATGCTGCCAATAAAGAAAATACTTTTCCCATCCTCTTTTGGGGGTATATTTGATTTTTTTGTTCTTTTTGATAATTTTTGAAAAAGAAAAAAAGAATATTACGTTACAATGGAGGAACAAGTACTGCAAACATACAAGCTCGAGCCACAAGGACAAGAATGATGTTCTGGTAAAATGATACTTGGGAAAAATCCTCCGGCGGTGAAAGGTGTTAAGACGCAGAAGCAAACTGTTACAAGGCTGGTGGGTAAGGTATGCAAATGTAGTTGATAGAACACACAATGGTAACGTCCTTCGATGTAAGTTTAACGATCCCAGAGAAGGTAAGCTCGATGGTTTTTCATATTTAGAGAGTCTGAAAAAGCATAAAAGGAGACTCCAATGGGGTACCTTTTTCGACAATAGTCTAATTGGTTCGAAAAAGGGATAAACTAGCACCGATTAGACGTCAATTCAAAACCATTTTAATGAGTTTGACAAGGACAAGATCACTCGGCTATTTTTTCACTTTTAAGGAGTCTGAAAAAAGCTTAACTATGGACTTCGTCAAGAATATTCTTCTGGACCAATTTAACGAGTGTGAAAGAATAAGGTCACTCGACGATCTTTTGAATTTTACGGAGTCTGTAAAGAGCTTAACTATGGACTCCATGGGGTTTCTTTTTCGTAAGTTTAGTCCCTCAGGCCCAAAAAATGAATAAAATTATACCTGAGAGTACTCTTCTAAAGAATGGGAATTCGATAGAGTATACCTTTGTTCGTACAGTTGAACGTCCGGACCGAAAAAGGGGTAAACTACTGTCGGACAGACATACTTCAAATGTCAGTTTAATGAGCGTGAAAGGTCACAAGATCACTCGGCAATCTTTTCATTTTTAGAGGGTCTAAAAGGGCTTAAAAGAAGACTCGTTTAAGGAACGTTCTTCTGGACCAATTTAACGAGTGTGAAGAAACAAGGTCACTCGGAAATCTTTTCATATTTAAGGAGTCTGAAAAGGGCTTAAAGAAGACTCCATAATGGTTACTTTTCTCAGTTAATCCAGACGAGATCGAAAAGCATAAATGCAGTCTCGCTGGATGTTTCTTTCGGATCTCAAAGCGAGCTTGAAAAACAACAAAGTTAGCTCATGATAGACTCTTTGTAGGTCGATGCCTGGCATCTCCTCGGGGGAGTTGTATGCTCCGACGAAAACATTTTCTATGCCGCCAGGGGTTCTGGAGATATTGATAGGTATCATTTCAACAATGGTTGTCATATTACCCTAAGCATAGATCTTGTGTGTAGCTAAGGGATTAGTATGAAAAGACCTATCTCCAGTCATATTCATGGTGAATTCTCCTGCTTTGATTCGGCTTAACTTTGGGAGGAAATATGATCTGTGGTGAAGATATTCCCAAGGTTTGTCTGGACTAGTCATTGCTTCGATTACTGCTTCGTCAGAAGGCAAGACTAAGTCTAATGAATCGATGTTAGTGAGAGAACCTTGAGCCCAAATAGGCTCTAGAAGTGGATCCAACTCTTGTGCCAGAGTCAGATCAGGGTTAGATGAGGCTTGTTGGACTAAAGAGTACGCTACTTCAGTGGAGGACAAGGGCATGGACATACCCGAGTGCCCTGTCTCATCCATCGTGGCCGATGGGGAAGGAAGAATCCATGGAACCTCGAAGTAAGTAGTGCGGAACGACGAAACTTGAAAAATCTCAACCTTATGGTGATTGGATATAAATTTGATATCACCCTGAGGAGGTGGGTAATCAAAGGTACCCATCAAGGATGGACACAAACCAACTCCTACGTTGATGACACCTGGTTGAGGATTATCAATCATCAGAACCATGGATGCCCCCAAAGCCGGGTCAGGTCTAGAGAAAGATAGTTGATCAATGGTCACTATCCGACCCTCATGTGGAAACAACAAGACTCGGAAAACTATAGCAACCACAACTTGCATAGCATAAGTCCAACTACGTCCTAACAAGAGATTATAGTCGAGGGGAGCATCGACTACCTCTACTTCGACACACATAGTTTTCCCTCCTAACTGCACAGGGAAATAAGGAATGATGCCATGTGGTTGGAATGAACAACTGTCGAAAGTAGTGAGGAGATTAGGTGATGGAGACAAAACGGGCTGGTCGATGGCCTTCCAGCATGCTAACGACATAACGAATGTCGAGGCGCCCTCGTCAACCACTCTGCGGAAGATATTTCTAGTAAAAGTTTTCGTGGGATGAGCCACTACTATATGAAACGCGACATGGTAAGGCAAACGATGTTTTAAGTCAGTTGTATCTAACATGATGGTACCTGGATTACAAGTCCCAATAGAGCCCAAAGCAGTTAACAAGGCTTTCCTCTGAGCAGGGTAGCTTTGGAGGACCTCCAAAGCAGACAATGCACAAGGGGTTTGTGATAAATCTTCCACCACAGAGTAATTCTAGGCGGCCCTTGCGTTTGGGTTGTGAGAAGCTTTTTTAAATGCACCCTTTGGAATGTGTGTCATTGTTTCTCCCAACGTCTTCTCAATATGTAGAGGAAGAGATGGGAGTTTGGCTTCTTTTCCCTTCTCGGAAGTGCCTGGTTAACTATAGGCATGTGCTCTAGTTGATAGAAAAGCATCACCTTTCACCATATATACATTCGTGGGGTTGTTTGAAGACGGAGGGGGTCCTTGACTACCCCCTTCCGTGCTTGCAGAAGCTTGAGTTAGGATTTTCCCATGTTGAAATGGATTAGTCAACACTGCCTGTTCTTGCTGTGTGAAAAACTTTTGGGCCTCTGCAAGTCGAGGACAAAGATGGGTCGGGTGGTCTTCCGCACACAAATTGCACGAATACCTCACCTTCTGTTTTTCTGTAGTGTCCCCGCCAGCATTATCAGTGGGTTTTTTTATCCCCCTTACCCTTCTTTCACTGTTTTTTCTTCCCTTCAGGTTGTTGGGTGACCTTTGGGTTAGTCGACTGCACGGAGTGTACTTCTGACGTTTGGGTAGGAGGAGCAGCCAAAGCAGTAGTCTGGTTGGCCGCTGAGTGTTGTGTAGATAACTGTTGTAATTGTTTTGTCAATTACTCAGCGGGCTTGGTTTGTGCTGAACCAACAATACCATCGGCATGTGGTCCAACTCTCTATCTAGTTTTATCTAGTATTGATCGTGGTGCATTCGGTAGGATGTTGTATAATAAACCAGACTGAGAATAGATGAGCTCAAACTGTTGAGTCCTCATGATGGCATCTTCTTCAGAGAAAACTTTGGAAGTCGCGACGTATTTGGATAATTGTGGGACCAAAGACTTAAGGAACCACTCAAGCAGGAATGCTGGTGGGACTGGTACTTTGATTAGACTCTTCCGGTGTCTCCACTCTCGGATATGATCAGAGATATGATCCACGGTTGTCTGTTCGAAATTGGCAAGCAGCTCTGTGCTAGCATCATATCTCACAGGTAACTGGAAATGGTTAAGGAAGGCCATCACCAGTTCACCAAAGGAAGAGTATCTTGAGCGATCGAGCTCGATGTACCATTTCACGGCACTCCCGATAAGAGTGCATTGAAACAGTCGCAACTAGATGGAGTCATCTTTCAATGAGTTAGATGAACACCAAAGATGGAAGGTAGTCACATGATCACCTGGATCTTCATTAGGTTTGGCCTCGAACTTTGGAATGTCTGAAGGAAACTTTGTTGGCATAGGAGGCCAACGTGGATCGTGACAAATAGGATCATTTAACAACCTTTTCAAATCTGGCAAGTGTAACATCGCCAAGAATGGTAGTTTGGGTTGTTGTTGATAGCCTGGGAAAAAGGGTCCTGTAGTTTGACTGGCACCGGGTTGCCAGGAAAAGTTTGGCTGCTGGCCCAGATTCTGGTAGAAACTATGGCCCTGACCAGCGTAAGGATTTTGCATCTGTGGAGACATCATTGGTTGATTTCCCATAAAGGATATAGGATGTTCGACATGCATCATGTTTGAAGGACTTTGGGAAGGATTACCCCATGCTGGTCTTGACGGGAGAGGCATAGTAGTCTGTCCAGGGTTCCATTGACTGTGGAAAGAATTACCCCAGAATGGCATTCCAGAGGAGGGAATGGATCCTTGTCATGAGTTCCAAGGTCCTGCTATATGTGCCCCCAGTGCAGGAATAGTACCCTGCGCCGAAGTAGACTGTCCAAAAATGGGAGTGCCCCCAGACGGGAAAGCGGTGGATGCGAAAGTGTTGTTACCAAACATTATGTTCCAAACAAATGGTGATGAACCTACCAACATAGTGTGCGCAGGTGTTCCTTGAATCCCAGCTCCAAATAAACTAGTGTGTGCAGGCTGCTCGACGGAATGCTGATGCAGACCACCAAGCGAAGGGGACGAAGGAGGGATATGACCTCCAGCGTAAGGAAAAGAGTTAAAAGGGACAGGAGTGCCCCCAAGTTGACCTTGAAAAGGAGCGTTAGAGCTACCTGCCCCCACACCCAAAGTCTGTAAAGTGGAGTAAGTGAGTGCAGGACTTGTTCCCGAACTAGGCATACCGTATGAGAACGGAGGGCTTGTCGCACTAGGTGTGAAGGGAGTTGTGGCCGCCGCCATAGACAGGTTCGGTCCACTGTGCGATGCAGTTGTGGCCGATACCATGGTGGCTCAGACCGACGACGGCATGTTAGGAGATGATTCTCTTGTGGTAGCAACTGTGGTGGGAATGGAAGAATTCCCAGAAGAAGTAACAACGTTTGTTTCCATAGATGTGTGAGGCACTAACAGGATTTCGTAAAATCGGATTGGTACAATAATCGGTGGCCAAGTATCAGTGGTTGGGGTTTCAACCGAGCCAAAATTGGCGGTTGATTCCTCTGGGAGTTGTTTGGGAACAATGGTTTGTAACTYGGTTGCTTCGAAAGACCCTTGTTGGTCTAGCTTCTGCCTCAATGGTGGCGGGGGTGGCTCCAGTATAACCGGCGGCAGGCCCAGAAGCCTTCGTGACCAGCGGAGCTCGGGATCCTCCACTGTGTGAGAAGATCCAAGACACACTAAGGTATTCTACACATTCAAATAGTAACACACACTAAAAAAGAAGCCCCTAAGAGATAAGACAAGCAATCACTAAACTATTTGGAAGAACAGTTACAACAACCAACACTAGAGCAACTTACCGGTGCAAGTGCAACTCAAATACGGAAGCACCCTCCGGGTATACTCTGCAAAGCATGGCCCGATGTCTGTCCTAGGTACCGCGGTATACCCCTGCAGTCACTTGTGTATATCCCTAAAAAGATTGGCAACTAGGTTGCCAGCACGCGAACAATCACCAGGCGGGTACAGTCGAAAGTCGGGTAGACCACAATGAGCAGGGTATCAAGCCCAAAAGCTATCAAGGGTATCGAGAGAAAATGGTCTGGAAGACAACTGAGGACCTCGAACATATTCGAGACCCATGAAGCCCTGTGGTAAATGCAAATGACGGAATCCCAAAACAAGCCCTCGATATGTGTTCTCCACTACGATTGGTCCCGCTTTGGAGGGGTTATCTCCGCTACCTTTCCGCACACGAACTCATGTTTATCCCCTGTGTTAGAGGGGGGTCCCAGATAAATTCCACGAAACTGGACTTCTACACTCCCTATCACAAACTCTAATGTTTGGTTTTGAATGGCCTTGGAGAGTTTCCTCTCCAACCTAATCCAAGGCCCTAGTCCTGAACTAGTGTATGAACCCTACAAACAAAAAGTCTAATAGATTTTAAATTAGCATTACTTTTATGGGTTTTCTTACATCACGGGGTATGAAGGTGAAACTTATGATGTGTAAAGACTAAAGCAAAAACGAATGAAAAAAGATGGAAACAAAAGACTTTAACTAAATGCAAAATTTTCAGCAACTTTTCACAAAGAAAGATTTCTTTTTCTTTTCAATTTTTCTAAGATTTTATGCAGCAAACATAAAGGAATTTCACTCGACTACGAGCTACTTATGCTCTAAATGCGCTACAAAAACTTATGAACAAAAAGACTTCTCCCTAGCTATTGATGCAGAAACACACTCTTTAAACAAAGAAGAAAATGAAAAAGAGATATTTTTTTTTTATTTAAGTGCTAAGAAAGAAACAAAGGGAAAATGCCGACAAGCACAAAACCAAGGAAGACAAATTCTGGCTTAAAGCGCAAACCGCAAAGAATCAGAGTAAAGGCACACAATGACAATAAAGAAAATAAAGACTCTTAAGCTTGCCTAAAAACCATAATTTTTTTTTTCTTTTTCTTTTATATTTTCTATCAACTATCAACTAAGAAAAAGCAGGCTAAGGGTAAGATGACCTAACTTACTGACTGTTCAACCCTAGACTCAAACAACTGAGAGGAATACTTCTCATCAAAGGAGGGGATGACTTCCCCACCCCGAACAAAAAGTAGCCTGTCAAACACGCTACTGTCACTAAAACAGCACGCGTGAAAATGTGTGTTGAGCTGAAATAGGACGCGTGTACACGCGGGCTAACCTTGTACAGGACGCGTGTATGTATAACTTCTAAGACAAAGATAAAAACAGGCAGTCCAGACCAGGAAGAGGCCTCTGGTATTGACAACCAGGGTCCCTTGAAGGCTTGGATGTTTTTTCTAATAGAAAAGAAAAAATAATGCAAGGAATAACAAAGCAAAAAGGCAATCTGAAATAGGACTGTGAACCAGCAAGACTCAGACAGGATTCCAGAAAACCCCCTGAGAATGTATAATTCTGACAGGGAAGAGGTGGACTGCCTCTACAGGTCTCTGGACTCCTACACGCTACTGTTATCCCTACAGCTAGCGTTCACACACGGGCTGTAAGAGGATAGGGCACGGGTACACACGTGCAGGCCTTATGCAGACCGCGTGTACCTCTGTGTGTCCCGACAACTACCGTCAAGCAACAGTCAGGGAAAACTAGTATAAAGAACCAAGCTCCCTGCTAGCTCAGACCTAACAGAAAACAGACAGACAAAGAAACAAAAAATCTAATCTCTTAAACTATCCAAAAAACTCAACTAAATACGAAAACCCTAAAGAGTATATTCCCCAGTATGGTCACCAACTCTGTTGTTGGGAAAAATATCCTACAGACTAGCAAACTAGGGTCATACTTGCATGAAGATTTTGACCGTAAAGAAATTACTTTTTAACCTACCACCCAAAACTTAAAGCCCTCTTTCACAATACATGCATGGAAAGAAACTACTAACCTTGTTACTGATGTTTGGTGTAGATCCTTCATTGCGCTTTGACCATTGGCTTGCGCTGCTCCTTCCAAAGATAAACTGCAATCAAAACAAACAACAATGCATGCACGTTATTTCTCTACTCGAGGGTTAGAAATTAAGCATAAATTAACCAAACCATAGATAACTCATGCATTGGGACGGGAAAAGTATTCTTTTATTATTTGAAAAAATGAATCAACTTACAATCAAATTTGAGACCAACCACCACTCCTTGATCCTGATCCTGGGCTCCTCTTCGTTTGTCCTCCAACTTCTTTGAATTAAATCTCCTTTGGCATGAGGAAAGGCTAAAGGGTTCAGAAAATGGATTTGGCAAATGGGCAGAGTTTCTTCGCTATATTCCTCCTTTTCCAAATGGTACCCCTACCCCTTCTTTTATAGGCTAGAAGGAGCTAGGGTTTTGGACAAACTCTCGGCCATGCATGGTCGGGAGTTTCAGTTAACTAACCCATAGATTTTTGTTCCGTTGGCAACTTTCCTTTTTTGTGTGCTTTGTTTGGTACACACGGGCTGTAGTGGGCCCGCCAGCGTGCACACACATGCAGTAATGGGTTAAGGCGCGTGGGCCTTGACACAAGAGAATTTTCAAAGAGTTTGTTTAGCATAGTTTTGGCAAAGAAGGGATATGATTTGGCCTGATGCCAGGTAAGTATGTGTGGTGCAATTTAGGGTTATAACAAGATCTCAAATACATTCCCAAAATAGAAGAAGATGCTAGGGCTCCTTCCCCAAGAAGATAGCAACTCGTCCCTCAAGAGGAATCCATAGAAATATGTGAAAATAAATGTTATAACCACCTCTAAGAGTGGAGCAACCTCAAAGAATGTGCCAAGGTAGTTAGATGATCCTATACCAATACCATAGATGTGCGAAATAGAATATGAGGTTAGGACCAAGGATGAAATTTAAGAAGCAAATTACGTGTCATGGGGCGATTTTGCCATCAAATATGCTTAAAAATTCCTCCTACCCATCAAATTCCTTCATTAAAACCATGAGAACTGGAACTATAGTTGTCAAAACTGTCAAATTTGGCAGGTCTAGTTTTGAAATTCCAACCCTAGTTAGGACATTATCTCTGAGGATGAACCAACATGCCATGAATAGTAACCCCATATAAATGTGTGCAATAGTGATCCATAAAGCTATTATAATCATCTCCAATAAATGGGGTGACCTCAATCCATGTTCCTAGGAATAAACATGTATGCATGTATACCAAAGACACCTCCCAAAAATAGTATTATGAAGAGCATTCCCTACGAGAATGTGCAAATGAAGTAGGACGACCTCAACATGAAGATAATAAGCCATCAAAACCATGTGCAACCTCATGAAAACATGTGCATATACCATAATCCACCATCTAAACCAAGGGAACTCATTTGGAGTGACCTAGAAAATCATGCCATGTGATCCCCATGCCATTGATAAAAGTGTCAAACACAAGGAGCATTCTACTTCCTCATTCCATTAACCAATCAAGGAATGCCACATCACTATCACACTATCAATATCCATAAGGGTGTTCCACCACAAAACAATTGCACCATGAACCATACACAAATCTAGTCTTTGGAAGGCTAGATCACCATAATTATGCATGCATGGATGCACTACTCCACTAGAATAATGATAAAACATGATAAAAAATCCCATAATGAACATAATGTGTTTCCTCTAACAAAGGCTTACCCATAACAAACCACTAAAAGAAAACTCCCCATCTTAATTTGCTCTTGTGTGGGGAGGTAACAAGCAAACATTGTGCAAATCAATATTCCTACTCAAGGGAAGTGATCAAGGAAAATGTTTTTACAAGCTAAATCCCTCCTTAATGCAACATAATATGGCACCAATAATCTGCACTTGTATGTCGAGTGTAAATAAAATGTCAATTAATAGTTAATAATATTTATTTTGATAACAAGATATGGCTCAAAGCCATAACACTCCAAGCATAACTTGCCTAATAAGACCTAGTAGGGTCTTCAACTATATCAAATGCCTCATACTATATGAAAAGTAATAAATTATAAATAATTAAATTATAATGATATGTTTATTTTAATAAGTATATATTTAATTTATTTGTTGTTGTATACTTAATTATATTTAATTATATAAATGCGAAGAACGTAAATAAATAATAATAATTCAAATTGCACATTTAATTTGCAAAACAATTAAATGACCTTGCAAAATCCACAGTTCCACTTCCAACTAGCAAATCTAATTAATATTAAATAAATCAAATCTAATTAATAATGAATAAATTTTAAATATGGTAAAGTGAATGATCGTCCTCCAACATGGACTAGTACCCCATAGTTCTCTTCTAAAATATAATGTCAAAGATATTTATATTTTGTATGTTAATGTATATTGCCTTCATCAATTGGCTAACTGACATATATAACTGCACAAATTAAAGTATAACAAATATTTCAGTATATCTCTTTTCATCTCAGGAGTTAGCAATCATCTTCTTCTTTTTTCCTCATTGTTATAATGTTTCACTATAATTCTTTTCTCTATTTTCATTATTCTTTCGTGTATTGTGTTTTTAATTGTTTTTAAAAGTTTTTTTTTCACTATAAAGAAAACACTATTGAAAAAAACACAATTTATTAAGTTTCTTTTTCAGATTTTTGTGTGTTATAAATTTAAGAAAATTTATAAAGAATTTTTATTAAAATTTCAATGGATGTTCATTATAATTAAAAATTCTAAAGGGGTAGAAGTTATAATGGAGGATTTTTTTGGGGGACTTTAATCTATCAAGTGCACTAGTATATCTCTGGTACATCTCTATGTGCACTAATATTTAATATGGATTGATATGTATTATATTTTAAAGTACATGTATTACATTTATTGAATGCAATAATACTTATTATATTTTTAAGGCATCAATGTATATTATATATATTGAACATATTGATATATATTATATTTTAAAGCACATGTGTGTATTATATATATTGAATGCAACAATATTTATTATATTTTTAAGGCACCAGTGTATATTACATATGTTGAACACATCAATGTATATTAGATATGTAAAAGCGTTGGTGCATATATCTTCAACAATAACAATGAATTTGTTGTTGGTAGGAGCACATAGACTTTTATGATAGTGGTTAGCATTAGTGTGTTTATACATGTATAACACATCGGTGTGTTTAATAGTTTATACATGTTTAGCGCATTGATGTTTAACAACCACTTGAATTCATTGGTGCATAAATATGTGTGAATAACATTGTTGCATTCAAATGAATACAATGTACCGATTTGTTTTAGTGTTGAATGTTTCTAGATAACAGATATGCAAATGTCGCTTCTTAATTTTTTATAAAATTTCAATTAATCATCACAAAATCAAATTTGTATACCTTTATGTGTGATGAATAGGCATGTTCAAGTAAATTGGAGGAATGTACTAGAGTTGTGATTGTTGAAGTATGAATTCAAATTTAAGTTATAAGGGTAGTTATGAGTGAAGTTCTCATCTTCAATCATATACATAATCATATACATTGGCCTCAAACTTGAATTGTAAGGAGATTTAATGTGAGAGAAGGAATGTATTTTATGACAAATGGAGAAAACATTGAGGAAGAACCATGATGAAGAACATCCACAATCGAGTGTAGTTGTTGTTAAGGCATTCATTAACCGAAATATTATTATCTTTCTCTTTGGATTTTTTTTTTCCCTAATCATCATAATGCAAGACATATATGTAGCATGATTGGAAGAAAGGATAAAGATAATTCAACCATGTAGAGGGGATTCACCTTGTTGACCAATATTTGATCATGCTTATTTATAAATGAGATTTTAAAATTGTGAAAAGAAGCTCCATATATTGTATGTATTGTAAGAGATGCCAAATATAAGAAAGTTTATAGGTATTGATGTACTATCCCATATAATTAAATAAATAATAATAAATCATAGAAATTAATAATAACGATTACATGATAGTAAATAATAGTAATAAATATAATAAACAATGATAATACATAAATAGATAAACAAAATGTATAAAAATAAAAGAAAGAAAAGAATAAATAAAGTAAGAGAAAAAAAAAAGATTAGTTTATTATTAATAAAAATGATAAAATAAGAGAAGATAAGACAAGTTAAGATCGAAAAAGGAAAGTTTGCATGATGAAAAGTGGAACATATACATGAGGTTTATTTTTCCTAGAAGAGGTGCGCCCTTGAGATGTGTGACAAAGGGTGGTTATGTGATCCAGATTATTTTGAGCACAAAATGTGAGCAGAGATATAATAAAGAAATATATCGAGATATTGCAAGAGATCCAATAATATAACAGAGATATATCAGATGCATATAACAAGAGGCACACATATACAGTAAAACACAATTTATATTAATGAGTGAAATATACAGAACTGTAAAATTACAGAGTGAAAGGCCCACTAGAATGGTGACAACTTATCTCTCAGAAGAGATGTGACGACTACGCTCATTCGAAAAAATATGATTGTTACAATGAGGTTCCAAAGACCTTTTTAACATAAATAAAATCCAAAATCCTGACCTCGAAAGATGAAAAACCAACAGTTTTGTAGATCTTGTTTTGGGTAGTTTGGTGTATCAACTTCCCGTGGGCATAACTTTGGCATACGATCTTCATTTGGGGCGCACGATAGCTCATTGGAAAGGTATTGATCAGGAGCTTCATTTCCTAGGCTCAATCAAAGTCCTCGACTATCATTCAAGTGCCCTCTCATGAAAAAAAACATCTTTTAGGCCCTCAAAATGGCCCTGGAAGTTTGGGACCCGAAAAACTACTAAAATTAGCAAGTTGTCAAAAAAAAATTGAGCAAGTTGGAATAGGTGGATGGAAAGCGATATCCACCTGGATCGTTATGAGACCACTTCAACCATTTCAAAACAATATAAAATAGTACATGCAATGCGGACTTTTGATAAGTGTGCCAATAGTAGTTGTTTCCCCTTAATGTATGGTCAAACAAACAGTCAAATAATATTAAAGTGCAAAACCATTGAGAAATGTGCCAAGGTAGTTACAAAGTCTCATAAAAAAACAATATAATATATCTAGATAAATTGTTCCCTAGGAAGATGTGCCCAAAGATAATTATGTTTGCATAAATAAATGTGTCGTGATGGTAGTGCTCTCATAGAGGAGGTAGTTAGGCACCAAGAGATGCCAAATACATTTCAAAAATAAAAGAATATGTTAGGGCTCCTCCAAGAAGATAACAACTCGTCCCTCGAGAGGAATCCATAGAAATATGTGCAAATAAATATTATAACCACCTCTAAGAGTGGAGCAACCTCAAAGAATGTGCCAAGGTAGTTAGAGGCTCCTATACCAACACCATAGATGTCCAATATAGAATACAAGGTTAGGACCAAGGATGGAATTTAAGGGGAAAATTGCTCATCATGGGGAAATTTTCCTATCAAATATGGTTAAAAATTTCTCCTACCCATCAAATTTCCTCATTGAAACTATCGAGAATTGTAGTTGTCAAAACCCTCAAATTTAACAGGTTGTCTAGTTATGAAAGTCCAACCCTGGCTAAGACATTATCTCTGAGGATGAACCAACATGCCATGAATAATGATCCCATATAAATATGTGCAATAATGATCCATAAAGCTATTATAATCAGCTCCAAGAAATGAAGTGACCTCAATCCATGTGCCTAGTAATAGACATGTATGCATGTATACCAAAACCACCTCCCAAAAATAGTATTATGAAGAAAACACCCTAAGAGAATGTGCAAATGAAGTAAGATAACCTCAACATGAAGATTATAAGGGATCAAAACCATGTAAAACCTCATGAAAACCTATACATACACCATAATCCACCATCTGAACGAAGGGAACTCATTT
>ML796076.1:358656-373536 GCA_009831015.1 Picea engelmannii
AATTCAAAAGAAATGGACGAAGTTAAACTCAGAGAAAAGACGGCAACAATGTTCAAAATATTCGAAAAAACTGACGTGCTTCTACTGATTAAATGAAGGATATTTACAGCAGTTGATGGGAGGGAAGCACTGTGGGGCACTCCCTTCAGACTTCGTCACGAACTCTATCCTCTTCTGGCACGTCTACCTTCATTATGTGGCAGACAACATGGTTTTGAACAGTGGTATCAAACAGTTATTAAAATGGTTTTGAATAGTAGTTGTTTCCTTTTTATCCATGGTCAAACAAACAATCAATTAATCTTAAAATGCAAACCCATTGAGAAATGTGCCAAGGTATAACCTTTCATCAACAAACAATATAACATATCTAGAGAGAGTGTTGCCTAGGAACATAGGAAGATGTGCCTAAAGATAATTATGTTTACATAAATAAATATGTCATGATAGGGTGCTCTCCTAGATGAAGTAGTTAGCCACTTGGAGACGACAAATACATTCCCAAAATAGAAGAAGATGTGAGTGTTTTTTCTCTAGGAAGATAGCAACTCATCCTTCAAGAGGAATCCATAGAAATATGTGCAAACAAACGTTATAACCACCTTACAGTTGTCAAAATTGTCAAATTTGAAGGGTTAACTAGTTTTGAAAGTAGGGTTGACTAGTTTTGAAAGTCCAACCTTGGTTAGGACATTATCTCCAAGGATGAACCAACATGCCATGAATAGTAACCCCATAGAAATATGTGTCATAGTGCTCCATAAAGCTATTATAATCATCTCCAAGAAATGAAGCGACCTCAATCCATGTGCCTTGAAATAGACATGTATGCATGTATACCAAACCCACTTCCCAAAAATAGTATTAGGAAGAGCATTCCCTAAGAGAATGTGCAAATAAAGTACGATGACCTCAACATGAAGATAATAAGGCATCAAAACCATGTGCAACTAAATTAACTTTGTTGTCTATCTCTGTTTGTTTTAACAAGACAATCAAATCAATATTCATTTACATGACAATGAATTCATAAAATATTGAAATTTAATTCAAGCAAAAGAGTAAGTAAAAAAAATACCTCTTGAAGAAGAAGTTCATCCTGTTTGTTGATGTCTACTTTATTTTCGTGAAACTGCATGAAACAAAATCTATTCCTCCCAGCGAGCTAGGAATTGTTGATGTTAGTGGTAGCATCGGACATGTATTTTTGCACAAGTCTATCTATCTAGATGTGTGGAAATCGTCCAAATCCTTCTACTATTGAATTTACTTAGGTTAAAGGAACTATTAAAGTAAATTTATTGTATTAATTAATTATGTAATTATTTAGTTGAGTTATTTATGAGACATGCTAAAAGTACTTAGCATGCAACATGTAATCTAAATCTCAAGTGAGTGTGAGAAATAATCTCAACTGTAGATCACTGGAGATCAAAAATATATTGTAACTCATGATTATAAAGGCAAGGCTAGGACAAGGAGGAAGAAACATTCACACAAAAATAGAAAAGAAGGAATTTTTCTAGTGTGGATTCATTCGAAAGTGTAGAAGAAAACAAGGACTTTTTCTTACTAGGTGTTGAGGGAGTCAACACAAAGTATTGGATCACGGAGGACTATGGTTCAAGATCTTGGATAGGTGAAGAAGGAAATATTTATTCATGTGTCAGTAGATGTTCAAAAGGCTTCAAGGTTTAAGGTACAAAATCCTTTAGAACTTTATTTCCAAGAACATGCTCAGGATAGACCCAACATCTCAAAGGAGGAGGCTTGACAATTGAAGTAGCAGACTAGAAGCAAGCTAGGCTTTCAAGCAACTCAAAATGTATGTTCAATAGTTCTTTGAGGGTTGGGACTTTTGGAAAAAATATTTTGAATTTAACTACAAATATTAGAGGGTCTTCCTTGGAAAACAATGATATGGGGGGTTTGTTTACTCATAATAAATCCTCTTCAGGTTTTGGTGATAATGATATTTTTGAGTCCTATGATGTTTCTAGTGAAGATTCTAGGGTTAGGGTCCTATACAAACCTGACCTCTTGAAAGAGGGTCAGAAACCCTTCAAATGTTACCATCTTAGACCAAGGAAAGGGAAAGAAGATATGGGATTCAAGGTTTAGGGGGTTTGGGTAGTGATGGAGTTAAATCTCCATAACACCTATCAATTGGGATAAATTCAAATATTAAAATTGCATAAGAGAAGGCATGGCAGGAATTCCAACAAGGAAAATAAAAAAATAAATTGGTGTGGTCCTTGGAGAAAGTCAGACCCTATAGAGGGTTGGAAGATGATTGTAATGTCCTTAAACATTAGAGGGATGGGTAGCCCCTCCAACATATTGGGACTTTCAAGAATTTTTGAGATAAATAATATTGATATCATATTATTTATTACAAAAAACCTCGGGGGAGGGGAAAATGTTATTCGACTATTGAAATTGTTTTTTTTTAAATCAGATTTTGTTGTTATTGATGCTTTAGGTATATCAACATAGACTTGTCACAAGTTGGAGATAATACATTTCTCTCATAAATTCTTACACTTTTGTTTTAGGTTTATGCGCATCCTCTGGATTAAAGGATTTGGGAATATATATTTTTGTTCTAAATGTATATGGTCCATATTATGATACACATAGGTACTGGGATAGGTGTTTTTCCCTTGAGTCACTAAAAAAATATTTTGTTATTATTGCAGGAGATTTGATTTGAATTGGAGAATATCAAAGGTTTGGGTTTTTTTTGGAAAGAGTGGATAGGCTATGGGATTATTTCAGATAAAATTTCAAACATGAATGTTTCATTGATATAGAGCTAATCAACATTTCACCAACTTGGAGAAATAATATATTTGGGAATTATGGTGTCTCAAAGCATTTGGATCATTTTTTTATCACTAAAAACATTAGAAGAAAGGTGGATAGATAGAGGTTGTGGATTGAAAGTGGAGTATACTTCGAACATGCAGTTTGATCTTCCTATATTTAGAGTTGAAAAATGTCAATCCCTCCTCTCCATTCAAATTCAACTCTAGTTGGGTGGAGGAGGACAAATTTCAAATCATGGTTAGAAATGAATGGATGGATTACAATGATAGTTTGGGGACCTCAACCAGTGTACACCCTACAGATACAAATGTGATAATTCAGAGTAAGGTAATGGACTGGGCATTAGATGGATACAAAGATAAGGATAAAATTTTAAAGGAAATTGAAGAGGAGATACATAAATTTCATAAGAATAATGCAAGAGGGATATTCAATGAAGAAGAAAGGTTGAGGATAAATGATTTGAAAAGAAAAGTAAGGAGACTATTGGCCTATAGATAAGTTGAGTGGAGATTGAATAATTAGGCATTATGACTAGAGAATGGTGATGAGAATACAAAATACTCCCATCAATTTGCAAATCACTAGAAGGGTGCACATGATTTGGGAATCAGAATATGAGGATGGGTCTTTGGTAAGAAGTCATGGTGAAATAAATTGAATGGGGATTAGACATTTTTGGAATATTTACAAGGATCTAGATAAAGTAAAGGTCCCCAAAATAGTTAAATTAGCATTAATTACTTCCCCATTTTTTTACTAATGATTAGAATGTGACTCTCTTTGAAGAGGTATCAAAGGAGGAATTGAAGGAAATTTCATACTCTTTTAAGAAAGATGAGTCCAAGCCCTCATGGGTCAACTATTCAAATTTTTCTTGGGTTTATGAACTAGTGGGAGATGACTTATTAAGGGTTATAAAATAATTCAAGAGTTTTGGCAAGATGCCTCAGAGTTTTAATGCAAATTTTATTGCTCTATTTCTGGGGGAAAAAAATGACTAGAAAATTTTGGTGATTTCAAACCCATTTCACTATGAAATTATATATATATAGGCACACTGTAAAGGAAGGGATTCATCATAAGTAATAAAAAGAAAAAAACAATGATAATAGATCCAGATCTTTCAAAAGTATATGGTAGAAAAAATTGGTTGCGATTTGTAAATGTGTTGAACTTGCACAAAATAGATCTAGCTAAACAATGATACACACATTTGCAGAGAGAATTGGAGAAAGAAGAAGAAGGAGAGAAAAGAATGAAAGAATTCTCATTAACCGTTTTGAATAATGAATAATTTACACATGATATACTCTGTATAACTCAATGAGTTCGAATTGAGGTGAACCAATGCACCATAGTGGTGGTCTAGAGTGATATGGACACACACCAACAATTACGGGAGTGAACTGCCACCTATTATAGTCTCTCGGATAGTTACGAGAGTGAACTGCCACCTAGTTGAGCTAATTGACTGAAAAAAGAGTAGTGAGGAGTTAACGCAGGGAATCAAGGCTAATGCGCCACTCTGGTGATGATACCAAGGCAAGGTCGAATTAGCATGGTGATGATACCAATGTTTCATGGTAATGATACCAATGCAACATCTAAACTCAACTCGACTAGTCAAACAAAAGTGTCAACTGAAAGAGAATATTCTTCAGGTGGAATATTCTCCCCTAAAATATAGGAGACTGGATAATGACTAATTATGACTAATAAACAAGGAATAACCTTAGGAAAAAGAAATCCTAGGTGTGTGTGAAGTAACTCTAACACCCCCCCTAAACATCACTATGGTGAAAATAAAGAGTGGGTCCCGGCAACGAGGCCATGTTAGGTACCCAAGTACAAAAGATAAACTGAAAAATAAAGTGAGGAAAGAGGGAAAACCTCATGGGAAACCCCCCCCTTAAGGTACAATGTATGTAAAAATAAGAACTACAGTTGCTAGGCAACTGTGTCCTTCACTCCAAGACGACCTCGCAGAGAATGGAATTTCTTCTCAGTGAAGGTCTTGGTGAAAATGTCTTTCATCTATTCTGTTGAAGGACAAAATTGTAAGTTGATGATCCCATCGTGTACTAAGTCCCGGATGTAGTGCATGTGGATCTTGATGTGCTTCATCCACTACCTCTGAACTGGATCTCTACAGAACTTCAGAGTGCTCTAGTTGTCACACCATAGGACGATCGACTGATGAAACTAAATTCCCAACTCAGTGAGAAAATGTTCTAGCCACATAGCCTAAATGGTTATTTTAAATACCCCTCTGTACTCTGTCTCAGTTGAAGATAGAGAAATGACAGCTTGCTTCTTACTTGACCAACGGATAGGCCCGGAACCAAGACTGAGTGAGTAACCAGATGTGGACTTGTGATCAATGTTATCACCAACCCAATCAGAATTAGTAAACCCAATGAGATCTAATGTAGATTTTGCTACATAATGAATCCCAAATGTGATGGTTCCCTGTACGCATTGAAGGATACGCTTTGCAGCTTTCCAATGTAGCTCATGCAGCTCCTACATGAACCTGGAAACTGCGCCAACTGCATATGAGAGGTCTGGTATAGAGTGTGTGAGATACAACAAGATCCCCACTAGCTATCTATATAGTGTGCTATCAACCAGTGGAGTCTCCCCGCCATCCTCAAGTTTGAATCCTGATAGGAAAGGAGTCGGAGAAGACTTGTATTCTATCATGTGAAATCTCTCAAGGAGATCTCGTGCATACTTAGCCTGAGACATTTTGATGCCTAATGCATCCTGAATGATCTCGAGTCCAAGGAAGAAGTGTAGTGGACCCATGTCTGTCATCAAAAACCTGTCATGTAGAATCCTCTTGACTGCATCAATCGCTGAAGTCGAGAACCCGATGATTAGAAAATCATTAACATACAGAACTAAAAGTAGAAGTGAATCAACCGTCCTAAGCATGTAGACATTTGGGTCTGATTTACAACGTACAAAGTTCTGTGACAATAGGTAGGAGTCCATCTTGGCATACCATGCCCTCGGAGCCTGCTTGAGGCCATAAAGTGACTTCTTCAGTCGACAAGCCAAAGATGAGTCATGCATAAATCTCTGGGGCTAATCCATGTAGATCTCCTCAGAGAGATCACCATGAATAAATTCATTCTTCACATCCATCTGATGGACTTACCATCCCTTGGCTGCCACAATGGAAAGGGCCAATCGATTGGAATCCATCTTCGCTACTGGAGCAAAGGTCTCATCATAGTCAATACCATGAACCTGCTGAAAGCCTTTGGCGACAAGGATGGATTTGTATCTGCTGATTGGTCCATATGCTATGCTCTTGGTTCTATAGACCCATATGCATCTGATAAGTTTCCTCCTAGAAGGAAGGGGAACCATATCCCAAGTCTGGTTCTCGAGGAAGGAGTTTTACTCCTCCTACAGGGTGGATTCCCAAAAGGGATTTCTAGCAGCCTCGCCATAAGACTGTGGATCGAAAGACTGAACCAAGAAAAGATTCTTGGAGGGAAATGGTTCAGTGGCAGTGAGTGCAACAGGAGGCTCCTCAAAATCAGATTGAGTCCTCCTAGTATCGGCTAGATCACCAACGAGATCCCCTACATCCTAAAGAGTAGTTTGTTCCCACTTGGGCCTCTGCTCTGACTCTACAACTGCATCTGGATGCTATGACTCTACATCTGACTGTACTGACTTTGAATTTGAATCTGAATCATTTGATTCCTATGAATCAAAACTCTCATCTGAATAAGAGTCGGCATGTGCATGCACATCATCTCAAATAGGTGGAAGAGTGATGTTGACTACATGCGGTTGCTGAGGTACATGCGAGACACTTTCCTCGAATTGGAAACTACGCTCAATGATGAGTCGGTCTGAGGAAAGATCAATAAGCTGATATCCCTTCACACCGTCAGGGTATCCAACAAAAATGCACTCAGTGCTCTGTGGATCAAGTGCCTTCCTCTTTTTAGAGGGAATCTGGGCCCATGCACATGAACCAAAAATGCGAAAGTGGTTCACTTCCAGTTTGAGGCCGCTCCAAGCCTCATAGGGGGTCTTGTCCTTGACAAATCTATGAGGAGATCTATTTTGGATGTATCTTGCACAATTAAGTGTTTCAGCCCATAGACTCTGTGGTAGTGACTTTGCATGCAACATGCAAGATGCCATCTCCTTTAGAGATCGGTTTTTCCACTCAACAACTTTGTTTTGCTGCGCAGTATAGGGAACTATGTGCTGCAACTGAATCCTTGCCTCATGGAAAAGATTATGGATCTCATGATTTACATATTCTCCCATGTTATCAATTTATAGGACTTTGATCTTCTTTCCATACTTTGTCTCAACCAAGACTTTGAAATCTTTCAAGTGTTGAAAGACCTCGGGTTTTTCCCTGAGAAAGTAGATCCATGTAAAACGTGAGAAATCATCAACAAAAATGAGAACAAACCTCTCTTTGTTGATCGATGGATGTGGAAAAGGACCCATGAGATCACTGTGGATCAGATCTAAAGGTGAAGAACCTCGTTGAGACTTTTCTTTGTCGAATTTCTCTTGAGGGTTTTTTCTGAGAACACATCCCTCACATACTTCCTTGGAGAAATGGATGTCTGGTAGACCATCAACTAATTTGTTCTTGCTAAGATGTTGCATGTATCTAAAATTCAAATTTCCAAACCTTTTGTGCCATATCATACTACTTTCATCAACATGAGTAAGCAGTAAAGCATAATCAGGTTCAATGAATTTATAAAATCTATACTATCTAGACTGATGATTTACCTCACTGGTAGAAACCCTGGAGTTGGTTTGCATGTCGTATATGTCGATGGAATTTGGTGTGAATATGACTTTTTTTCCGGTGCCAGAATCTGTCATCTGATACATGGAGAGAAGGTTGACAGAAAGCTTGGGAACATGCAACACATTCTCGAAGCTTCCGTTCGTGAGTTCAATCCTTCCTTTGTCGATGACTTCGATAGAAGAGTTGTCCCCCATCAGAATAGGAGGACCTTTGCATGCATCTAATGAAGAATAGAATACTTCTGAGGAAGTGATGTGATGTGATGCTCCTGAATCTACGATCCAAGCATCAGGAGCAGAGTTGATGGTAATCAAGGCATGACTAGAATTTCCTTTCTTGGAATTCAGATCTCTTGGCTTCTTCTTCTTTGCGCCCTCGAGGATGCGATCTCCAAGGTTGTTTTTCTGAAGTATTTGAGACATCATGTATATTTTTTTTTTCATACATGGGGATTTCGAATGGAATCCTTTGTGACAGTACATGCATTTCTCCCCTTTTCTCCCCTTTTCCCCTGTGGATCCAGAGGCATCCGCGAAGGGTTTTGTGTACCCTTCCTTCTTTGGATGTGCATGAGATTTTTGTTTATATTTATCTTTAGATTTCTAATATTTTTGGCTTCCATCATGCACAATGAGTGCATGCACCCTTGAGCCATTGATTGTGCCCATGTTGATGAGCTTGGTTTGCTCTTGTGTCAGGGATTCGATAAAGTCCTCAAGAGAAGGCATCTTCTAGGTGGCTCCAGAGGTGAATATGACAGTATGGAATGTGGATACGAATACAGAGAATTCAGGACCAATATTGGAGAGAATGGTGAGAACCATTTCTTTCTCCTCCATTGATTTATCAACCCCACAAGCTTTGAGTTGTGACAGTAAATCCTTGAATTTTGTAAAGAAATCTTGGATATTGTCGAATATTTTTGTATCCAATGTGAGAAGATCCACCTCCAGCATGTGTCCCCTCATCTCATCTTGTTTGCCAAAGAGCCCTTCCAAGGTTTTCCAGGCTTCATTGGGAGTCTTACAGGAAGATATGTGAAAAAGGAGATCGGGAGAAATAAGATTGCAAATTGTTCTGAGTGCCTCATCCATGCAATTTAAGTACTTGGATTTTTCTATGGCTGATGTCGGATCTAAATCTGTAGTCATGGTTAACCTGTAAAACCCTTTGGACCAGATATGTATGGATATTTTTTCCTTTCATGAAAAATAGTTGTAAGGTGTAAGAATGAATTCCTTTTGGAATTCCATCTTTCTGTTGTCTTCAATCTTTTGTACCTGCAAAACATTTTGGTGTAGATTTTGCTTAGCAGTCTGTCGGATATGATACCATGTAAATGTGTTGAACCTGTACAAAATATATCTATATAAACAATGATACACACATTTGCAGAGGGAATTAGAGAAAGAAGAAGAAGGAGAGAAAAGAATGAAAGAATTCTCATTAACCATTTTGAATAATGAATAATTTACAGATGATATACTATGTATAACTCAATGAGTTCGAATTGAGGTGAAACAATGTGCCATAGTGGTGGTCTAGAGTGATATGGACACACACCAATAGTTACAGGAGTGAATTGCCACCTATTCTAGTCTCTCAGGTAGTTACGGGAGTGAACTACCACCTAATTGAGTTAACTAGTCAACTAGTCTTCAGTTGACTGACTGAAAAAAGAGTAGTGAGGATTTAACTCAGGGAATCAAGACTAATGCACCACTCTGGTGAGGACACCAATTCAAGGTTGAATTTTCATGGTGATGATCCCAATGTTGCATGGTGATGATCCTAATGCAACATCTAAACTCAACTCAACTAGTCAAACTAAAGTGTCAACTGAAAGAGAATATTCTTCAGGTGGAATATTCTCCCCTAAAATATAGGAGACTGGATAATGACTAATTATGACTAATAAACACATAATAAACTTAGGAAAAAGAAATCGTAGGTGCGTGTGAAGTAACTCCAACATGCTTGTGATTAATCCTGATACATGTAAGTTTTAAAATTTCTATTGTTAATTTGATAATCGGATATGTCTCCTCTGTGAAATTTTCCATATTGATTAATGGAGCAACATCAATATTCTTCAAATCATCTTAAGTCCTAATATAGGGATGCCCATTATTCTGTGTGTTATTCCTCTTGGTAGATGAAGTTTTGACTAGGGCTATTCTGGATGAAAAAAGAAGAGGCAATATACAAGATATAAAGATAAGATCTATTTTGTTAAATCATATTTTATTTGTTGATGATTTCTATTATTTATAAATGGTTTAAGAAAGGGAAGCCAAGAATATTTGAGAAATTATAAATATATTATGTAAGGCTAATAGGATGGAGGTCAATGCACAAAATTCTACCTTCTGTCGCTATGGGTTAGGGAAGGATGTAGTACAAAGTTTAACTCCTTTCTTTATGGTAAAACAATTTGGCTTGTAGGAAGGATTGAAATACACAGGCCTTATTTTCAATCCTAATAGCTAAGGTACATGAGACCAAGGATGACTTATAAAAAGATTGGAGGGAATAATTTTCCAATGGTGTAATAGATGATTATCAAGTGGTGGAAGGTTAACATTGGTAAAGTCTATATTGGAAGTTTTCTTGGTGTATTGGCACTCTCTTGCATCTATTCCAAAATGAGTAGTTGAGAGTTTTAGAAAAGTATGTTTCAATTTCTTATGGCTAGGAGGTAAAAATGACAAGCAAAGGATTCAATTAGAAAAATGGTTGGATACTGCTAAGCCAAAGGTGATGGGTGGTTGGGGCTTAAAACACATTCACATTTTTTGGAAATCTCTATTTGTTGAAATTTTGTGGAATATGATGACAAAGGATAATTGGTGGAGGAAAGTAATGTAGATGAAATATATAGCCCTAAGTTCTTTGTTTAATTGTGTTAGGGACCTAACCCCTCACATAGGTAGAATAATATATTTCCATGTAATAGAGGTCAATATTAATAAGGCCTAGAAATAAGGAAGAATAAGTCCAGTGTAAGAATACCTAATAGAAGCTTCCACTTCTAGAAGGATCTTCCTCTAGATGGTTCTTTTGATAGACATATTTAGTATAAACAGGAGTCGAGGGTATGAGAACTCTTGTCTTGGATATTATTTTAATAGAGCTATGCTCTGTTAGAGGTTTCCCCCTCTAAGAGGCAACTGAACATTGCTCTTAGTAATCAAAGTTCTCTTTCCGGTGTTATTCTGGTATCATATTGGTATTATTGTGGTGTTGTTCTGGTTATACTGTTGTTCATCTCCCATTTCTATCTATTTATTTCCATTCTGCATACTTTTTTATATCTGGAATATTGCATGTAGTATCAGAGCACCTTCCTCGGTAGAAAATTGTGGGTTAAAATTTTTTCAGGGTAGAGACGTATTTTGGCATCTTTAAGCTATAGAGATCTATCATTACACGCATAAACCCATGTTCGGGGATTCATACATGCACGAAATACAAGAGGTACTTAAGCTCACATCTGTTGGCCACCCTTGTAACCCCTGTTGGTACCCCTTTGAGTGGTAACGCATCATAAAACACCTATATACGGATCGAACTAGATCTCCTGAATCCCTCCATAGATAAATCTATCGGTCGCCTGACTGTTATAGTGCCACCGAGAACAACACTCAGGAAGATACTCTTTAGTACCCGGGTAGTTGGGTAGTATGGATATAGGCACAATTTAGCCTCCTTAGTTGGTTCCATGAGATATTGGTTTGAGTACTACTGTTGGACCCTGTATGTATATCAGAGAGCTATATCACATGGAAAACCCTTGTCTGTATAACCCTTGGAAAGGAAGCAAAAACATAACATACAAGATCTATTGTCGCGCAACTGTGTCTCCTGCATTCGAGTTGCGATTTTTTTTTTTGTGGACTCAACCCCCTTCCAACACCCTTATTTGGGATTTACCCCATTGACTTCACCTCATCGCCCTGATCCTTGTGATTCACTTCACCCATAACCCATTTTATGTGTGGTCCCACCCGCCCCTTTTCATGTTCCCTCATCATCATGGCCCATACTCGTAGCCAAGAATTGGGACCTCACTTCAATACCATGCACTCTAATTTCACAGAAAACCAACAAGAAATGCAACAACTCAATGCCAATATTGTCTCCATCAATCAAAAAATGCATTCCTCCATAACTTCCTCAATTGTTGCCTCAATCGTGAAACTCAAACAAGACATGACTACCTAGCTTGAATCAGTCACTACGATGATCTGTGCCAAGATGCATATACCTGCAAATATTCCCTTATCTGACCCACCTTTGCATATCAAAGGTGAATCTTCCTCTCATTCCCTGAATTTTCAGCCCCATCACTTTCAACGTGACCTATGCCTTCCGCGTGTGGATGTGACCAAATTTGATGGCTTGGATCCCACTGGCTAGGTAACTCAAATAAAACATTATTTCTATTTGTATGGCATTATGGATGAGTTGGCCAAAATCCAGTATGGTGTTCTCCATCTAGATCAAGAACGTTGGCAATGGTGGCAATGGAGAAAAAAATTCCACCAAGGGTATGTGGCTTGGACACACTTTGTGGCAGAGATTTATGAATTCTTTGACACTAACACCAACCATTTAGGTCATTTGAAAAAGTTGAAACAATATGACACAGTGGAATACTTTTTAGCTTCTTTTGAGTGACTGGATTTCCATACAGAGGGCATGTATGATTCTTTTTTCAGAGAATTTTTTATCAGATTCATGCCCATGTACTCATGGATCGACCTTAGAGTTGGTTGGAGGCTACTAAAAGAGCTAAGGAAGCACAATAGGTTGTCTCTTCTCAAAACCAAAAACCCTCCTTTATTACTCGCACTAAACAAGTAACTCCCACTCCTCCTTCTACTCCACTAAAGATCCAAAATTGACCAAGGATGAAATGGTTGAACACCAACTCAAAGGCCTTTGTTATAATTGTGATGACAAATATTTTCTGGGACACAAGTGTAAGGAACAAAATCTTTTTATGGCCATCTCGGAGGATGTTGAGGCTCCCTTATGTCCATGTCACCTGAACCCACTGACATAACCCCTCCCTCAGACCCTCCTGAAGTAGAACCAGTCATTTCCCTAAATGCTCTCACTGGATTCTCTGCTCCCCAAACCCTCAAGATAATTGGCTACATCAAACATAGGAAGGTCATCATTCTTGTTGATAGTGGAAGCACCCATAATTTTATTCATCACTGCATTGCCCAAGAAACTAATTTCTATATCTGGGCAGTCAATAATTTTCAAATCATGATTGCTAATGGTGGGTCCATGAAATTTGGAGGGCGTTGTGAAAATGTGCATCTCCAAATTTGTGAATACCACCTGAAATATCATATGTTTTCTATCAACATGGGCGGTTGTGACATTGTGTTGGGTGCAGAATGGCGAAGGACTTTGGGTCCCATTCTCATGGATTTTAAGGAATTAGCCATGCAATTTGACCAGGAGGGCCAATCATATAAGTTCCAAGGCATCACTTTTGGTTCCCCGGAGATAATTAGTTCCCATCGCATGGAAATGCTGCTCAGAAAAGGTCATTCAGGCAATATTTCCCAACTACATGCCATACAAGCAACTGAGACACCCTCTGTGTTGCAGGACCTTCAATCCATCCTCTCTAAAAATAAAGTGTTTTTTTCCACTCCCCAAGGACTCCCTCCTTCCTATGGTGTTCATGATCATTCCATTCCCCTTACCCCAGGAAGTATTTTTTAGGGTCCTAACCCGCACATAGGTAGAAAAATATATTCAAACGTAATAAAGGTCAATATTAGTAAGGCCTTTCAATAAAATAGAATAAGGCGAATGTAAGAAGACCTAATAGAAGCTTCGGCTTCTAGAAGGATCTTCCTCTAGATGCTTCTTTTTAGTATAAATAGGAGTCAAGGGTATGAGAACCCTATCTTGGATATTATTGTAATAGAGCTATGCTCAACTTGAGGTTGCCCCCTTGAAGAGGCCCGTGAACATTGCTTTCAGATTCAATATGCTATTTCTATTGTTATTCTTATATCATTTCAGTTTTATTGTGGTGAATGTTCTCGTTATATTGTTGTTATTCTGCCATTACTAACATTTATTTATGTTCTGCATACATTTTATATCTGGTATATTACAAGTGGTATCAGAGCACTTTCCTCGACAGAAAGTGTGGGTTAATTTTTTTTTTCAGGGTAGAGACGTATTTTGGCATCTTTAAGCCACAAATATCTATCGTTACGTGCATAAACCCGTGGTTGAGGGATTCATACACGTAGGAAATACAAGTGGCACTTAAGCACACATTTGTTGGCCACCCTTGTAACCCTTGTTGGTACCCCTTCGAGTGGTAGCGCATCAGACAACACTTGTGTATAGATCGACCTAGATTACCTAAAGCCCTCTTTAGATAAACTGACCAGCTGCCTGACTGCTATAGTGTCACTGAAAACAACACTCAGGAAGATACTCTCTAGTACCTGGGTAGTCGGGTAGTACGGCTAAGGGTACAGTCTATCCTCCTTAGTTAGTGCCCTGAGATATTGGGCCAAGTACTACTGTTGGACCCCACACATATACTAGAGAGCTATAGCACAGGGCAAACCCTTGTCTATAGAACCCTTGAATACCTAACCCTTGGGGATAGAAACATAAAAAAATTAAAATAGACAAGATCTATTGTCACGTAACTATGTTTGGGTTGACAAGTAAGTACACATTTCTTTCTGGTTAAGAATTTGGGCATTTCCTCTCTGCAGTATTCTTCAGACCGGAGTATAACTTCATAAATAAAAAAAGTCCAAAATTTTTTTCACCATTATTTGAGACCTATTCCATTGGATTCATCTCTTTTCCCTTATCACATTCATCCATATCATTTTTCAGAATAAAATTTGACCCCACTCGCCCCTTTTCAGTTTTCCCATCCTCATGGCCCATACTCGTAGCCAAGACTTGGAAGCTCGCTTCAACACCTTGCAATCTGGTCTCATTGAGACCCAACAAGACGTGAAACAAATCAGTGCCAATTTTGTTGCCATCAATACAACCATGCAGTCCTCAATGGGGGAAATCAAACAAGACCTCACCACCCTGTTGGATCATGTTGTCATTGATGCCAATGGTTTGTCATTGATGCCAATGGTTTGATTACTTGGGAGATTGTTGGATCATATGTCATTGATGTAAATGGTTTGGTTTGATTGATGTCATTGGTTGATGCCAAGTAATTG
>ML796076.1:383437-397668 GCA_009831015.1 Picea engelmannii
GAAAAACAAAAACAACATGACTCTATAGAAAGTATATTGGAAGATATATAAATTGATATTGATATGATGTTTAGAGTGGGATAGATTTGGTTTTTTCAATATTGGAGGGTCATTATCTTTACAACTTTGTTGTAAAGATAATTTCATTCTAACATAAAATTTATTGTATTTTTTTTTAATTTTCTAATTTAAATGTATATATTTTATGAATTCATGATGTGCTTATTTATTTCTAGGTAATGGTTTATCTATGTGATTATGTCAAAGGGTTAAGGGTTATAATGTAGGATTTTTATTTTTTATTTTTTTAATTTATATATATATCTTTTATGAATTCATAATGTATATAGTTATTTTTAAGTAGTGGTTTATTTAAGTGATCATAATTATATTTTTAAAATATTTACAGTGTTTAATATAGATTCTATAATTTTTAGGACTTCAAGAAAAACTTTTATGTAACCTAACAATCTATTTTTCTTCTAACAATCACCAAAATTAGAAAGGCATAGAAATGATCTTTTATGAAGTGTTGCCTAGTTTTTTAGACATTATATACACACAAAAAAACAACAGCATGAATATCAATATCATGGTGTTTTGCATCCATCAAGTTGTACATCAAATGATTTGTTGAGATGATAGAAAAAGAAACTCATCTAAAGATTCCTCTAGTTCCATAATTCCAAGTTTAGTCTATCGTCCTTCCTTAGAGAGTCCATCGGCCTTGATGTTGTGCTCTCAAAAGATGTGTGAATAGGATATAATTTGAAACAATATTGAAATCAATTTTAAAAGACAACTAGAGGCTTGATAGTAATATTTTGACTGTGAATTGTCTGTTTCATATAGTTAATGAAAATAATATAATTCTCATATACTTGTAAGCAATCAATTCCTTTCTCATTTTCCAACTTCAATAGACATCTCAAAGCCACCAACTCAAATGAATTGTTGGTGCATGTGCCCAAGCCTACTTTGAATTTGACAAAATGGCTATCTAGAAAATACAATAATCCTCTAGCATTGTTGAAATGATGAAGCCCTTTCTTAGGATCGTCAAAGAAACCCCAAGGATGTGTTTTACCAATCATCAACTCCCCAATTTTCCTAGGGACTTCTTCCTTCAAATTTAATCTACATCTTGGAAATAAACCATATATCTACGAGGATACTTGGAAATTTGGCTTTTTCTTATCATTAAAAAGGTTGTCATTGTGAGCTATCTAAAAACCCTGAAGAATTATACAGGGTAATTTCTTAAAACCCTTTAGGTCCTTGTTTCTAAACCAATTCTTTGAACATTGATCTATAGAATACCATTCCATACATTTGAGATACCTATGATTTTATGTGCATCTTTCCAGATTTGGTGTGCATATATGCATTGGATGATAAAATGTCCAATGTTTTCCTCTACTCCTCTACACATATAACATATGCTTGGTCCATTTTTACCCCTTTTTTCGTAAAATATTAGGCCATGTCAGAGCTCTATTATGGAGGGCCAACCATAAAAAATATCTTTATTTTCTTAGAAGCATTTGTTTTCCATATCTTAGACCACCACCAAACCTTTACTTGGTGTCCACCGTCTATCATAACCTCGTATCCTAGTCTTGTAAAATAACTTCCACCAACCTTATATTGATCCCATGCCAATGTGTTTGACTTATCATTCAATCTTATATGACCCTTTCTCATTTCTACCACTAGTAAATTCCATCTTTCTTCCTTGTCTGCTTCCAAATCTAAGGTCTCTGTTGTTTTCCACCCTTGAGACTAGATAGTGGTCAAAGCCAAATCCTTTGACCATGAGACTATGCTAGGTTATCAATGGATAGTAAAACTACATTCCCACACCCCAATATAGAATCAAATCCAAGCCTTACCTAGTTTCCCCTCCTTACCTTTCATCATGCCAAATTGTCTCTAATAAGAGGGAATACCAACACTAAATCCTTCCACTAATTTAACATGTTCTTAATTCTCTTAGTATGGTTTTATGATCCAATCTAATAGACAACATGGGATATATATACATTTATTCTCTATTACTTTCTCAAACTATCCTTTGCCAACAAATTCTACAGAATTTTAGTAACTAGTAATTTCCCAAAAACATAAATATGTTTTAAACCCCAACCCCCAGCACAATCCATGATTAAAACCCAACACAATCCATGATTATATATATATATATATATATATATAATGGATTGTTCAAAGAAATATCAAGCTGCCATTGCAAGAAAATAAGGAGATGACATTGTGTTATATCAGTGCCAGACTACCTCGACGACTTCGTGCATGCTACAGATAGATTGAGATGCTGGTTGCTGCTAGATCGCCTAAATATGAAAGCCTGTGAGTAGACAATTTTATCGGAGCCTTCACATGTTGATGTTTTCATCTGCGTCTCTCCCTCGTGTGGTGGGAGACATGGTTTAAATTCGCAGGGAAGCTTGCCGACCAGGGATTCAATTGTTTGATTCATGAAGATTTTCCTCTCGGCATTGCTTACCAACTTGCAGTCTGAAGAAACAAAAAAAATTGTTTTATTTAATAAACTTGCAGTCTGAAGAAACAAAAAAAATTGTTTTATTTAATAAATAAATATTAATACATCTGTGGAAAGAGAGTAACAAACTGAGGAAACACAATTTGACACTCTGAAACTCTGGAGATTCACTAAGAATCTTCAACGGTCACTTATGAACACAATTTGACACTCTGAAACTCTGGAGATTTACTAAGAATCTTCAACGTTCAATTATGTTCGAATGGGCAACGACCAGCATTTTAATTTGTCGTTGGGTTGACATGGAAATGTATTTAAAAATAATATAATTATAATTTCTATTCTTCAAACGAATAAAATCAATAATTTTCATAAAAACCCATGTCTATCTATCATCTGCTATATATATTTTAAATAAAGGTTTGTCAGGCAACTTATAGAAATATAAATAGAAATGTCAGTGGGGGTGAATAACAGGTTTGTCATGAAACTTATAGAAATAGGAATTTGAGTGGGGAGAGTAACGCTACATTATATAATTGTTTGGCTCAAACCTATTCAAGTTTTAATTTTGAATTATATCAAAACCAAATTTTTAATTTTTATAAAATTTCAATATATCTATTTACATTGTTGAAATTCTTTTCCATTTCCATAACTTCACAAAATAAATATTAATATTTCCAAAAATTCAAGTTATGGTGATGGAGCTTGTTTACACAAACAAATTCACACAAAATATTCTCACAAACCAACTATTCAGAAAATGCTCACACAAAATATTCTAATGATACAATAACTTATCTTTGGTAATGGATAGTATCTTCAATATAGTGATATCCCTATATTGAAGAGGAGTTTGGGATGATGTCCAAAACTTTGAGAAGATTTGGATATGAAACAAAATGGTTGATCGTATTGAAATTTAAAAATGAGTTTTTTTAAAGTGAAATCTTGTGTTGTATGTGAAATTGGCCATTCTACTAATTTTCATGAAATATGAATTTTGTATTCATAAATTAATATAATAATAATATATTATGTATTGGGATTACAGAAAATTACAAATGTTTAAATAAAAAATAAAAAATAAATTTAAATAAATAATTTATAAAGTCTAATATTTGTTAAAGTTTTATAAAAATAAAAACAAGTTAATTGAATTTGATTAGATAAAAAACTTTACAATTAAATATATTTAATAAAAAACAATCTTAAAATACATTGTTTTTTAAAAAAACATTAAAATAATAACATTAATGAAAAATAAAATTGTAATGATGAAACAAAAAATATCCAAACCACTTCCTAAATATCAAGATCATGTGTTCCGACCCACCTCCTCATTAGAATACTTACTTTATAAACATTATGTGAGTTAAAAAGAATCCCATGTAAACATTATGTGAGTTAAAAAGAATCCCATGTAAAGTAAAATGATTATACTCCTCCATACCAAAAAAACATGAATAACATGACTTTTTGGAAAGTATCTTGGAAGATCAATAAATTGATATCGATATGATGTTTATGTATAAGTTGTCAATATGGATAGCTTTGGTCTTTTGGTTTTTTTGATATTGGATGGTCATTATTTTTACAACTTTGTTACCCACATAATTTCATTTTACAAAATCTTTTGTATTGGATGTCCACTTTTTATGAATTCATTATGTATATAGTTATTCATAGCTAATGCATTTGTAATTTTAGGTATCTTTTGTATTGGATGTCCACCTTTTATGAATTCATTATGTATATAGTTACTCATAGTTAATGGTTCATGCATGTAATTCTAGGTAATGGTTCATCCATGTAATAATGTCAAAGGTGTGTAGAAGTTTTATATATATAGATTTTGTAATTTTTTAGTAAAATATTTTTTTTGTTCTTTATATTTTTTTGAATAAAAGTATAATTTTTATTTATAGTTGAATTTATATGGTAAAACAATTTATTTATATTTTTTATTTTTTTTGAAAAAAATATAATTTTTATTTATGGTTGAATTGATATATATATATATATATTTAAGATGTTTACAATGTTTGATAGAACATATAATTTTTCATGACTTAAAAAAACTAAACTATTTAATTTAAGTATACAATTTGCCTCCAATAATAATAATAAAAAAAAAAACATAGAAATATTCTTACACAATTTTTTTTCTAGTTACTAAGACTTTATATAAACCCAAGAAACAATATAAAAACTGAAGCTTTTTTTTTAGAAACATAAAATACCAATGTCACATGGGACTATACATCCATCAAGTTCTACACCAAATGATTTATTGAGATGACACAAAATGAAACCCATCTAAATATTCCTCTAGTACCATAATTCCAGGATTGTGTTGTCATTCCTTGGAGAGTCCATTAGCCTCGATCTTGTATTATGTATAGATGTGTGTATATGATATATATTTAAACAATCCTAAAATCAATTTTAACTAGACAACTAGAAGCATTAGAGTAACATTTTGACTCTAAGTTTCCCCTTTCATCTGATTAATGACAAGAAGAGAATTCCTATATACCTATAATCAATCAATTCCTTTCTCATTTTCCAACTTCAACAAACATCTCAATGCCATCAACTCAGCTGAAGTGTTGGTGCCTATGCCCAAGCCTTCTTTGAATTTGATAAAATGAGTATCTGAAAAATACAATACTCATGTAACATTGTTGAAATCTTAAAGCCCTTGCTTGGCCACACCAAAGAAATCCCAAAGATATGTTTTACCCATCATCAACTCCCAAACTTTCTCGGGGGCTCTTTCCTTCAATTATAACATGCATCTTGGAATAAACCATATATCTATGAGAATACTTGGAAAGTTGTATTTTTCTTACCATTAAATAAACTATCATTGTTAGCTATCCAAATAACCCAAAGAATTATAAAGAGTAATTCCTTAAAACCCTTCAATTCTTCCTTAGCCAATTCTTTGAAGATTGTTCTACACAATGTCATTACATAAAATTGAGATACATGTGATGTTTTCTTCATCCTTCAAAATCTATTGTGCATATAGGCATTGGATGATTGATTTTCCAATGCTTTCCTCTACTCCCCTACACATATAACACATGCTCGGTCCATTTTTACCCCGTATCTTGTAACATATACCATGTTAGATATCCATTCCAGAGGGACAACCATACAATGATCATTGTTTTCTTAAAAGAATTTACTTTTCATATCTTAACCACCACCAGATGTCTTTTTGGTTTCCACCATCTATCATAACCTTGTATCCTAGTCTTGAAAAATAACTTCTACTAGCCTTATCTTGAGCCCATGCCAAGGTGTTTTACTCATGATTCAATATTATATGATCCTTTCTCATTTCTTCCACTAGTAAATCCCATGTTTCTTCCCTGTCCCCTTCCAAATCCAAGGACTAGATTTTTTCCACCCTCGAGACCAAATAATGGTCAAAGTGAAATCCTCTACTTGATTTAAATAATAAATCCATTAACCATGCGACTATACTAGGTCATCATGAAGTAGTAAAAATGCATTCCCACACCCCAAGATAGAATAATATTTAATCTGTATAGTGTTTCCCCTCCCTACCTTCCAAGACAAATCATGTCTAATAAGAGGGAAGGCCAACTCTAAAGCCTTCCACTGACTAACATGCTCTTAATGCTCTTCCTATGGTTTCTAATCCAATTTGTAATATTCCAGATATAAAAAAGTATGCAGAACAGAAATAAATAGATAGAAATGGCAGATGAACAAGTATATAGCCAGAACAACACCACAGTAATACCAAAATGATACCAGAATAACACCAGAAAGAGCACTTTGATTACTGAGAGCAATGGTCACTTGCCTCTTCAAGGGGGAAATCTCTAGCAGAGCAAAGCTCTATTGCAATAATATCTAAGACAAAAGTTATCATACCCTCGACTCCTATTTATACCAAATATGTCTATCAAAAGAACCATCTAGAGGAAGATCCTTCTAGAAGCGGAAGCTTCTGTTAGGTCTTCTTACATTGGACTTATTCTTCCTTATTGCTAGGCCTTATTAATATTTAACTTTATTACATGGAAATATCGTATTCTACCTACGTGAGGGGCTATGTCCCTAACATGTCCTCCCCCTTAAAAATAGCCTTGTCCTCAAGGATTGAGATGAGGAAATTGTTACAAAATGGTAGTTGATTCCCAAGTGGCATCTGTTGGAGTTGTATCTTTCCACTGGACTAACACTTCCTTGATGGTTCACTGACACAGACGACGCTCACGCTAGTCCAAAACTGCTTGTGGTTGTAGCCAAATGGAGCCTTCTTCATCGAACTTGGGAAGGTTGGTTTGAGTTTGGCACTTAGTTCCAATCACCTTCTTTAAGAAAGAAACATGTAAAACAGGATGGAGCTTAGAATGACTGGTGAAAGCTAACTAATAGGCCACCTGTCCCACACGCTTGAGAACAATATAAGGACCATAAAATTTGGGCGCCATTTTTTTACAATGGTCATCCTTGAGGGAATTTTTCTTGTAAGGTTGCATTCGAAGAAACACTTGATCCCCTTCTACAAATTGATGTTCAGAGCAACCTTGATCTACTTGTTGCTTCATGCAATTATGGGCCATGACCAAATTCTCCTTAAGGGTACGGAGAATAGCCTCTCGAATTGTAGGTGTTAGGTCAACTGCTTGGATCTTCGAGACACCTGGCAAATATGAGAGAACTGAAGGTAGATTTTTTCCATATACCGCTTCAAAAGGAGTCATGTGGGTAGTTATATGGTATGAAATGTTGTACCACCATTCAACTACTGATAACCATTGAGCCCAATGATTTTTCCTTTCTGATGCAAAACACCTCAAATATGTTTCCAAGCACTTGTTGACAATTTCAGTTTGACCATCAGTTTGTGGATGATAAGTTGTAATGAGATGCAATTGGGTGCCTTGTAGCTTGAATAGTTCTTGCCAAAAATTGTTGGTGAAAGTTGGGTCGTGATAAAAAACAATAGAATGCGACATGCCATGAATCTTGAAGACCTAATCCATGAATAATTGAGCCACAGTGGATGTTGTAAATGGGTGTTGAAGAGAACAGAAATGAGCATACTTGGAAATATGATCAAATACCACCATGATGACTAATTTATTTCCCAATTTAGGTAAGCCTACAATAAAATCCATAGAGATATCCCGCCAAATAGCAGGTGGAATTGGAAGTGGTTGTAGTGTGCCAAGAGATTCAATTGTTTCTCCCTTATTGTGTTGACATGCATCACATTCATCCAAAAAATTATGAACGTCCTGTTTCATGCCATCCCAGAAAAAAGAACGTTTGACCCGGTAATAGGTTTTGGTAAATCCAGAGTTCCTAGTTGTGGGTGTAGCATGAAGCTCAGAAAGTACCATGGATTTAAGTTTGGATTGTTTACTTAAATAAAAATGGCCTTTGTATCGAATCTCATCATTGAGCCAAGAGTACCCTAGGGAAACTAGAGAATTGGACTGCAATTGTTGTATCATATGTGAACTTTTGGGATTGTGTAGCCATTCCTGGCGAACAACTTGGAGCCAATATGGTACAATGATGGAGAGAGAAAAAAGGGACCCTTCATCTTCATATTTTCTGGAAAGGGCATCAACAACCACATTTTCTTTGCCTTTTTTGTAAATGATCTCATAATCATATCCAAAGAGCTTAGTCACCCATTTGTGTTGCTCAGGAGAGGAAAGGCATTGTTCCATAAAATACTTGAGGCTTTGATGATCTGTCTTAATTTGGAAGCGTTTTCCCAATAGATAAGGTGCCAAAGATCCACAACATGCAAAATAGCCAACGTTTCATTTTCATAGATTGATTTTCCCAAATTTCCCTCAGACAATTGTTTGCTGGTAAAGTCCAAAGGTCAACCCTCTTGCATAAGGACAACACCAATTCATTTCCTAGATGCATCACATTCGAGGAAAAATGTCTTTGTGAAATCAGGAAGGGCCAGGACTGGAGTGGTGCACGTGGCCATCTTCAAGGTTTGAAAATCCTGAGCAATTGCTCGAGTCCAAGTGAAAGACTTATTTTTACAGAGTGCAGTGAGAGGTGCCGCAATATTTCCATAATTCTTAAAAAACTTGCGATAATAACCTGTTAAACCCAGAAATCCACAAAAACTTTGGAGAGTCTTTGGGTGAGGTCAATATTGCATAGCTTCAATCTTTTTAGGATCCACCCTGACGTCGGCTTTGCCAACAAGATGACCCAAGTACTCGACTTCTAAGGTGCCAAAAGAACATTTATATTGTTTGAGGAAAATTTGGTGATGAGAGAGGAGATGGAGAAATCAATCCACATGAACAAGATGGGTTCTCTAAGTTTTACTATAGATGAGGATATCATCAAATAAAACTAAGACAAAATTAGGAAGAAAAGGAAGGAAGACATGATTTATGAGCTTTTCGAAAGTGGAGGGAGAATTACACAGGCCAAAGGGCATGACCAAAAACTCATAGTGGCCCTCGTGATTTCTAAATGTAGTCTTAGGAATGTCTTCCTCTTTCATACAAATCTGGTGGTAGCCAGAATGAATATCAAGTTTAGTAAAGAACTGGGTGCCACTCAATTCATCCAAGAGGTCATCAATGACAAAGATGGCAAATTTGTCTTTAATGGTGAGTTTGTTGAGGGCACAGAAGTCATGAAACATGCACCATGAACCTTCTTTCTTAAGGACCATGACCATAGGAGAAGAGTAGGGGCTCGTATTAGGGTGGATAACACTTGCGTTGATAAGTTCTTGAACAATTTTCTCAATTTCATTTTTTTGGGAAAAGGTGTGAGGATAGGGAAGGATATTGGGAGGAATACTGTAATATACCAGATATAAAATGTATGCAGAATAGAAATAAATGCTAGTACTGGAAGAATAACAACAATATAACTAGAACATTCACCACAATAACACTGAAATGATATAAGAATAACAACAGAAATAACACTTTGAATCTGAAAGCAATGTTCATGGGCCTCTTCAAGGGGGCAACCTCCAGTTGAGTAGATCTCTATTAAAATAATATCCAAGCTAGGGTTCTCATACCCTCGACTCCTATTTATACTAAAAATAAGCATCTAGAGGAAGATCCTTCTAGAAGCGGAAGCTTCTATTAGGTCTTCTTACATCCGCCTTATTCTTTTTTATTGAAAGACCTTATTAATATTGACCTTTATTACATCTGAATATATTGTTCTACCTATGTGAAGGTTAGGACCCTAACATCTCCGCCCTGTTAAAAAAAACCTTTTCCTCAAGGCTTGAGATGAGGACATTGCTGCAGAATGGTAGTTGGTTCCCGAGTGGCATCTGTTGGAGTTGTATCCTTCCAATGGACTAGAAATTCCTTGATGGTTCTCTGACGTAGGCGATGCTCATGATGGTCCAAAACTGCTTCTGGATGTAGCCAAATGGATTCTTCTTCAGCTAACTCTGGAAGGTTGGTTTGAATTTTTCACTTAGCTCCAATCACCTTCTTTAAGCATGAAACATGAAAAATAGGATGTAGCTTCAAATGGCTAGGAAAAGCTAACTAATAGGTGACTTGTCCCACACACTTGAGCATGGTATAAGGACCATAAAATTTGGGTGATAGCTTCTGACAATGCTTGGCCTTGAGGAAAGTTTTCTTGTAAGGTTGCAGTCGAAGAAACACATGATCCCCTTCTGGAAATTGACATTCAGAGCGACCTTGATCTGCTTGTTGCTTCATGTGATTATGTGCCATGACCAAATTTTCTTTGAGGGTACGAAGAATAGCCTCTCAAGATGTAAGTGTTAGGTCAACCGCCTAGACCTTCGAGGCACCCGGTAACTATGAGAGAACTGAAGGTGGCTTTTGTCCATATACCGCTTCAAAAGGAGTCATGTGTGTAGTTGTATGGTATGAAGTGTTGTACCACCATTCAGCTAGGGGTAACCATTGAGCCCATTGATTTTGCTTTTCTGAGGCAAAACACCTCAAATATGTTTCCAAACACTTGTTGACAACTTCCGCTTAGCCATTAGTCTGGGGATGATAAGTTGTGCTGAGATGCAATTCGATGCCTTGTATCCTGAATAGTTCTTGCCAAAAATTGCTTGTGAAAGTTGGGTCGCGATAAAAAACAATAGAGTGTGGCATGCCATGAAGCTTGAAGACCTGATCCATGAATATTTGAGCCACCGTGGATGCTATAAATGGGTGTTGAAGGGAACATAAATGAGCATACTTGGAAAGGCAATCAACAACCACCATGATGACGGATTGATATCCTGATTTGGGTAAGCCGGTAATAAAATCCATCGAGATATCCTTCCAAAT
Source organism: Picea engelmannii (assembly GCA_009831015.1). Classification (NCBI taxonomy): domain Eukaryota; kingdom Viridiplantae; phylum Streptophyta; class Pinopsida; order Pinales; family Pinaceae; genus Picea; species Picea engelmannii. The sequence continues at coordinate 394,292 of ML796076.1, forward strand.
AACAGGTGGAATCGGGAGTGGTTGTAGTGTGCCTGACGATTTGATTGTTTCTCCCTTGTTGCATTGACACACATCACATTCAGCTACAAAATTACGAATTTTATGTTTCATACCATCCTAGAAAAAGGAACGTTTGACCCTGTCATAGGTTTTGGTGAAACCGGAATGCCCTGCTATGGGTGTAGCATGAAGCTCCGAAAGTACCATGGATTTAAGCTTTGATTGTTTACTTAAATACAAACGATCTTTGTATCGAAGTTCCTCATGGAGCCAAGAGTACCCTGGGGAAGCTGGAGCATTGGACTGCAATTGGTGGATCAACTGTGAACTTTTGGGATCTTGTAGCCATTTCTGGTGAATGGCTTGGAGCTAGTCTGATACAATGAATGAAAGAGAAAAAAGGGATCCTTCATCTTCATATTTTCGGGAAATTGCATCTGCAACCACATTGTCTTTGCCTTTCTTATAAATTATCTCATAATCATATCCAAAGAGTTTAGTCACCCATTTTTTTTGTTCTGGGGAGGAAATGCGTTGTTCTAGAAAATACTTGAGGCTTTGATGGTCTATCTTAATTTGGAAATGTTGCTCCAATAGATAAGGACACCACAGATCCATGACATGCATAATAGCCAACATTTCCTTTTCATAAATGGATTTGCCCATATTTCTTTCAGATAGTTGCTTGCTGGCAAAGGCCAACGGTCTACACTCTTGCATAAGGACAACACCAATTCCTTTCCCTGAGGCATCACATTCCAACACAAAGGTCTTTGTGAAATCGAGAAGGGAAAGGACTGGAGTGGTGCACATGGCCATCTTCAATGTTTGAAAAGCTTGAGCAGCGGCTGGAATCCAAGTGAAAGAGTTCTTTTTTAGGAGAGCAGTGAGAGGTGCTACAATCTTCCCATAATTTTTAACAAACTTTCGATAATACCCTGTTAAGCCTAGAAATCCATGCAAGCTCTTAAGAGTCTTTGGGTGAGGACAATATTGCATAGCTTCAATCTTTTTAGGATCCACCGTGATGCCATATTTTCCAACTAGATGACCCAAGTATTCTACTTCTGAGGCGCCAAAAGCACATTTAGAGTGTTTCAAGAAAAGTTGGTGCGGAGAGAGTAGATGGAGAACTCGATCCACATGAGCAAGATGGTCTGTCCAGGTTTTTCCATAGATGAGAATATCATCAAAGAAAACTAAGACAAAATGGTGGAGAAAAGGATGGAAGACATGATTCATGAGGCTTTGGAAGGTGGAGGGGTCATTACACAAGCCAAAGGGAATGACCAAAAACTCATAGTGGCCCTCATGAGTTCTAAAGGAAGTCTCAGGAATGTCTGCCTCTTTCATACATATCTAGTGGTAGCCCGAATGAAGATCTAGTTTAGTGAAGAATTGGGCACCACTCAATTCATCCAGGAGGTCATCAATGACAGGAATGGGGAATTTGTCTTTGATGGTAAGTTTTTTGAGGGCATAGAATTCAAGACACATTCGCCAAGAACCTTCTTTCTTCAAGACCATGACCATAGGAGACGAGTAGGGGCTCGTACTAGGGTGGATAACGCCTGCATTAAGGAGTTCCTAGACCATTTTCTCAATTTCATTTTTTTGGGGAAATGGGGTGACAATACGGACGGATATTGGGAGGAAGGCTTCTAGGTACAAGGGGAATGGAATGATCATGAATACCATGGGAAGGAGGGAGGCCTTGGGGAGTGGAAAAGACCAATTAATGTTTAGAAAGGATGGCTTGGAGCTCTTGCGGTACCGAGGGTGTCTCTATTACTTGTATGGCATGGATTTGGGCGATAACACAAAAATAACCCTTTTTGAGAAGCTTTCCATGCGATGGGAACTAATGATCTCAGGTGAATCGACGGTGATGCCTTGGAACTTATATTGGCGGTCCTCCTAGTCGAATTGCATGGTTAAGTCTTTAAAATCCATGAGAATGGGACCCAAAGTCCTTAGCCAGTCTGCACCCAACACAATGTCACAACCTCCCATGTCGATAGAAAACATATGGGATTTCAGGTGCTAGTCACCAATTTGGAGACACACACTTTCACAATGCCCTCCACATTTCATGGAACCACCACTGGCAATCATGATTTGGAAATTATTGACGGCATGGATGTAGCAATGAGTTTCTTGGGCAATGTGACGATTAATAAAATTATTATGGGTGCTACCACTATCAACCAGAATGATGAACTTCCGATGCTTGATGTAACCAATTATCTTGAGGGTTTGGGGAGTGGAGAAGCCAGTGAGAGCATTGAGGGAAATGACCGACTTTACTTCGGGAGGGTATGAGGGAGGGGTTATGTCAGTCGATTCAGGTGACTCAAGCATAGAGGGAGTTTCTTCATCTTCTTCCGAAATCTCCTCGAAGATGGCCATAAAAAGATTTTGTTCTTTACACTTGTGTCCCGGGAAATATTTGTCATCACAGTTATAACAAAGGCCTTTGAGTTGGCATTTATCCATTTCAACCCTGGTCAAATTTTGGATTTTTAGAGGAGTAGAGGGGGTAGTGGGATTTACTGGTTTAGGGAGAGGGATAAAGGAGGGTTTGCGGTTTTGAGAAGATACAACCTGTTGTGCTTCTTTATCTCTTTTGGTAGCCTCCACCCAACTCTCATGCCGATCCATGAGGACATGGGCCCAAATTTCATCCTTGAGGCCGTTGATAAAATACTCTCAGAAAAAGGCATCAGACATGCCCTCTGTTCTAAAATCCAGGTGCTCAAAGGAAGCTATAAAGTCTTCAACTGCTCCTAATTGTTTCGGCTTTGACCCAAATGGTTGGTGTCAGTGTCAAAGCATTCATAAAGCTCTACCAAAAAGTGTGTCCAAGCAATATACCCTTGATGAGAAGTTTTTCTCCATTGCCACCATTGCCGACATTCTTAATCTAGATGGAGAACACCATACCGGAGTTTGTCCAAGTCATCTATAATGTCGTATAAAGAGAAGTAATGTTCCACTTGGGTTACCCAACCAGTGGGGTCTGAGCCATCAAATTTGGTCACATCCACCTGTGGAAAGCGTAGGTCACGTTGAAAGTGATGGTTCTGCAAGGTATGGGAATGAGAGGAATGGTCACCTTCAGTATGTGGAGGTGAGGAAGAGGAAGGGTTATCTGTAGGGATATGTAGTTTGGTGTAGAGTTCCGAAAAGACTGATTCAAGCTGGGTGTGTTGGACACACCTACCACACTTAGAGGGGGGGGTGAATGAGTGTGGGGCTCTTTTTCCAAAACTTCCCTCTTGCAAAAAAACTCATCAATTAGCATTCAACATTTATTCATTACCCATTGTTGTCATTTATAACCAGTTAGATGTGAGCACATATCAGCAACATATATC
>ML796077.1:5019-86972 GCA_009831015.1 Picea engelmannii
AAAATTTTTCCATTCTTTTTCATTTCTTCCTGTGTCTTAGATTCCCACCAAATAAGTGCTGAACCATCTAATCTTAATGAAGCTAACTGAATTTTGGTTTCATCATCTTGAATATTTTGTATTCTAGAATAGACTTCAATTTGGCGTATCCAGTTATCTAACTTTTCAGCGTTAACTTCTCCATTATAAAGTGGCAACTCAAATTTTATATCAAGCTTTAATGAAGGAATTTGCGAAGAAGTTTTACCATGCCCATTCGTAAGATGTTTCGAACTGATAGAAGAAGAAGAAGAAGAAGAAGATGGAGGAGAGGGTGGTGGAGAAGCACCATTCCCTCCATTTCCACCTGGAGTCTTGTCACCACCGCCTCCCTTATGCATTGAAGGGTTAGATCCTTCACCCTGCGACAACATGTTCTGTTCCATCATGACCTTCATCATATCTCTCAACTGTATGATAGTCTGCCTGAAATCTTCTTCTTCAGTCGGAACATGTTCATGACCTTCTGCACTAGCCATGCTTGGTGAATGTCTCTCTGCAACTTGCGGTGAATGAAACTGCTTCTTCCTTGTCGGATAAGAACTTGGCTCCACAAGTTGACCTTCTCCTCTTGTGAGTTTCAACCTTGTGAGAATCAGAAACAAAACTTGCAAACAATCAAGTCTTCAAAACCAGTGCTCTGATACCAACTTGATCTAAAAATGAAGAAGACTTGAAAAAAACTTGAATAATTATTGCAAGTGAAATGTTATGTGTTTAAAGCAACAAGATCAGTTTGCAACACATAAATTAAGGATTACTTATGCAAAATACACATAGACAACAGCATAAACATTGAACATAAACACATGTGCACAACAATTGATAAAGGAGTTCACCCCTCTTCTGGGCTACATCTCCTGATCCATCTTCCAATGGATCATTATTATTAATTGCTAAAAAAGTGCTCAAAAACATGTCTTACAATGCTCAAACTGACAAAGCGACTGTTCCAATGGCTTCCCAGCGTTCCAAAACCCCTGTCTGGGCTCTTTCGGCACCTCAATCGGTCGAAAAATGAGAAAGATAGGCCTCCTGGAAGTCTCCTTCTCCAAGCTTGCTGTCTATGGTTCTACAATTCGCACCCTCCTTGAATGAACCTGGCTCACACGCTCTTTTAAGCGCAAAAACCTAGCACCAGGCGCAACTGCGCCAATGGTGCAAACCGTAGTACAATTAAGGGCGCGCCAGCCCCTAACTGCCTCGGCACCTGGGCATATGACCATGTGACCTCGCGCTTGGGTAAAAGGTTGTTTAACCATTTGAAAACTGTGTAAACCGACTCCCGCGCTCCAACTCGGGGTCACATGTAATATATATAAAAGAACCGTGGGCCATATCAAAATCCGTGCGCAAATGTTATAACCGCGGCACATTTAAACATATGGTTACAACTGTGTTATATATATCCGCGCGCAAACATTTTATAACATGGTTATATGGTGTGGAATGAAACCATGGGTCGGGGCTAGGCCCTGGCCCGCCCCCCTTTCCGTTTAACACAACAATCAAACTTAAATAGAATCACGTAGACATATATGACAAGGAACAATGGTCGGAATGTTGGTTAGCGGAGGTTCGTTTGAACGTTGCTCAGTGGGGGAGGTCCAGGGGTCGAACCCCACAGACTCCCCATAACATTTTACATACAACCATATCAAGCATCCAACGAGTGACATGTGGCGCCAATGGATCGGGCCACGTGTCCTCACATCATTGGCCAGCAATGACACGTGTCATCTCCCCATTCGACAACCAACAACCAATGAATGCATGCCATGTCATCCACCTGACACATAATTTTATGGACGGTACAGCCCTGCCATGTCACTGTACGGACTGTACGAACAGGTACAGTCAGCATCAATTTTTTTGCCTGTTTGGCTTGACGAACAGATCGCGATATCTTCTCCATACGGACTCCGTTTGAGAAAGTAAATATACCGCCGGAATCAGGAAGACGAGACAGACACAATGGCACTGTTTTCATTGCATTCCAAGCACTTTGAAAATTGAGCAAAATTTGATCCCCTGATCATAAACGATAAACAATTATCTTTCTAAAAAATGTATGCACTAAATTAATTGTGGAAGAGTAATTCACCTCTCAAAAATACAAATTTGGTGTATATGACACCCACAAGCTAGGTTATGAGATACCAAGGGTGAAATAATCAACTAGGATTGATATTTCCCTCAACCTAATCAATAATAATCTAGAATCAACAATTCCACATGCCACATGAAACTCCAATATCCTAAAAAAACACTAATTAATTCACGGAAATGGTAGTTTCTGTTTTATTCTGCATATTCCCTTAGAAAATTCAACCAATCAAGTTCTCGAGTACATGAAAGAAGAGTCTTAATCAACAAGTTCGCATGCCACATGAAACTCCAATCTCCTAAAAAAACACTAATTAATTCACGAAAATGGTAGTTTATGTTTTATTCTGCATAGTCCCTTAGAAAATTCAACCAATCAAGTTCTCAAGTACATGAAAGAAGAGTCTTCATGATGTTGATTTCCTCTAAAAAAAAAAAAAAATTGTGAGGGTAGTATCTAGCTTAGAACACAATCACAAGCCATCAAAACATGTGGCTAACAAATTTATGTGGTGCTCTGGTCTCTTTGCTCACTCTTTATATCCATGAATAAATATCACATAATATTATATCTCCTTCTTCTCCTTACACCTAAATATCTTTATTACTAAAGGCTTACATGTGATGTCAAAATCATGAATTAGAGATTCAAGTTGTACTGATGAGATTGAATGTATATTTGGGATGTCATCCAATTCATAAGAAAATGAAGAAATAATGGAAAAAGAGAGAAACCATATGAAATTATGCATTATATATGTTTCTCTTTTCATCAAGAATACATTCTTTCTAAAGAGTGTAATGGTTGTTATTTTCACACTATCATCAAAGGTTGGGTGAGTTTTATCAATTCATGTCTTGTCATTGTGTGGGAATTCAATGGGTGACATTTTTTTGGGAAAGATTCTTTCCATGGAGCCCCTTTTTTCTTCCCTTCTTGTGGAATCATATCTTCTTGTGCTCTTTAGAATCCTTTTTTGTTTTTATTATATTATATATTACATTTTTCCTTCTTTAAATTTTTTTTTTAATAATAACCTAAAATACACCATATTAGTACATCTACATGGTGTTTGGGACAAAATGTGTGGGGGGTTATATTTTCTTCTGAAAGACACAAAGAAACCCAATTTTGATAGGGAACTATCGAAGCCACTAATAGTGAGATAGAAGCCTTGGTGGTTTTCCAAAGACTAAAATTGCTCTCCATGATCACATGAGAAACTATAATGGTCCTATATGAATCCTCTTTAATTATCGATGTTATGGTATTATAATGGGGAAATGAATCACCCTCGTTGATTAGACTCATAATTACATCCAAAAAAATTGTCAATATATTTGATCGGTTCCATTTTCACCATGTAAATCACACAAGAAACTCGTATGCATATACAATGGTGAATGGAAAAGTAACTTTAGGTGAAGGCTTGTTAAAAAAGGAGGGGAATCCTATGAATTTATTCCATCAAGTTTTTTATCATCAATCCATTGAGAAGTGGGGGAGGTTTGGGATGTAATTCTAGTTAGTGACCTCAATTGTTATTTGTCAAATCAATCTTATGAATAGGGAGGGGAATTCAAGGCCTCTTTTTCTTGCCACTCTCCATGAAAATGAAGTGGAATGTGGCCTCTTTAACTCTTTCATCGACCTCATGTTGATTAATTGGGTTGGTTTTCATTGATGTCAACCCTTGAAGCAAGTACGGTAGCAAATTATGGTAGCCCCAACAGTATGGTTAAGGGAATTTAGTTTGATTCATGTACAATGATATGAGCATTAATATATTTTCAGGTAAGACTATTCTAGATTGATATTACATGTCATGCCATTTCCGGTAATATGTGGCACGTCTCATAACTCTTCACGGTTAGAGAGTTATGGCCTTATGAAGTTGGAGAACCTTAATGGGTTATCTAGAAGGTCAAAGAAGTCAAATTGTTCTAGAAGCTCCTAGAAGAAGTTGACTAGTCAAGTGGATGAAACTAGGAGTTAATCATGGGTTAAGTTGTTGCAATAAGAAAATAATTAAAAATAATTTAGTTGCAACTAGAAGTGGAGAATTTACTATTTGTAGCAAAGTGGGTTATAAGTAGAAAAATGGTTAGAAGTGAGTTATCCCTAAAAGAAGGAGGGTTAAGTTTGTTATAAGGTAACCCCTTGAGGAAGCTACATGGAAGTATAAATAAGAGAGAAAGGCTATCCTATTAGAACCTACTGAGCACATTCAATATCTATTAGTTTGTAAGTTTTATTGCAGGTACTCATTGATACATATGAAGTTGCACAAGTCTAAGGTAGGACAAAGGGTTGACGTTGAAAGTTTCATAATTACATAAAATACTGAAAAAAACCCTATATCTTGAGGTGTACGCAGGCTGAAGTCTAGAAGGGAGTGTACGTATGTGGTATTTTAGTATAACAGGTTGCATACATGTGAGAAAAGCCACAAAAACTTGAGAATATGAAGATGAAAGGTCTCTAGACTCTCAAAGAAAGCTCCCAGGAAGGTCTATAGTGATCAAGTACAACGGATTTATGTACAGGTTCAAAAGGTATGTCTTATTTATATAAGTAGTTGGATTTTGTTTTCTACATGAGAAATGGTTGTGGAGGTTTGAGGATTTTCCCTAGAGAATCTATTGTATATATGGGACTTATTTTATAAGTCAGATCTACAGAAATACAGTGCTAGTATAATTTATCATTGGTACATCTTGTGAGTGTTGAGGCATATCTTATATTTCTTGGCATATGGTTAAGGGATTTTGTGGTATATGGTTGAGAGCTTGTATTTGTTGAGTGGTTGACATATTGAGAAGTTGTATATCAGTTAGGGTTTGATGTCCAATCCATGTGAGGGTTATTATACTTGTTCATGATTATACACACTTGGATGGAACGTGACTAGAGAGATATAGATGCACTTGGTGAAGGGGTTTGTATGAGGATGTATGCATAGGGAACAACTATAGTCTAGACACAGTTACAGGTTGTAGGTTGATATGAAAGAGACACCAAAGGGTCAATATTTTTCAAGAAAGAGAAAACCCTAGTTTTCATAAGGTGTACGCAGATTGTAGTATAAAAAGGACACGTACATATGCGGTATGCAGTAGAGAAAGGGTGCATACATACACGTGTTGCAACACATACAGGTTGCGTACCTATTGGGTTTTGTTGGTACATGTAGATTACAAACACAGGTTGCGTACCTTCTGGTTGTAGCCGAAGAACATAGGGGGTCAGAGCCTCCTTCTAGTTGCAGTTGGAGAAAAAAGGAAGTTGGTGCTTCCAATGAATGTAATTCTTAAAGACATATAAGAAACATCATTTTGTGGTTTTCTCACGCATTGGGTTTCCACGTAAAAATATTGGTGTATTGTGCTTGTGTGTGATTTTTCATTATTTATGGTTTATTTACTCTGCATTTATTGGATGATAATGTTATATTGATCAGAAAGATAAATAACACTTACATACCGTGGTTAAAAGGATTAAAAATATATATTACTGATTCACCCCCCCTCTCAATAATCCAACACCTTGATTCTCTATTCTCTCTACAACCAATGTAAAAAGGGTATCCACCCTCCACATTCTCTATCAAGAAAATATAGGATTTGGTGCAATAATTTGTAGAATTATGTCTTAATTCAAGGATTCATGAGTTTACCGAGTATGGTTCCTATGCTATATGTATTAAATTGGACAACATCCCTCACTATACACCCTTTCCATCCATTTTGTTTGACTCACTTAGCCACCATCCACTTATAATTCCCTCCCTTCACTATAATAGCCTCCATATTTTCATACAAATAAGGTGTAAAGGGTCATACCTCTTATCCCCATGAATAATAAAGGACCCAATATGCTTCCATTATAGGGTGGAAGAGAATATAAAAGGTTTTCACATAATAGAACACGACATTGAAGATAGAGTACTGGCTACCTAGTCCTTGGAAACTCAACTAAAGAAAATGATGTTGGATGATATATTTTCCCACTCATGTGTGAATCCAAAACAAAAAGACCCTACAATTGAGATTCAAATGAATCAATAACTAGTTCTTAGAGTGCATCAATTTATTTGACCATTTATAACCATTCAGTTAGTCCCTCTCCATGGGAAAATAAAGCATGAACAAATCCTTCATTTTAGCAATGTGACTATTCAATATTTAGAACCAATCACTAATTTGTATATAGAAAATAAAGGGAGTTACCTTAGGGTGTATGGTATTTAAATTTCCTCGCATTTATTACCTAAGTATGTGCCATGAAGGATGATCATCAAGGAAATTTCCTATCAAATATTCTTACACAAGGCAGCTACCATATTGAATGCTAAAACAAAATTGTGTTTCTCTTCTTTTCCCATCATAATCAATGAGACAATTATTTATATTTCACAAAGACCTTGGAAATACCTCAAGAAATTGAATTTTACCATTTTATTAAGATGCATTATAGAGTACATGATCCACTTGCTATATTTAAAGACTACTTTAATACAAATTCTGATCTCATTTGGCCCTTTATCCATAAGAATGTTAAATAAAAAGAAGTATATAGATAATATTTGGCATTTGTAGAAGTCAAATATAGGGAGGGGAAGAATTCAATGAAACAAGTAGGTTCATGGGAAGCAGTGGCATTACAATTCATGAATCCACTTTTCTTATAGTAATTAATAAAGCACTACACATCCAATTGATTATTACCACAGAGGTAGAAACCAAAATTACTCCACCAAAACCTAAATGAGTATCATTTAATTTATCAAAGTACATGTAGTTGAGACATATTATTTTATTATCAAATAAAGTCTCAAGAAAGTGTATAAGGAAGGGATTCATTTACTGCAACCATATCTAATTGCAATGAAAGAATAATGACACACTCTGAGTAAATAACAACTCTGAGTGAATAACAACAACAATATAATAGCTCATAAGTGGTTGAATCCAAAATACATCTAGGAAATAGGAAAAGGTTATATCTAATTGCAATGAAAGAATCCTGACACACTCTGAGTGAATAACAACAATAATATAATAAGTCACAAGTGGATTAAGCCAAAATACATCTAGGAAACATGACAAGGTCACTACACTACAAGAAACAGATCTAGCCCTTGGATTAGCACCTTAGTTTGTTGAAAATATAAATATTCCTCTATAAGAATAAGAAGACCCAAAGTTAAACCTTGAATCATTTCTATTTGAAACCATGGAACAATTTTTGAAGAGAGTAACATAGAAATGGAAGAGGGATAGAAACAAAAAAAATGTTAGTACAAGCTATCCAGGATTACAGGGAAAATGTGCACCCTTTTTCCCTTGATGCATTGTAAGTTGCATTTGACAACAGGTATAATTCAAAGTTGAAATAGATACATAAATAGGTAGAGGAAAATTATAGCGGTATCATCCATTTCAAGGAATAATTCAAAGTCTAAAGTACAATATTTAGTAATACAATGTCATTTTTTTAAGTTGCTACCTCATTAGGATATATTATGTTGAATTCAATCATTAAATATTCTCTTACTCTACTAGAATTTCACACCTTCCAAATTTTAATAATACAATAACATGCCTAGTTGACAATAAATTATCAAAAAAACGTTTGGCAATGAATATTCCAACTAATACAATGTAAAACATGGAAGGAAAAATATGCATCAATTCCCAATAAATTACCGATATAGGAAAAGTTCAAGGTAACCAAACTGTAAGACCATTTTTCTTTTAAAGAGTCACACATAAAAAAAATCACAAGAAAAACTTAATAGTATACTATCTAACACACATCATGCATTTTAAGAATCACAAGCCATAAGAAATATGATCTTGGCACCTCAATTATGCCCAAAAGGAAACATTATCCCATTAGAAATATTTATTGAAAAAATGGTCCATTATGTTTATGCAAAGAAAATTACCACTGAGTCCATTCAAGCTATTGTTAAAATTGTAGGCCAGGGCTATATTGTGAGTTCTACATAGTGATAGGAATGACTAAGCAATGTAATTATAGATATAGTAAAAAGATATGTGATTTCAAGTCTAGAGTAAATAAAATCAATAATGGCGTAGGAATGATAACCATATTTCCTACGTGCAATACTTTTAAAAAAGTATTTTAGGTACTTTATAACCATATTCAACAATTTCTTGACCTAGGCCATTCATTTATGTCTACTCAAAGGTCAAATGAACTCTTAGGAGAACATCTCCAAAAGATAAAAAAAAAAAATAGAAGGAAAATAGTTATGGAAGATCAATAGTCTTGGAGGTGTATGGAAGGTTAAAAGTCGTTTATTTGTGGTTAAATAATACTTTCTAAGAAGGAATAGAGCGTTGTCATTTTTGTAAGCAATATATATTCTAACAAGGAGGAAATCATATGAGAAATATTTATTTGATCGATGCGAGTTGTCTTTATTTCATGTGTTGATTCTATTCTTAGCTACGAGAGTATCTTAATTAATTATTTTTTTATTCATATTTTCATTATAATATGCTTTGTTAACTTAGTTTTCAAACAAGAATAAGATTAAGATGTTTGTGCTCGAATATGTTGTAATCAAATAATAGATTTTGAATATTTTCACAAAACCCCAGACAAAAATTGGGATTAGTATGCATCTCATCACTAAGTTCTTAAGGCTAAGCACAAGATCAGGTGGCTCATCCATTTTCCATTGATGTCAAATTGGGAGAGTTGCGAATAGGGGGAGAATTCTTTATATGCATGGTCGACTATGAATTTTGTTGCAAGTTTTCCATCAATGACGAAGTGCGAGACTGATAGAATTTTTGTGATTGATGTAAATGGATTAATGTTTTCATTAATGTCATATTATGGTGTTACAATACAAAGATCATTTCCAAGATTGATTTATATATAATAGGTTTACAATTATATTAAAGAAGGGGTGCATGAGAAAAGATAAAAAATGAAATGGGGGTTTCAAATCCATGGGTTTGGGTATTTTCCCATGGTATTTTCCCATGGTATTTTCCAATGGTATTTGGAAAATTAAAATTAAAAAGAAAAATTAATTATTTAATTAATGGAAATTTCCCTTCATGAAGGTTTATGAAAAAATACATAAAAAGAGAAAGTGTGTGTGTGTGAAAATGGATGAAAAAAGATTGAATATAATTCCAAAATGGAAGAGTTGTGCAATTAGTTTTAGGTCATCTTGACATTTTCACAATAACTTGTTTCCTGGGAAATAACATACCTTGAAATTTTGAATAGAAGGAGAGAGATTTGTTTGCATGTAGTAAAGGTTTTAGATGTTGTTTCACTATACTTTCATGGATATGAGTTGTGGAAGTTAGGGTTCTTGAATGCTCCAGAAATTAGCTTCAAACAAGTCATCTTGGCACTTTCTCCATAACATATTTTCTAGGACATTTCAGACCTTGAAATTCTAATAATACGTAGGTGATATCTATGGGTACATGTGGTAAAATTTTCATATTTTGATTCTCTATACTTTCAAAGATAGGTCCTATGGAATTTATGATTATTGAATGCTCCTAAAATCAATATCAAATAGGCCAGTTTGGCATTTCACTATAACTTATTTTTTGGGACTCTTCAAAGTATGAAATTCTTATAGAACACAGGAGACATACAAAAGTATCTTGGGTAAAAAAATTATATGTTGGTTAGTTTCACTTTATGAGATATGCTCTGCGGAAGTTAGGGTATTTGAATGGTCATCGGATCAATTCCAAATAAGTAAGTTTGGAATTTTCACTATAACGCCTTTTCTAGAACTCTTCAGACTATGAAATTTTTACAAAAAAGAGGAGACATACATAAGTAGCTCAGGGAAACATTTTGTATGTTAGTTCATTTTACTTTATGATATATATTCTATGGCATTTAGGTTTTCAAAATGGTCTTGAGATCAATTTCAAACATGTTAGTTTCTAATTTTAATTATAACTCCTTTTATAGGACTCTTTAGACTTCGAAATTTTTATAGAATGGAGGAGACATATAAAAGAACCTCAAGTAAAAATTTGAGATGTCTTTTTGATGTACTTTTTGTGGTATTCTTCGTCGAAGTCAGGTTTTCTAAGTGGTCTTGAGATCATTTATAAATAGATCAGCTTGGGATTCTCACTATAACTTGTTTTCTATGACTCCTTGGACTATGAAATTTTCATAGAATAGAGGAGACATATAGAGGTACCTCAAGTAAAAATTACATAATCATATTTTCAAAAATGTATGTGTGGCATGTTGCACAATTTCATTCTTGGGAAGAGGCACAAAATAGAAAGATTTGGGAAAGTTACCATTTGGAAATTCAAATTTTGGTCAAACCTGGTAAAGGAAAAAGTAGTGAGTAGACCTGGTAAAGTTAGCAGTATTTATTTGATTTGTTGAATTTAGAAGCAGAAAGAAGACCTGGTGAAGGAAGAAGTAGCAACAAGACTCGGTGAAGGGTGGTGCAACTCACAAAAAAATTGGTGTATCTTGCTAATTTGGTGCTTAGTGGTGGGGATTGGTGTATATAAATATATGTATGAGTAGGTTGGTGTCGATCAAAAATATATATTTGTGTCTCTTGCTAAGTTGGTGATTAGTGGTGTATATTGGTGTCTCTAGTATATTGTTGTCTATGAACATCTGCAAGAGTAGGTTGGTTCCTACCAAGATTTGTACCTGTGGGGATTCGTGTCTCTAGTAGGTTGGTGCTTACAAATATTTTTAACAGCAGGTCGGTGCCTACAAATAATTATAAAAATATTTTTGGGGTTTTCTTTTGAAAGGTTTTACACATAAATATTTTGTTCCATGTTCTGGAGTTAATATATCTCATATGTGATTGTTTTATTATTGTTGATGAATATTTGAAAAAGTAAAAAAAAAAAATATTCTATTGATTCACCCCACCTCTTAGTATAAGTGTGGTCTCAACAATCTGTAGCTAACTTGTGGATCTAATTTGTAGTTTTGTTATGACGTATGGATTTAAATAGTACTTTCTAAGAAGGAATAGAGGGTTGTCATTTTGGTAAGCAACATATATTCTAACAAGGATGAAATCATATGAGCAATATTTATTTGATTGATGCGAGTTGTCTTTATTTCATGTGTGGATTCTATTCTTAGCTATGGGAGTATCTTAATCAACTATTTTCTTTTTCATATTTTCATCATAATATGCTTTGTTAACCTAGTTTTAAAACAAGAACAAGATTAGGATGTTTGTGTTGGAATATGTTGTAATCAAAGAACAGATTGTGATTATTTTCACAAAACCCCAGACAAAAATTGGGATTAATATGCATCTCATGACTAAGTTCTTAAGGTGAAGCACAAGATCAAGGGCCTCATCCATTTTCCATTGATGTCAAGTTGGGAGAGTTGCAGATAGGGGGAGAATTCTTTCTATGTCTGGTGGACTACGAGTTTTGTTGCAAGTTTTCCATCAATGACAAAGTGGGAGATTGTTAGAATTTTTGTGATTGATGTAAATGGATTAATGTTTTCATTAATGTCATATTATGGTGTTACAATACAAACATCATTTCCAAGATTGATTTATATATAACAGGTTTAAAAGTATATTAAAAAAGGGGTGCATGCAAAAAGATAAAAAATGAAATGGGGGTTTCAAATCTAGGGGTTTGGGTATTTTCCCATGGTATTTGCCAATGGTATTTGGAAAAGAAAAATTAATTATTTAATTAATGGAAATTTCCCTTCATGAAGGTTTATGAAAAAGTACATAAAAAGAGAAAGTATTGAGAGAAAGTGTGTGTGTGTGTGAAAAATGGATGAGAAAAGATTGAATATAATTTCAAAAGGGAAGAGTTGTGCAATTAGTTTTAGGTTAGCTTGACATTTTCACAATAACTTGTTTCCTGGGAAATAGCATACCTTGAAATTTTGAATAGAAGGAGAGATATTTGGTTGCATATAGTAAAGGTTTAAGATGTTGTTTCACTATACTTTCATAGATATGAGTTGTGGAAGTTAGGGTTCCTGAATGATCCAAAAATTAGTTTCAAATAGGTCATATTGGCACTTTCGCTATAACATATTTTCTAGGACATTTCAAACCTTGAAATTCTAACAATACGGAGGTGATATCTATGGGTACGTGTTGTAAAACTTTCATATTTTGTTTCTTTATACTTTAAGAGATAGGTCCTATGGAATTTATGATAATTGAATGCTCCTAAAATCAATTTCAAATAGGCAAGTTTGGTATTTCACTATAACTTATTTTTTGGCACTGTTCAAAGTGTGAAATTCTTATAGAACACAGGAGACATACAAAAGTACCTTGGGTAAAAATTTTATATGTTGGTTAGTTTCACTTTATGATATATGCTCTGTGGAAGTTAGCATATTTGAATGGTCCTCAAATCAATTCCAAATAAGTTTGGAATTTTCACTATAATGCCTTTTCTAGGACTCTTCAGACTATGAATTTTTTACAAAAAGAGGAGACATACAGAAGTAGCTCAAGTAAACATTTTGTATGTTGGTTCATTTTAATTTATGATATATACTCTATGGCATTTAGGTTTTCAAAATGGTCTTGAGATCAATTTCAAACATGGTAGTTTCTAATTTTAATTATAACTCCTTTTATAGGACTCTTTAGAGTACAATTTTTTTATAGAATGGAGGAGACATATAGAAGTACCTCAAGTATTTCTTTGATGTACTTTATGAGGTATTCTTCGTTGAAGTCAGGTTTTCTAAGTGGTCTTGAGATCATTTGTAAATATATCATCTTGGGATTCTCACTATAACTTGTTTTCTATGACTCCTCAGGCTATGAAATTTTCATAGAATAGAGGAGACATATAGAGGTACCTCAAGCAAAAATTACATAATCATATTTGTAAAATTGTATGCGTCACATGTTCCATGATTTCATTCTTAGGAAGAGGCACAAAATAGCAAGATTTGGGAAAGTTACCATTTGGAAATTCAAATTTTGGTCAAACCTGGTAAAGGAAAAAGTAGTGAGTATACTTGGTAAAGGTAGAAGTATTTATTAGACTTGTTGAAGGTAGAAGCAGAAAGAAGACCTGGTGAAGGAAGAAGTAGAAAGAAGACTTGGTGAAGGTTGGTGCAACTCACAAAAAGATTGGCGTATCTTGCTATTTTGGTTCTTAGTGGTGGGGATTGGTGTATATAAATATATGTATGAGTAGGTTGGTGCAGCTCAAACAAATATATTTGTGTCTCTTGTTAAGTTGGTGCTTAGTGGTGGATATTGGTGTCTCTAGTATATTGGTGTCTATGAACATCTGCAAGAGTAGGTTGGTTCCTACCAAGATTTGTACCTGTGGAGATTCGTGTCTCTAGTAGGTTGGCGACTACAAATATTTTTAACAACAGTTTGGTGCCTACAAATAATTATAAAAATAATTTTTGTGGTTTTCATTTGAAAGGGTTTCCACGGAAATATTTTGTTCCATGTTTTGGAGTTAATATATCTCATATGTGATTGTTTTATTATGGTTGATAAATATTTGAAAAAGTAAAAAAAATAATTATTCTATTGATTCACCCCACCTCTTAGTATAAGTGTGTTCTCAACAGTTTGTAGCTAACTTGTAGATCTAATTTGTGGTTTTGTTATGACGTATGGATTTCAATAATTTTAACTATTTTTTCTTTTAATGCATGAAACATTTGTTTCAATGACATTTATTTGATTCACTCTTAATATTAGGATTTACTTTCATGTTATGTTTCATGCAAAATTAATATATAAAACCAAAAATATCATGTAAGCCCATAGAAATGAATATGGCATCCAATGTCACAAATTGGAGGGTTTGCTAATAAAGATTGGGAATCCCAAATTGAGTATTGTATCCCAACATACTTGTGTGGATTTCGTCAACGCATCGATTGATTTTTTTTCGTACTTCTCTAAATGTTCTTATTTAAGGAAACTAAGAGGATACAGGTCTTTTATCTTTTCATGGGATTGTCCACCAACATTTCCCTATTGTTATTGCATTTGTTGTAGTTTTTTTTAACTTTCCATAAACTCACATTTCTTCTATTTTTCTTTAACTATTTTATTTTATTAAGGAATCGTGTCATCAACCCATAATGTCTCATCTTTGCCTTCTCTTTCCTATCATTTTATTTTTCAATCTAAGGTTTAGGACCATGTGTTTTTTATAGGATGTTATTATCCAACTAGTACTTTTCCTTTCTATAAATACATATCTTCATTGACGGATGAATCAACAACAATTTCGAATTTCATCTTTCAATCCTCCTTATCCCTTTATCTTACTTGTATTTTCAATATCAATTTTATCTTTGTATCCCTCCAATTTCTTAGTGTCGTCTAAGTCATTGTCCTTTCCCTTATTCCACTTGGATTATAGGAATTGGAGATTGCAGTTTTACCTTTATCCCCTACTCCATGTGTCTATCTATCTCATTAACCTCACTCTTTAGTTCTTATGTTCTTTTAAGCCTCAATAAACTTCCAAGAAGGATTTGTTTCATCAACATCTATCACCATACTAGAATTGTCTTTTAATAACACTACTAAAATATCTTCTTTTATATTTTACTTATTTCTTTAAACTATGACATGTATCTATTATATCATGTCACACTTAATAGGTGACTTTATTAATTTATGAGGATTTGTTTCATTAACATCTATCACCATACTGGATTTGTCTCTTAATGACACTACTAAAATATCTTCTTTTATATTTTACTTATTTCTTTAAACTATGACATTTTAAAATGTGACATTTAAAATATGACATGTATCCATTATATCATGTCACACTTAATAGGTGACTTTGTTAATTTACTCTAGAATGGTCACTCCACATATCTCCAAATCTATGACTAGTTTTTTCACACCATATTTTTATATCTTCCCATGGTCTATGTCATTTTCTTCCCATGGTCTAGTGTTAAGCATACACCTATGGGGTATGCTTAACACTACAACGAATCCTCTTAGTATGCACTATGGTTAATACAATTATATAGGTTTTTGATTAATAGTCCATTTATTTCTACTTTAGATGAATGTGATTCACGTTAGAAACTACAACGAATCCTCTTAGTATGCAATATGGTTAATACAGTTATATAGGTTTTTGATTAATAGTCCATTTATACCTACTTCAGATGAATGTGATTCATGGTTTACTTGTGATGATATGCTACTAGTATGTCTTATGGAATATGGAAATATGCTTAGTATGTCTTATGATGAATGTGATTCATGGTTTACTTTTAATGCTATGCTACTAGTATGTCTTATGGAATATGGTTCGTAGCTAATGCGATTTCTTTGAAATGATAATATGGTTTGTAGAGAGTTTCTATTTGTAGAGAGTTTCATGGCTTCATTACACCTGCTTATAGCTATTCCCGAGTGGTTTTCTCATTGATGGATGCAATGGAATATGAACAATCCAAAGAACACATGTTTAGTTTTCAAAGGTGAAATTACGTCCTACCTACAAACACCTTCAAAATTGAAGTTTCAACCATGCCAAATATTGGTGTATAATGCGCCTAGATATAAGGAATATACATATGTAACAACATGGCAATTCAACCTATGTGATTTTACCTACCACCCTATTGATTGCATTGGGATTTGATGTGGCGATTGATTGTTGTTTATGGCTCCACGGGACCATCTCGTATTGACCCTATAACATTGACTTAACACTATCAATGCATGCATGTTACGAATTCATCCTATAGTTATCCTAGATGGCCTCTATTATTGAATCATATAGTTTTTATTTTATGTTTTATTATTCAACTTGTATACCTAACTTCTCTTGTTTAAATACAATGAGGTCTGTATATAGATGATGACAATATTCAAATCATCTTTATGATCTATTACAAGAAATAAATGTTTTTCATGCATGATTGACTTAGGTTTTCAATTGTAATCCATGGATTGAAAGTATTGGAATTAGTTATTTGGCACATGATTTAATTTAAACTTTGTGTTATACACCTACAAGACAATATTGATGAATTAAGAATTTTTAAATATATTCAAGTCTAAGGATTATATATAATTTTGGGTTGGCTAAACTATTAATGATATATATTTCATGAAAGAAAATGCTAAAATGAGGTTGAGTTTTATGTCTAAATGTTTACCAATAGTTTTCATCTTCCACGTTGTTATCTCACCGATGTTATACTACCACATCATATATAATTTCATCCTCTCATTCCTTCAACAAACTAGCATTCCTGGTAATGGTAGGTAGACTACAATCTAAGGTCTATCACTATGGTGAAATGTAACACCCCCAGTTTTGAACCCCCATATTAAATAATGTATTGTTACATTGTTGAGAGGCTAGAGTGCCCAAACAATTATTAAAAGGCCAATGTGCCTAAGAAATGTAATGCTTGATCATTATTAATAATAAATACCTCGTTGGTTGCTAGACAGACAAGAACTAGAGTTATAGGGGGCTATGATTCCACAGGAAAGGGGGCTTGAGGGGCTAAGTGTTTATTTCATGCTTTAATTACCCATTTTGTTTAATGGGGGGAAAGTCAGTTATGTAAGTTCTTGGGGGAAATCCAAGAGTTTCTCGGTCCCCACGAATTACCAAAAATGTCCTTGGTATGGGAAAAGTTGGTGCTCTCTCTCCCATTCATGGGTTCTCCCATTAGAATTCCCTCATTTGTTTGGTCTTCCACTCACTCTCATTCTTGTCGCCATTATGGTGTTGTTGTTGGTCGCCTCACGCATTCCATTCACCCGAGTTATTCCCTGTTCACCCTCTGTGTTGGATTCTGCACTCCATTCATTCCTTCACTCACTCATCTTTCCTCATTCGCGTTTGTCTTGGGAAAGGAAATAGGACCATTGAAGAATAGACATGGTTTTTTGGCCATAGAGATTTTTTGTGTAATCCAGCCATGATTTGAGGCCTGCATGTCTAAGATTCTTAGACTGTGTTCATATTTTCTCACAGTTGCGAGTCTTGAGAGTCTTAGCATGGAGATTTTGGACCAAATGCACTGGAGCCCTGGAAGGAGAACGACTGCCTGAGGGACTACATGGCAGAGAAGGGCAGAGGTCCATTCTCTTGGGTGGTGTAGGTTGGGTAGAAGATATTTGGGTATGTGGATTGTTGTGAGTACTGGAGAAGCCCGTGAGAGCTTGAGTGTTGACTGGGTTGGGAAGCCAAGTAACACTCTGGAACCGTCTTTGTGGATTCATAACCCTGGCTCGAGGGTGACATTGTTATTGATACTTGGAACAACAGTGTATACGGTTGGGTGGAACTTCCTTGGTCTACATCTAGCCAGTGGTACTCTTCTATAAAATATAAGTACTCTTTTTTATGGTATTAAGTGCCTATGTATGAATTATTCTGCTGTGTATTTAATTATCGTTGGATTTGATATAGATATGTATATTAGAATAAGCATTCTTTTTGTGTATTATTGTGCTTGTTGTATGATTCATTATTTATATACTTAGAATAATTTTGATCAATACATGAGAGCCTTTCATACACTCCCCGTATGCCAAAATAAGAGAAGGGGTAGAATTAGTCCAGAGGAGGGACTTGCGGCTAACACGCCCGACCTATGGTTGGCTGGGTGCATTATAGTTTGGTATCAGAGCTCAAGGTTGAGACACTGGGCCAGAATGGGATGGATCTTTTGATAGGATCTCGTGGTGGAGATCGAGTTAGGACCCTAGAGGTCGTGAAGCTCAGGAGGAATGGCGTCGAAGAGATCGCGTAGAAGATCAAAGATCGTTGGTAAGGAATTGAAAGATCGTGACTGTCCCTTTTAAATTTGGGAACAATTGCCACAGTGTGACCAAGTTAAGTTCGGGTTGTTGGATTTGTTCGGGAGGGGTAAGAGCCCTCGCATCCATCGGATCTGGAGAAGGTGCGGATTCATTAAGCACTGGAGTCCTTTGGAATTCTTGGATTTGACACATGACAAGTCTTGATGAAAAGGGAGGTAGAAGACCTGAATCTTCGAAGTCCCAGAGTGGACCTACGTCGTAGATCACTTAGAGGAAAGATGATCCAGAATCGGATCCAAGAGCTTGATGGGGCTCAGAAAGGCCTAAAAATCAAAGTTCTCAGAATGTATTCAAAATGGATGTGTACGCAGGCCTTGTCGATACAAACCCAATGCAACTTGAACGGGATCAAACAGATGTCGTATGCTCCTGATATCATGTTCTGTTCATTTTCCCAAACATGTAAAAAGTCAACAGGTCAACAGGCAAAAAGTCAATAATCAACTTGAAAAAAATTCAATGATGACATCAACATGACATCATGATAATGTAGCATTCAGACATGTGGAAGCACAACATCAAGCTAACTGGGAAGATGATAGTGGACCAATCCCATTTCGACAAGTGGCACATTTTGTCGGCAAATGAAAAGGTGCCACCTGGCCCAGACGTGGGTTTCCACGTGGAACCCCGTCATTTGTTTGATGGTTAAAAAATTTTGAGACTAGAGGAATAGAAAATGTGACCTATAGCATGGGGAAATGTCTGAGGGACAGGTCAGAATGCCAATGCGCCATTGGAGGGACTTTTTATTACAAGTCTGCATTAATACATATAAAGTGTTTTAAATTGCAGAGCGAAGGCGGAAGGGGGTTGGGGCCTATCCCCAGCCCGCGGACTTATTGACCCATATAACCATAGCCATTGTATAGGCACTCCACTACTGGTTCAAAAAAGGGTGCAGGGCCACATTTCAAGACCTAACTACCAGTCAGGTATGTTGCATGCAACTAGGGGCGATGTCTGGGGGTTGGGCGCACCGTTCAAGCGCGGTTGTATTACATTATTCCATATGAACTCTACTTGCGGGTTAAAGGACAGCGCACAACCCTTAGGGGTTGGCGCTTGGCCATTTATAGCCATATGACCCTGTGTTGGAGTGCGCGCCCAAGCCCTTGGGGATAATTTTGATTTTTGTTGCAGAAGTCGGTTAGTTAACCTTATAATAGTGATTTTTCAGTGATTTTTAGGCCTATTTTTGGATATTTTGGCCAATATTGGGGGATATTGGGCCCTTTTTGAGGCCAGATCTTGGGAGGAAGTTGGGAGATGGTTACCAAATTCAGATCTATATAAACCAGGCCTTATTGAGGCCATAAGAGGATATTCATAGCAGGGTTATGATGAATATTTTCCAAGCAAAATCCATTTTTATGTAGGGAATTTGTTAAGGAGCACACCTTTGCGGGCCATTTCTGGGAGCTATGGTCATCCGATTTGAGTGTCCTTTCTTTGGTTGGGTTCTATAGATCTATTAGAACAATACCAGATCAGTTTTGTAACCTTTTGACACTGTTGTGATGTACTTATTGAGATTTGAACAGAAATAAGAAAGCCTCACCCATTGAGACAAAGGCCTGGAGACGTAAGCGAGATTTACGAAATCTGTTATCACATTGGTGTTATGATTTATTGTTGATTTATGCTTCATTTCAGTTCTGTACATGTTTATATGGTTGTCACATTTCTTCTATACTTCTTCCTTTGTCTTTAAGCTTCCTAATTGGTTAATCAAAACATGCTTAGTAACTCAACCATAGTCATGTAAAAGATATTTTCAGATCAAGTGATATCAGAGCTAGTTGACATTTGGATTTGAGTTTTGCATGTTAACCAGGGAAACACTACATCGTGGTGAAGGCAAGATTGTTGAAGATAATCCATTAATTGGATCGAGAAAGAGAACTTCTGACAGTGAGAAGATGGAATCAGAAGAGGGACTTTCTCAGTATGAGAAAGAGTTTCGAAAAACTTTATTCACCATGTCGGAGATAATGAAAGTTTTGTATGAGAATTACTTGGAACGGAAAAGACCGAATCTAGGTGAATCTTCAAAGGGAAAAAGTGAAGGAGAGGATCCTCCTTAAATTTCTCGTTCACCTCCATCACCACCTCCTTCTTCTCCTTCTTCTTTAAGTTCAAGTTCTAATCCAATGCAAAGAAACATGTCCATAAACATATGAATGAAATGTCGTTATTAAAACTTGATGTTAAATTCGAATTACCCATGTATAATGGTGAAGTTAATGCAGAGAGACTTGACAATTAGGTCAGACAAATGGAGGTCTATTGAAATGTGCAACAGATCAAGGATGAGGCCACACAAATCAAGTTGGCATCATTGAGACTTGCTGGCACAACACTCATCTGGTGGCAAAGAAAGTTGCAAAACGGAATGCAACAAGTGGGTAATGTATTTCCATCATGGAAAAGTTTCATTTCTGCACTTAGAAATTTTTTTATGTCCTTTGGGTTATAAAGAGAAAGCATTAATTGAATGGCAAGCTTTAAAACTAAGAAAAGGACAAACAATGCAAGAATATACAAATGGATTTCAAAAAATGGCATTGATGTTAGATATCCCTTTACATACCCAAGAAACTCTTATGAAGTATATAGGAGGTTTACCTGCACATATTAGAAACATTGTATTCAGGTTTGGACCAACTAATATTGATGAGGTTTATGTTCAAGTGACATACATTGAAGCAGGGAAAACAGGTGTTGGTGTATCCGGGGAATCATCTTCAACGAAAGATGACAAAAGGAAGTGGAATGGAAAAAAGGAAAATTCAGTGGCAAGAAAGGAAGAGAAACCCTCTTGCAAGCATTGTAATAAAGAGGGGTATGATGAGGACCGTTGTTGGCAATTGCATCCTGGGAAGGGGACAAAGTGGTTCAAGGAAAATAAAGGGAGGCAAACGGTTGCAACGACAACATGACCGATAGACTTGGGATCGGATTCAGGTGGCGAATCTAAGGTCTCATTGGTTCGTATGATAAGTAAAATTGGTAAAGGAATTGATTGTAGAAGTAACTTGTTTCACATTAGGGTCATCATGCGACACTCTAAGGTTGATACATTAATCAATAGTGGATCTCAATATAACCTAATTTCAGAGGAATTGGTTAAGCAATTAGGGTTAAAAACACAAATACATCATAATCCCTACACACTTAAATGGATAAGCAACCATCATCAAATGCACATAACAAAGTAGTGCACAATCAAATTTGCAATTTCATCTAAGTATGTGGACAAGGAAACATGTGATGTAGTGACACTAAGTGAATGTGGAATGGTCTTAGGTAGTTCATACTTATATGATCATAAAGCAATCTTCTATAGGACAAAGAATCAATATCAATTAACCAAAGAAGGTCAATATTATGTGGCTCATGCTCATCATGTAAAGGAAAATAAAACTCTTCAAACAATGGAACAATTAAAGAAGGTAGTTCAAGCAAGAAACAAACCTATAATTGTTTCAAATGAAGTAATCGATCTTAAGCAAGAATAGGAGATGATTGTAGAATGGAAAATCAATCACAGTTTACTTCAAGATAAGCTCATGTCGTGTAAATATTACAAGTATATCACCTCATTTGCAGTCGTATTTTTGATGTTATAATTAGTAATGTTATCTACATGGATGATAGTATCTTCAGTAAGATGTGACAGGGTTCAAATGTCTAACAATATGTTGTCAGTTGTCATGATTGTGTTATAGTTGATCTTGATGAGACAGGTTCCCAGGACAGAGTTCAAAGACAGGGATCAAGTTGGGTGTCCTATCCCGAGCTTGATCACTATTCAATAACCTTTTGGGGAATAAAAGGTCCTTTATTGGGGAGGTTTGATCCATAATCAGATCCATGAGCTTGATGGGGCTCAAAAAGGCCTAAAAATAAAAGTTCTCATAATTTCTTCAAAACGGATGTGTGCGTAGGCCTCGTTGATATGAACCGAACACAACTTTAATGGGCTCAAATGGACATCGTATGCTCCTGATATCACATTCTGTTTGCTTTCCCAAATAGGTGAAAAGTCAACAGGTCAACAGGCAAAAAGTCAACAATCAACTAGCAAAACATTCAATGTTGATGTCATCATGCTAACATAGCATTGAGACATGTGGCCAAAGTTAGAACAGTAGAAACAATATCCATAGAAAAAATATTCGTACCTGGAAAATGGTTATCTTCTTTGAGCAAGTCGATTTCTTCCATGCTGATGATTTCCTTGAGCAGAGGGTGTATTATTTATGTGTTCTACAAATTCAATTTTGGCACCTTTTTCTTTACTCCTCCTTGGTAGTTGATTATGTTCCTTTGTTTCTGCAGGTTTGATGTTGTCATTGGTTGTATATTTGACAAACTTAATGGGTTATTTGTTGCTTGGTTTACCACTACTTGATACCTCTTCATAACCCAAACCATTTTTCAACTTTGGATTCCTTTGTTGATTCAGAATGGTGGCTAATCCTTCTGAGGCTTTAATACTTGATACATTTTGGTGATACAAGGCTTTAAATTTTTCCTACTCTTTTCTAGTTTTCACTACTTCTTCTTCCAGAGCTTCACATCTTTCCTTCTTCTCTGATAATTGTTGTTTCAGAATGTATTCTATTTTCTTTGCCCCTTATAATTCCACTTTTAGCAGGGAAAAGTCTTCATCAGGTTTTTTTACTTCCTTTCTCGAACTGTATCAACAATTGTTTTTGCTTTCTCTTCTTAAGCCTGAGTCTATCAATCTCTTCCAAAGCACTAATCAGCTCTCCTTCCAAGTCAACCATAGCTTCTTCATAATCAACATCACTTCCTGTGATTTTATTATCATAATCCTCTTTGGCCATAAGAACGAATTCATTTACCTTATCTTCATAGGAAGAGTCACTATGTGTGTCTTCTGAAGAGTCATCATTGTTTACACATAAAATTTTATTTTTATCAAATATTTTCGATTTGTACTTCTCTTCACCTTCAGAGTTCTGGTCCTTCTTCGTGTGTGGACACTTAGATGAAAAGTGACCTATATTTCCACATTTAAAACATTTGAAGGGAAACTTGCCTTGGTACTTGCATGATCCTTTCTTTAATCTTCTCACAATTTTTTCTTCAATTTCATCAGGCTCATAATCCTCATTCTTATCTGCTTTAAATGATTCTTCTCTAGTGGTAGATTTATCTTTACTAATCCTCATTTCATAAGTAGTTAGAGTTCCTAGGATTTGATCAATAGATAAAGTCTTAAGATCATTCAGTTCTTCTATTGCAGAAAATTTTGGATTGAATCTACCAGGCAGAGATCTTAAGATCTTTTGAACTAATAATACATCTTCAATCTTCTCACCAAGACCTTTCATGGCATTCACAAGCTCCTCAACTCTTAAGAAAAATTTAATAACTGTCTCATCCTCATTCATTATTAGTTGTTCAAACTGTAATATTTAGGTTTGAAGCTTGACATCCTTTACCTTCTCATTACCTTCATAACTACTAATGAGTTTGTCCCACATTGCTTTGGTAGATTCTAAGTGCATAACTTTTACAAATTATGCTTCTGCAAGCCCACTCATAATAGAATTCATAGCCTTAGTGTTGAAGCTGAATTCTAGCTTGTCATCCTTATTATCTAGTACAACTGGCTTTACATTACTAGTCTCTACCACATCCCTGACATCTGCACCTAAAGCCATTATGTAGGTTCTCATCCTAACCTTCCAAAAGCCAAAGTTTGTTCCATTGAATAGGGGGGCCTTATTGGTTGAAGTTCCTTCATTAATTGTCATGTTAAATCTTATTGATCTACCTTTAAATAAAAGGAACCCTCTCTGATACCAATTGTTGGACAATTGAGAGGGGGGGGGGTGAATTAGTTGTCCCTGAGCTTAAACAATTATGCCCATTTTAAACTCTTTACAGAACACTCAATGACGATCACAATAATGGAGAGAAGTAAGCAATAGAATATTCAACATAAATCACACACATGAAATATACATAGACAAATATTTCTTGAGGAAACCCATAAAGGGAAAAACCTGTTCTTCTTGATATGATAATTAATCTTTGTTTTCTATACATTATCATTCTTAGGAGAACCAAATCCCTTTGAGGCTACCACCTCTGTTTTACAAGAAACAACTTGTTGAGAGCACCAACTCTCTGGTTTCTCTAGCACCCACTAGAAGGAAGCACCAACTCCCTGAGTGTTCCAGCACCAACTCCCTGAGTGTTCCAGCACCAACTCGATGGAAGCACCAACTTCTACTTACACAGGCACCAACCTGCATAACATATAACAATAGTTCTCCCTTGCACCACCCTGCCACACTGGTTTTTCTGGCTGCAACCAAATGAAAGCTACAACTCCCTGTGTCCAAGAACCCACTTGAAAATATGAGGACAAATGTCCTCCCCAACACCTCCCTACCAGCATGAAATATAAATATTTTCTTCTAATAAATTTATCATAGTGATACAGTATTTTATCAATGGCTTACAAGTCTCTTCATTGTTCTGCTACACTGCTCTGCTCTGCCTGCATTAGTGTCTTCCTACTCGCATCTTGTTGAGCTTTCTAATCTTCTTCCCTTTCTTTTTATGCGCACCTTAGCTTTATATTCCTCTCTTAGATATGCATTTATGTTCCTTTCTTCTTCTGTTCTTTATGATCTGTGTCTTATTTCCATTATATGTGCTATGCCTCTTTTGTGTGTTTCAACTCCTTCACACAGCATGCTTCTACTCGCATCAATGACACTCAACAACAACAACAATCTCTTCTCTGTTATGCGTATATTTATCATGCCCAGTCCTCTAACATATCATCCATGCAACTCATTGCCTTCTTTGGCAGTTATACTGAGTCTATTCATCATCAGTGGCTTATCTTGAGATTCTTTTCCTTCTCGGGTAGTGCGACACTTTGTCTTTTTTGTCACAGTTGAGCTTATCCTCTCTGTTGCAGTTACAGACTTTGACAATTTTCCATCTGTCAATTGTCTCTATGATTAGTCTTCATTCCACTAGAAGTTACCTCAATACTCTTCAACTCCTCTGGTGATCACCCTGTAGCTCCTCGAGTTCTCTGGCCGATACAATCACTCTATTCTAGCAGTTACAACCAGTTAATTATGGATTATTTGGATTATAATCCCCTTCCTTCAAGTGGCCTATGACGGTGACCATATGCCTATTCTAAAGGCGCTTCCCAAGCTCCGTTTAGTGAGCGCTATCTCCTTTTCATGATATGACCTTGAGATATGAACTTCATGTGACCACACGATTGCGGGGATGTCCATAGGCGATTTGAGGGAAACCCACTTTTCACCCCGCAATTCACTACGAGCCTCCAGGAATCCTTTCTCCAAAACTATGGTTTCGATTGCGGCCCGCTCATGAAAAATTAAGGCCTGAGCATGTTTTGTCCCCACAATGTGATGGGACCTTTGATATCACGATCTTGATGGTACTCCTTTGATCAACAGCTCTGATCTATCTTCCTTTCTTTCCTTCTTTCCTCTATCCATGTCAGATCCTTAGTCTCAATGATCAGGTGACATGTGGCCCTTCAAACCAACGGACGAGATCGATTTCTCCTTTCGGGCTTCTGGAGTTTTGATTCTCAAACTCCTCTTTCTCTCAGAGCATTTCACCTGGAGTCCACGATCCATCGATGCGTGTCCCTTTTGGATTGACGGTCACAATCCCTTCGGGTATTTGGGGTTCGGAAATCTCAAGTCTCAACTTTCCTTCATCCTTCCTGTTGGAACATATATATTTTTCTAAACTGCATACTTATATAAGTTTCATTCTTGTTTAAATAAGGACAAACACGCACCTGAATATCACCGTTGATAAAGTCTTCCGTTGAATCCAACGATCTGAAATCCTTAAGAGGGTAAGTGTTAAAAAATCATGCTTCTCCTATGGATACCAAAATCCCTAGATCATCAACATAAATTAGCCTTTATATTATTCACCTCCAAAACGGTGAACTTGGATTGGGGATCCACATGCCTTACAAGCCCAACAAGGTGGAAAACTTGAAAAAGTTTAGATTCGACGAAGCCACCGGTAGAATTGTGCAACAACATACCAGAAAGCTCTTAATTACCGAAGGCAACCTATTTTAAATAATCACATAGACTATGGTAACAAAGGATGTTAGAAAAGGCTCAGCAAACTGCACCAAGAACTGAAGAACCCAAAGGATGAATTTGAGGAAAGGATTGGTCAACTAGAAGCCACAATGTCCCAGCTGAATAAGGAATGGAGGAAGGACTCCAAAGAATAACCAATCTCTCGGTCTAAAGCGTTCTCTTCTTTTCTTAAGCAACTTGACATTTTGTATAGAAGTCAAGGCTCTAAATAAATCTGTAATAGTAGGTGAATTGAACTGCTTCTGGAGGTGAAGGCCCAATCTTAGTAATTTCAGTAGTACAGTTCTCCTCCCTACAGGCATTTGCTTAGTGAAGCTCTGCCATTTTGTATTCGAACAAGTGGCTAGTCCACCCTTTAATACAAATCTCTCTAAACATTTCTGTCAAAAAAAAACAAAAAAAAACAAAGGATGTTAGAAAAGACCCTCTTTCCATAGCATTGATCGTCACTGCCTTCACCATAGCCATGGAACAAATCCTCAAGAATTTGTTTCAACAAAATGAAGAAAAAGATGCAAGGATTAAATATTTGGAGGAACAACTCAAGAACACAAAGAAAGATGAAGAAGGCCTCAAGGAATTCAATTCAAGTGCCGAGAAGGTAAGGATAGATCTCGGGGAAGATACTATGGATATGTATTCCCATCTTCATTTTTTCCAATGTTGGAAG
Source organism: Picea engelmannii (assembly GCA_009831015.1). Lineage (NCBI taxonomy): Eukaryota > Viridiplantae > Streptophyta > Pinopsida > Pinales > Pinaceae > Picea > Picea engelmannii. Next base: position 31,869 of record ML796077.1, read on the forward strand.
AAAAAATAATAGATCAACACAGTTGTGTGCAAGACAAGAATGTCTAGTTCACCACCATATGGGGATGCCTAAATGATATGCAACGATTGATCTTCGATAATGCGGATGCTCTAGAAGAACTTCCTCACACTCCCGAAGGGGAAAGAAGGATTGACTATGTTTCCTTTATCGATGCCAACAAGCAAGGAGAGGGATGAAAAGGAAACAAAGAGATCACTTGCAATCTATGCGCAACTCCACAAAGCCAAACACATTTTGACACATAAAGAGAACCTTCCTCTGATCAACGAGCTCAAGAAAACTAATATGGTGGAACAACTCTTTGAATAAATTTAATAGAAAATGAATCAGAGATGGGAGAGATCTCAAGAGGCTATGAAGGTGACAATAGAATTAATGGAGGAGAACCTCGTCCAACTGACCAAGGTTCATACTATGATCCAATCGTTCATGGCCAATCTGGTGAGGAACATGAAGACTCTTATTGACAACTCAACCTCTCATGTATCTTCCCTCGAGGAACTCTTTTACCGAAGAGTTATATCGATCGAGGGATAGTACCTAGTTTGGGAAACCTATGTGAGTGACAAAGACACTTGAATAAGATAAAATATCAAATTCAAGTTTTCTCACAACTTCCTTCTATTTTTTCCTTTTTCCAACTTCCATCAGATTCATCCTATTCTAACACCTTTCAATAGTAATTGAAAAGGGGAAGATGAAGATACTTGTAACTGCTTCTTTCAGAATCCAAGAAGACACTTTCAACAGATACTTAAACTATCATAAGTAAAGGAATGGGCCCATTTTAAATGGATCTTCAAGCATTGTACATTCACAAACTACCTTGAGAATTAATGTTCATAAGCCCTCGACACCACTGTTTTAGAGAAAATAACTATTGTATATGGTTGTTGGTTGTAAACTAATTTTAGCAAGCTCTGTGTTGTTTACATGTGTTGTAATAATGTCCTTTTTCTTATAGACTATTCTTATGCAAATTGAAATATTTATTACATCTTTGTTTATTCTTTTTTGTCTTCTTTTCCTTTATATGATGAGTTTTTTATGTATGTAAATCCATGACTTAGAATAATATGGTTATGTTATTTGTATGCATTTTTTTTCTAACCTGGTTGCTTCTTAACATCTACTTGGGAGAAGTCATCTACAAGAGTTAGTTGCATTTATAAATGCTCATTTGGTTGTCATAGTTGATCCTAGCTAGGATAGGGTAGATTAGATTTCATTTCTACACTTAGTTAGTTTTCATTCACATTCCCTTTACATTCATAATCATCTAATCACCCCTCAAACCCATTAATGGAATCCAGTCCAGAATTTGGATGGGTCTCCTAAACCAAACATTGCAAAGTCTAATTGGGACCGTGCATCAGGAGTACCCCTTACTGTTGAAGGGAAATTCTGCCACATCAATACAAGAGTAAAATTGGTGATTTTCAACCTTAAAATCAATTATTGCAGGAGTAATATAAGTGATTACAATAGTATAAATAATATTCATTTGTTCATGAAATGATTCAATAAATAATAGGGATAAATACTAGGTTAAATTAGGGTTTCATTTTCCAAAAAAATACAAAATTTAAGTAGTAGGAAAAAACTCGAAGACCCTAGACAGTTTACCTTAGATGGTTGTCATAACACTTCAAAAAATTAAATTAGCATTTAAACAATGTAGTTTAGGTCAATAGTATTCCTAAACACCCTAGACGTCTTGTTTTTTATGGCTAGAAAATTAATTTTGTATAAAATAAACCCTAGACCTAACCCTAAAATAGTAAAATTAAGTAACTTAATGATTGACTAATTTGGAGAAAAATACTATTTCCTAATGTTTTGGGAATATGGGGTCAAATGGAGATTCTTCTTGGGGAGAATGAAATGTATTATTTTAAGGTGGGGATTAGAGTTAATCATGGATGATTTTAGGGGCTAAATTTCGCTCATGGGCTAATTTTCCATGGTTTTTCCAAAAATGAGATTCGCTATTTTAAAAATGATTCGCCCAAATTCTATAGGATAAAATTATTTAACCTTAAAAATCGCCAAAATTTTATAAAAACTATATAAAATCCTTAGAAATTTGAATATTTTTACAAAAATATCGCCAAACATTTATAGTTGGCATACAAAGGATTAGTAAGATTCGCCAAGGTTTCTACATTTTAAAATAAATTTCCATCCTTAAAATCATCCCTATAGAGTTTGTCACTACTAAGCCTAGGAAATCCTCCTAAAATATTAAGGGATGAATCAAGGGAATAATTTTTACAAGAAGGGTTCGTTCAATAATGATCCAAGAGAATGAAGACCCAACACTAGAGAAACAACATAAATATAAAAATGTATTCATAAACATAACCATAAGACAAAAAGAGAACACTTATTTGAAACATATTTCATCCATCAAAAACCTAATTTCTATGGCATCTATAACATACCTCCAATTGTTTCTATAAATTAAGGTAAGTAAAAGCAAAAATGATATTTTTTCTTAAAAATTATACTTTTATAACTATAGCAATATTACAATGACGTAATGAATTTGAAAATGAACAAATAATTAAGGGATTCATGAAAGCAATTATTAACATTTTTACTTTCCATAAGGGTAATTAATGTACATTGAATTTGTAGAAATAAATCCCTTAAGTAATACTACTCCAATCATCACCTAGAAGATATTCTATAACATAGATCAACAAGGAATAACCAATTTAATAACTATAAGTTAGTAAAAGAGAATAATTTAAGACACCCAATTAACCTTTAATGAAAGAACAAATACCTTAGAAACATATTCTAATATATATATTCTAAGTCGTTGGTCATTGGTATGTTGATATTATGGTAGCTACGGGAGGTATTTACCTCCACATGTAAACCTGACAAGGATAGAATACTCTGAGAAGAAATAAGAAACCCTAATGAGTTGGCTAATAACCATAGAAGACTTGTCGTCTCAAGAAGATAATTTATATCAAGTTATTAGCCTCCAAGAGAAGAAGTCGGATAGAAATAATAATATATATTGAACAGACAGATACCCAGAATGAGAAGTTGGCCCAAGCAGTTAGCCATAATTAGTATAAATATAGGAGGCTAGTTCTCATTCTGGCAGGAAGTCTCAGAATTGCAGTGCCCAGTCTTGTGCGCACTGCAATGCCCAGTCTTATGCGCAGGTTTGAGGAGAGATGCCATTGCAGTTGCTACAGCTAGCAGATCACATTTGGCTTGGAATATCTCTTGGCTAGGGTTTGGACTATCTGATCAGCTCTTTTTGGTGCGCTATCCTTGGGAAAGGTGTGCTACCCTTTGTTTGGATATCTAGCCTAGGGTTTGCTTCCGGAATGATTCTTTGTCAAGGTTAAGGTGCTCAGAGGGTGGCTTCAGCCTATCGTTGGGTGACAAGGGTATTGTCAATGGTAAAATTAGAAAAAATATTTCATATTCTAACAGGTTATGGGCCCACACCTCCTTCATTCAGTCTAAACACTGGAAGGAAACATAGTCGCTAGGATATTGAGCTCGTTGAGGAACTACCGCTAGGGTTACTAGTAGAAGCAAATTCCAAGACATTGTCTCTAGGGTTACTAGCAGGAGCAGTTGTAAAAACCCTAATCCTCTTGTTGATGCACCTTAAGTGAATGGATTGACCTAATATCCAGATAGATCAGTGTGATCTAGCCTAGCGCATCTCTTTATACTCTCAGTAATCCAAGACGTGAAGTTTGAGTTTGTGGTTAAATCTAGGGTTTGACCAAGTCAAAGTAGCCATGACTTATTCTATGAAGTCAGAGAACAAGTTAGATGGAGCCTCTAACTTCAGAGCGTGGAAGACAAGGATTGACCTCATCCTTACCAAGAATAAATTACTTGATATCGTGAAAGGCAAGATCGTGAAACCAGAGTTTGAAGAAGGGAAAGAGAAGGAACCACAGAATGTTGCAGCTATGGAGAAGTTCAAAGATGATGAAATTAATGCTATGAGTATCATAGTGGAATCCATAAAAGAACACTTGATACCCTACATCTCCCATATTGACTCATCGAAGAAGATGTATGATGCCCTAACAAACCTATTCTCAGTCAGAAACATTGGACAAGTAATGAGTCTGAAGAATGAGCTCTGTGACATGAATATGAATGATGATGACAACATAACATCATACTTTGTGAGAATTTCTCAGCTAAGAGATCAACTACAAGATATTGAAGAGATCATCTCAGAGAAGGAGTTGGTAAACATAGTACTCAATGGTCTTCCCAAGACGTGGGATGCATTTTCCGCAAGCACGAACACAAGAAAGGAGTATCCAACATTTGAAGAACTTTGGACTTGTTGTGCTCAAGAAGAATCAAGATTCAGTGCAAAATAGAAACCTCAAAAGAAGTATGATGATCAAGCCTTCACATCAAGATTCAAGAAATTCAGGAACAAAAGGAAGTTTGGTTCAAGGAGGAAGCCAAATCAAGAGAGAGACATTTCATAAGCACAATGCTTCAACTGTCGAAAGTATGGTCACTACAAGAATCATTGTCCCGAGCTAAAGAAAATGAAGGAGAAAAATGAAGCATCAATTGCCGAAGAAAAGGAACCTACAAATAAGACTAAGTAGGATGGAAGAGACTTCTTATTCTAAAGGTAACAAACCTTTTCTTATTTCTTGTACATATATTGTTTTCATCGTCTCTGTACATATCTTGTATATCTATCTCTTGGAAGATAATGTGTTCCAAGAAGAACTATACTTATGGAAGAGCAACAAGATAAGAATGGATATCATTAGATAATACACATGAAAGGATGAAATACAAATCATGTGGAAGCTATTGCAAGATAAGCCGAATCAATCATGAAGAGACTCAGAAGAAGCAAAGACAGAAAGAAGTCAGCAATCGAGAGGAAATTGGAAAAATATTTATGACGTTTTGTAGAAGACAACAAGACGGAAGCGTGGACTTCGTTAGACAAGAGAGCCAATTATATATTGCAGAAGAAAATAAGGATGCATATGGAAGCATGGACTCTGTTAGACGGAGGGAGCCGATTATATGAACTCATACATGAAGCAAGGATTAGGAGGGAGATAATCCTATGATCCATTGAAGATGACAAAGTATATATCCATGATAGCAGCCATGAAAGACAATATGTATTATTCAAAGAGAAGCCTTAAAGTATTCCTGGTTGTCCATCCACATCCGTGATCCTATGATGGAATCTTTAGGGAATGGAATCTATAAGAAACTCCATGGACCCGAGAAGTAAAGAAACACATGAAGATTCCAAGAAAGAAAGAGAAGCCAGAACAACCAGTCATTGTATCAAGAATCAAAATATTGTCAGCCTGATATAAACTCAATAAAATCAATCAAGCAGAGGAACTGAAAGTCGTGATGAAGAACAGTGTATGGAAGACTTATGAATGAAATAATTGTGAGATCCAAAACTAGGGGTTCTCCCAGATGGAGGGAGAAGACTATGATGATTACTTGTTCCAGTAAACCAGATTTATCTCTACATGAGTCATTATATCATCCACAACATCCATGAGTTGGAGTTCTACATCAGATGAATGCAAAGAATGTTCTCCAGAGAAATTGAATAAAGAGCGTATGAAGAGAAATCTAAAGACTTTGAGGCATACCAGAAAGAGACCCTTGTATGTAGATAGAAGAAGATAACTTGGTGGAGAACCTCCAGTGCACTGCAGAAGCATGGTGAATATTTTCTATAACATCAAGATGATTACTCAGTAGATCAGATCTCATGATGACAGAAGAAGTGCCACATGGACATGTTCTAGTTTTCTAACAATGATATACTCTATTGTTTAGAGCTACATGAAGCCTTCACAGAAAATTTATGTGTTCTAGACTAAAGTACATTTGAAATCAAGCATTACATTATTCATGATGAAGTCCAGAAAGGAGAAAGTGGTTATCCAATATATATCCCCACAGATGAGTAGATAAGAAGACATTTTGGTAAAGCTTCTATCCAAGATGAAAGAGTTTGCATACTCAAGATGGAGCTCATGGAGACGAGTTCCTTATTGAAAAAAGAAGAGATGACTCCCAGGTTGGGAGGGAGCACTGAAAATATTATTGAGGACATTCATTTTCAAGATTGAAAAATAGTCTATCTTGGACAAATGCTTTCCTGTTTGGAAAGTGGATTGAGATTTATGACGGACAACAATTTCCCATTGTGGTTAACATTGGAAATGGTCCAGATTGTTGATGTATCATAGACAACGACTTCCCATTATGGTTAACATGGGGAGTGGTCTAGGGAAGTCTCTCTTATTGAAGGTTACTCAAGAAGACTAGCCCGCCTCACCGGACGTCGATTTCTCATTGTGGTTAACATGAGGAATGGTCTATTTTGGATCTTGATACAGGACAGTCTTTTCCTCTTGTGGTTAACAAAGGAAATGGTATAGACAATCATTCCTTAGGGTTTATACATTCTCTCCAAGGTGCACTTTGATTACTGTAGGAGGAATGGCCCAGGGTGGGGAATGGTCCAGGCTCAGCAATCAAGGACAGGCATTCCTTAGGGTTTATGAATTCTTTCCATGGTGCACTTTGATTAGTGTAGGAAGAATGGCCTAGGGTGGGGAATTGTCCAAGTTCAGAAGACAGGACAGTTATTCTTCCTTTCTTGAGAAGAATAGTCCAAATATCTCATTGTTCTACTCTGAGGGAAGATATTCTTTCAGATCTCACAGATATGAGTAAACGATTGGCCCAGATGATTCAATTTATATCATAACATTGTTTTTGTGCAGGTTGGTATCAGATGATTTTTATGGAGACTGTATGATAGTAGATGTATACTACTGTGGTGGATGTGTTCCACTATTCATGACTATACGTTGTTGATCAAGTACTTGTGTGTTAATTGGTGTGGTAGTGTACCACTGGATTGTAGTTATGTACTACTATGGATAGACACAGTTGTGTTCTATTTTGTTTTGATTGCCTTGAAGACTATTAGCAGTTTATTGGAAATAATTATCAGCTAGATGAATGATGAACACAGATTTTCCAGACAGAAAATGGTTCAGAACATTTACTCTTCTAGATTAGAAGAATGGCTCTTGTATTACTCTGTGGAGTGAGCAACATGTCTGATTACTCAGATAGAGTTTGGTTTCGATAGATGATGATGATGATGATGGTGCTCATGATCTAGTCATGATCTAGTCTATATAACTATGTTGATGCTACCGGGTGAATGGTATGTTTTGTGATCAAGACCATTACCTGTAATATCTCCCTAGATAGGAGGGAGTGTTGATATTATGGTAGCTACGGGAGGTATTTACCTCCACGTGTAAACCTGACAAGGATAGAATACTCCGGGAAGAAAGAAGAAACCATAATGAGTTGGATAATAACCCTAGAAGACTTGTCGGCTCAAGAAGATAATTTATATCAGGTTATTAGCCTCCAAGAGAAGAAGTCATCCAAAAATAATAATATATACTGAATAGATAGATACCCAGAATGAGAATTTGACCCAAGCAGTTAGCCAAAATTAGTATAAATACAGGAGGCCAGTTCTCATTCTGGCAGGAAGTATCAGAATTACAGTGCCTAGTCTTGTGTGCACTGCAGTGCCCAGACTTATGCGTAGGTTTGAGGAGAGCTTCCATTGTAGCTGTTGCAGCTAGTAGATCACATTTGGCTTGGACTATCTCTTGTCTAGGGTTTGGATTATCTGATCATCTCTTGTTGGTGCACTATCCTTAGGAAAGGTGTGCTACCCTTTGTTTGGCTATCTAGCCTAAGGTTTGCTTCCAGAATGATTCTCTGTCAAGGTTAAGGTGCTCGGAGGGTGGCTTCGGCCTATGGTTGGGTGACAAGGGTATTGTCAATGGTAAAACGAGCACACATCTTTCATATTCTAACATGGTCGACCTTGTGTGAGACTAAGGGATTTCTGAGGAATAAGGTATTTGCCTTATTTCATGCCCCTCAATAATCCTTGTGAGTCACTGTCTCACTCTTCCCTCATGACATCGTGAACCTCTCAGAACAAGGTAATTGTTAACCTTCAGTTCAGATCACAGAGGGAGTGCTAGTAGGTTGTGACAGGGACGTTGCCACACCTCTCCCTCATCCATATGGTATCTTTGTATGAACCCTTTACTCCATATGTGAGTCATATTAGGAAGCGTCACCATGCCTACATCCACTGATAAAGATAATGTCAATAATCCATATACATGAAATCCATACTAAATCATCATCAAATATATATGAGTATAAATCAAGTACTCAAACCAAAATAAAATTCCACTCCCTGACTCAATTCGGAGTCCAAGGAATTCTATCGATTCCATCGACAAACTCATCATGTCATGTTTCCTACACACTCAGGAACCCTTATCATAATACCTGTCAATATTATACATCAAATCAAATAACATATAAATCTCAATACTCAACACATCATAACTCAAAACCAAAGCGTAACCATAATGTACCATGTTTTAATTGTATCGCTTTCCAGCAAGTGTCCTCAAAGAAAAATTCGTTGTATAAAATGTGATCAATGAAAATGGATGTTACGTACACCCCCTCTTATTTTAAATTTTGTCCCGAAGTTTGTACAATCTATCAATGAAAGGAGTAAATGTAGTTGATCCTAATCTATATATCAAACTATCAAAATAAATAAGGAAAATGCTAATGCATCTCATATGTGTCCTCCCAAGTATCAAAGTGTGGGCTATAATTGTCCCACTAGACCTTGACATAATCGATTATTTGACACCGTATTTTTCTAGTGCGATGGTCCAGTATGAAGATTGGCTCTGCTATGAGAGCACCCTTGTCTGATACCTACAATGAACTCATGTCAATAACATGTGATGGATCTAAAATATAATAACGTAAAACTGAAACATGAAACAAATCATGCATATGCCTCAAAGAATCAGGTAAGGCTAGTTGGTAAGCCAAGAGTCCTTTCTTTTTCACAACTTCGAAAGGTCCCACAAACCATGGAGATATTTTATCACCCTTTCTAAACTTGATCGAACTCTTATGTGGATTCACCTGCAAAAATACTTTATCACCAATCTCATAATTCCATTCTATATGAAGTGTGTTTGCATAACTCTTTTGTCGATCTTTTGCTTCTTTAATCCTTTGCCTTATGGATTGCATCTGGTCTTCAATTTATTGTATTACTTCTAGCCCCACCACAACCCTATCCTATAGACAATCCCAACTCAAAGGTTTCCTACACTGTCATTCGTATAGAAACTCAAAAGGTATCATATTTATCTTACTTTGATAACTGTTGTTGTACACAAACTCTACCAATGGTAAAAATTCCTCCCAATATTTCCGTTGATCCATCACATATATTTGAATCATATCCTCTAAAATTTGATTCGTTCTTTTCATTTTTCCATCTGTTTCGGGGTGATATATTGTACTAAAATTCAATTGTTCTCCCAAGGCCTCTTGGAAGCTAGTCTAAAAACTTCCAGTGAATATTGATCCTCTATCATATATTATCTTCCCTGGTACACCATGAAACCTTACAATTTCACTAACAAAAATTCTAGCTATGTCTGGTGCTTGATGCATCGTATGAACTGGAATAAAATGTGCATTCTTTGTCAAAGTGTCAATAACTACAAAAATAGAATCATGTATCATTGTTTTCAATGGAAAACCAACAATAAAATCCATCGATATGACTTCCCATTTCGATTCAGGAATCACATGTGGCTGTAATAAACCTGTTGGACTTCCATGTTCAACCTTCATTTGTTGACAGTCAAGACATCTCGCCACATAGTTAAATATAGTTGTCTTCATTCCCTTTCAAAAGAATAAAGGTTTAAGGTATGCATTCATCTTTGTGACTCTAGAATGAGCCATATATACAGCTCGATGAGCTTCATTCAAAATTAAGCTTCTCAATTCGTCATTTGGTAGTACATAAATTCTTCCATTATGTATTAGAAGTTTGTCATTGTCCAAAGAATAGCTCTCATATCTAGGTATCATCATCGTATCTTGTCTGATATTGTCTTTTACTTCCTTGTATGAGTCGTCATCAATATGTAACGCTAAAATATTTTCTCAAAGATTTGTATGTAGTGGTATTACTGAGAAAATGTGAGGTCTTTGACTCAATGCATATACTACTCTGTTAATTTTTCCCTTTATATACATAATCTCAAAATCATATTCACTTAAAAGTTCTAACCAACACCTTTGTCACACATTCAAGTCACTCTGAATAAAAATGTGTTGCAATCCACAATGATCAGTTTTTAACTCGAATTTTTGTCCAATCAGATAATGTCTCCAAACTCATAAGGCATAAACAATCGTTAATAACTCCAAATCGTGTGTTGTGTTATTCTCTTCATGCCTTCTTAGTTTCCTCAAAATGTATGTGATCATTCGACCATATTGCATTAATAATCCACATGATCCTTCCTTGGATGCATCCATGCATATTGTTATCACTGAGAGTCACCCTCAGATTGCGGGAGGATAAGCCCAATACCCATCAAAAAATGGTTTGTGGAGGAAGGTTTATGAGTGGAAGTCAAATGGACAAAGCTTGGCACGAGAATGTTTTAACACAAAAAATTGGACTAGAAATGCATAAGAAAATGAGGTTCTCATTAACTTCAGTTAGTGGTTTAAGTTTAAAGGTGAGAAGGGGGGAGAATTAGTGAGGAGAGTGGACAAGTTTTCCATAAGCATCTGACCTTCAAGCATCTTGGTGTAGAAAAAATCAAGCACAAGAGCACTCTTGAACTCAAGTTTAGATATTGAAATATATCACAGCAGCATCATAATCAAACCTCTATTACAATGCAGCTGCAACAACTTTTCTGGATCATCCATGCATGATCATTTCAGCATAAGAGGAAACAAGACAGTGAAAGAAAATACAGAAACAGGTCATAGCAACATTATAATCAAACCCCCATTACAATACAACTACAACAACTCGTCTAGATCATCCATGCATGAGCGTTTCAGCACAACATGAAACAAGATGGTGAAAGAAACTGACTTCTATTAATTAGAAAGTCTCAGGTGTCATACATAACTAGATAACAACTCTTCTATCAAACTATTACAAAATAGGGAGCTCTACTCAACCATCGACGACCCTAATATATTCTTTAACTGATGTATTTATACCCAGTAGTGGACAACCGCTAGGAGCACAAGTTGGCCATCATGTACAAGGCTTTTCCTCGATGCATCCTTTTGTCAGACTGTGCATGTTTCCTCCTGTCAGACGAAAACACAGATCAATATGGACCTGTAGAAAAAAACATCCATCGTGGTACCTCGAGCTGACGGTTTTGTCTCCTTGACTAGAGCTTCCATTCCTTCTATTTATGGAGTGAAATGAGCTTTCAACTACCAGTCCTCATTCATTAAATGAATTCCCCTTGGGATCGGGGCGTGACTTGACAACTAGGAGACAACTGCATGTTGCTATTGGATTCGGTGCTACACGAGCATGTGATTTCGGGGCCGTCAAAAAAGGTTTGGACCCACACCACATTTGGGCCCTAAATGCACCACCTTCCACCACATAGCTCTCCCACGATACCTTGTTTTGGATTTCTTCTCGCTCAAGGAATGTTAATGTCTGAGCATGTTGCAGTGATGAAATGACTTGTGGATGTTGATTTGGTCGCGATCTGCGATCTGGGTGCACCTGTTATTTTAGCACCCCCACCAAAGCTTTATCCTCCTGCCAACTATGGAACCCTTCCAACCACATTTAGAGATGGCACTAAATCTAAATGCACAGGGGATATACGCCATGGAAAATTGCACCCGCTCATTCTCTTGTGCTCATGAATGTCACCTATGACCCTTGACGATTTCATGTGATAACATTGGCTCCATAGGGGATGGAATGCTCCCTGTGAACTACCAACAAAAAGCAGTTTCAGTGCCTTATCTTTTGGGTCATGGAGTCTCTTATTCAAAATAAAATAGGAAGTGGCAATTACAATGGATGGAAAGCCAATCATGTCTTAAGGAAAATATATTTTCAGAAAGTGCCCATTGATAGGGCCACCAAAAACTTTGGAATCCTCCAAGTTCTACAATTTATAGGTGTTATTTGAAAATACCTCAAAAATCTTGAAAGGACCAATCCATAAGGCTTCAAATTTACCATGTTTGCCTTTGTCTTGCTTGGGTGCATCCCACTTGAGCACCAAATCACCCATATAAAAATCTTCCTTTCTTACCTTCTTTTCAAAGGCTCGTTTTATCCTTTGTTGATGGACATGAGATTTATCAAGTAGTTTCTCCCTAGTCTGTTGTACTTCTACCAGTTGTTGTATCCTTCTGACCATATCATCAGGTTCTCCTTGGTAGTCCTGGAGGAATTTTGCCACAGGCAAGGAGAGATGAGTAGGAAATATGGCCTCAACCCCATATACAAGTTGAAAATGGGAAACACCAAGTGACCTCTTTGTAGTAATCTTGTTACCCCATAATGCAAATTTCATCTTTGAATCCCATGCTTTCTTGTTGTCTTCTAAAAATTTCTTGATGATCTTTATGAGGCTCTTGTTAGAGGACTCTGCCAAGCCATTTCCTTGGGAGTAGTAGGGAGTAGAATGGATTAATGTAATCCCATAATGTTCAAAGAACTTGATTAATGGTTCATCTTTGAAGGAGGCAACATTATCAGTAACAAGCATGCTTGGACAACCAAACCTGGACATGATATCCTCAAGGAAGCTAATGATTATCTTGTGGAAGGCACTCCTTGTACGAATGTTTTCTATCCACTTAGTGAAATAATCAGTGGAAGTCAAAATCCACTTGTGCTGACCACTTGAGGCTGGGTGGATTTCTCCAATGAAGTCAAGACCCCACTGTTGAAAAGGTCTAGAAACCACCAAAAGATTCAAAGGAAAACATTTGAGCTAATGCTTTCCAGAAAATTTTTGGCATTTGACACAAGCTCTAATCTATGCACAAACATCAATAAAAATGCTAGGCTAGAAATACCCAGCTCTGAGGATCTTATAAGATGTAGTCCTCCAAAAATGATCCCCACCACATAATTTTTCATGAGAATTATTTATGGCCCTTTGGGCCTCCTGTGGATCTAGACATCTGAAGAGAACTCCAAGAGGATATTTCCAATACAAAACCTGATCAATGAGATAGTATTTGATTGTTTTGAGTTTCAAATATCTCACCTTCTTTTTGTCCAAGCCATCAGGAGGCCACAACTTTTGGAAAAAAATATATTATATCTCTATACGAAGTGCATTCTACCAAATTTGGGTTGATATGAGAGATTTTATCAGCAAAATCAACATTCTAATTTTATGAGTTTATGTTCATGAGATTAACCCCCAAATCTTTGCAATTTGATTCAGCCAGCAACTTGGCTAAACCCTGGCCTTTCACCAATTTAGTTGGCTTTATTTTAAGGTCAAATTCTAGAATTTTAGCAATCCATTTGCTTCTCTTCCCATCTATGTCAAGCTGAATCAATATATCTTTCACTGAGGCTGAAGGGACATATGCCACAACCTTTGAATGCAAAAAATATATTCTGAAATATTTGAGGCCTTTGACCAAATCATATGCCTTCTTTTCCATGATATCATATCTCATTTATGCATCCCTCAATGTTCTACTGAAAAAGGAAATAGGCTGCTCTAACCCCTCTGGATTTTTTTGTAGAAAAAAAACAACCAATGTGTCAAATGAGGCAAAGGAAAATATCATAAAACCCTTGGAATAATCAGGAATGATGAGTAGGGGTGCTTCAATCAAGGCCTTTTTTATCTGATCAAAATATTATCGAGCCTCAGAAGTCCATTTCACCTCATTTCCTTTTCTGAGCATGGTTGTAATGTGCTTCACTAATTCAACAAAGTTAGAGATTAACCTTCTTAGAAAATTGATTTTGCCCAAGAAATACTAAACCTCTTTCTTAGATATAGGAAAAGATAAGGTCTGGATGGCCTCTACTCTTCTTGGATCAATTCTTACCCCTTATGTTGACACAATGTGCCCCAATAATTTACCTTCCTTCATAGCAAAAAAAGATTTCTTAGGATTGAGAGAGAGACCGAACCTTCTGCACTTCAGGAAGACCTTCTTCAAATCATGACAATGCTCTTTGTTATATTTTGAGAACATTGTAATGTCATCCAGATAGATGACTACAAATTTGTCTTTCTCCCCAATAAAGGCAATGTCCGTGGCTCGTTGGAAGGTTTCTCCTACATTCATCAACCCAAAGGGAATTTTAGCATACATGAATTTTCCCCAAGGAGTAGTGAAGGTTGTCTTCTCTATATTCAGGCAAGACAAAGATCTGATTGTAGCCAGAAAAGCCATCGATCATAGACATCCTAGACGAACCAATCACTCTCTGCAAAAAATGTAATCCATATTTGGCAAGGGGTAGTTATCTTTTTTGGAGCTCCTGTTTAAATTCCTGAAATCAACACATAACATGATTTCCCGATTTTTCTTCCTCACAAGCACCAAGTTAGCCACTCATTATGAATATCTCAAAGGAATGATGATCTGGGAATCCAACAATTTTTTCACTTCTTTATTCATAATAGGCAGTAGCATGGGATTTATTTTTCTGAGTTTCTGCCTAAATGGCTTGGTATCCTCTTTAAAAGGGATCTTGTGTTCAATGATGTTGGTTTCATATGTTCTTAAATATTCATATTTCCAGGAAAACACATCAGCAAAATCCTTTAAAAGATTAACATATTCAGCCCTTTGTTCCTTTGACAAACTGCTAGACAATTTAACATACTTTGGGTCTTCCTTTGTTCCTAAATTGCATTCAGTCACATCAGCATCTTTAGTTGAACCTTTAATCTTTATAGAAACATCATTTCTATCAAACAATCTCTTCAAGGGGACAAGTCCTTTAGGAATATGGTTACTGGGTAACTGAACAATATAATGGTCAACAATTTTATTCAGAAAAATACCAACATGGGGGCTTTCTTCAGTATCCTGATCTTGATCAATATGTGAAGCAAAAAGTTCATCCACAATCTCAAGAAATATTTTTTTCTCAAGATCATCCTAAAAAACCTTCGAATGTTTGACATTGTCAGGAATAGAAGGTCTATATTTTACTTCCACATCATACTTGAGTTTGGGGGGCAAAGGAACCCTGAACTTACTTGCTAAAATAGCCAAGGAATCTTCCATAGTTTTCTCCTCTCTTGGAACAAATGAGATATTAAAATCCAAGACAAAACTATCAATAAGATCTCAGGCTTCATTTTTATAGGTCCTCAACCTAAGGTGTTTAGCTTGATACATATTTTTGACTTGATGAACAATTAACTCAACATATCCAAACACTTATAGCTCTTTAATCTTCATGTATTTAGCAGCCCTCAAACCCAAAACAAGATCCTCATATTCTGCCACATTGTTTGTTGTTTCAAATTCAAGTTTGTAAGACAGAGATATGGTATCTTTGGTAGGGGAAATAAAGACTACCCCAGCACCAACACTCTCCCTAAAAGAGGCTCCATCAAAAACATATTCCAAACATAGGTATTGGGAGGAGGTTCTTCACAAGAGGTAATATGATGATTTATTATTTCAATAGGTGTTTGAGGAGCATCTGTGAGCTGTAAAATATTGGTTCCTAAATCAGTATCAACTGCAAAAATGGGGTGGTTGGTAGGATTTTCTTCATCACTGAAAATGTAAGCAAGTTGTGCTTCCCTATAAATCCTTCTATGTTCCCCCCAAAACACAGGAATGTTGGCATATGAAAGTTCCATCTGCAAAGTTCCCCCTAGTCTTTTGATCCAGGATCTAGACAATAGCATCCCAAACTTAGGGGGGGACATCAGCCACCAAAATATCCATGACCACACTTTTCATTGGAAATTGGAACAAGGAAACAACCAAGTCTTGGATAACCCCAAGATACTTCACCTTCCCGGAATCAAATGAGTATAGGTCATGGTAGGTTTTTGTAACCTCCAACCCAAGATCATCCATGACAGTCTTAGGCATGAGATTACAAGATTCCCCTGAATCCATCAAACAGTTGTGCAAAACTTTATCATGAATGTTGAATTATGTATAGAAAGGAGGGGAAGAGTCGTCCCTATCCTCTACCAAAGGTCCTAGTATGACAGCTAGTTTTTTATATTGGAGGTTGAACAAATTTGTGGGATAAGATGAAGGTTCATTCTGCAGCATTTTGGAAAGGTATCTTTTGAAATCCTCATTCTTAACTAGCTCCAAAAAAGGTACAGAGATTTTAATCTTTTGAATCTCATTCTCAAAGCTAAAAGAGGAGGGAGGCTTCAGAATCTCCTTAACTTCTAGGGTAGGGATATTAAACACTGTCTGGGGGTTTTGTGCCTCTTTTTCTTTGCTTCTAGCTACCACATCCTTAGCAGGATTCTTTGTTCTAGTGGGCTGATCAGAAATGTTAGGCTTCCCCGCTTTCTTCTTCGACCTCAAGTTGTATCTATTAGGATTGCCATCGGTCCTTTCCCCTTTGCTCAGTTTGTTTAGTTGGCTAACCATGAGAGACTCTTCATATGTAGACTGGGTTAAATAAGGATATGAAGAGGTGTCACCAAGATAGATTTCAGGGTCAACTTCTTCTTCCTCTCCTTCTTCATCAATAATCAGGTTATTTTGGAGAGCGGCTTGGATTTTTTTATCATCCCTATCCCTATTTCTTTGATCTCTTTGGATGATCTAAGGGGAATTATTGGGTCTTCTAAAATTACCCCTATTATCAGCATTCTGGGTGTTCCTATAGCTCTTCTTTCCTTCAAAATTCAATTTCTCCATTTTTGTAGAGAGTGATTTTACCAGTTTTTTCAACTCATCCACTTGAGGGTAGGCAACAAAGGAATCATAGGTTGAAGCTTTAGCCCTATATTTTCTTCTATCTCTATTGAATTTACTCCTAATTTTTCCAGTTGCCAATATATTAGACTCTACTTCAATGGATGCATCTTGCATATGAGCTAAAGAGGTAGCTCTTCTTTCTCTCAACAAGAGGAAAAAATCAGGGTCAAATGAACTGGCATGGGTAATCTTGGCAGAGGATTTCGTAGGCTATATTTCAATGCGAATCTTATTGTACATTTTATTAAATATTTTTGAAAAGTTTGAAACAAATTCCCCCTCTTTCCTCTTAAGTGACCCAAATTTTGTAATATAATAAAGAAAATATTTTTTATCCCCGCAATGCTTCAAGAATGAATCATCCAGAGCTTCAATCCCAGCAATAGATCCAATATTCTAACCCATAAACCATTCCCTGGCCTCACCATTGAGGCTCTCTACAAAAATTCTCATCCACGCATATTCATTTTCAATGTTAAGATTGTCTGCATAACTATAAAAGTTGAAAGGTGTTCTTTTGCAGTTATGTCTTCCTCCCCTGTGAACTTGGGCATGTACTTAAGGTAGTCTCCAACTAGGAGAGAATTCGTAGGCTAAGGTAAACCAAGAGGGGCATATCTAGTAGCCACTATGGCATCCATCATGTTTCTAGGAAGATTAACACCTGCCATTTGGATGCGAACTGTAGGAGAACAAGGAGGAGATGGAGCTTGGACAACTAGAACTGCAGGTGTGTTTCTAGGGGAAATGGGAAACGATTGAGTTTTGTAGGAGAATGGTATAGGGTTCAAAGGAAAAGAATTTTCTCCCTCTTTATTTACAACAAATTTGATAGGAGGAGGAGTAGGAAAACCCAAACTGGGAAAATCTTCTAAGCTCATGGGTCTAAACCACTTTACAATATCAGGGGAAACATGGGTTTCAAAACTTTCTCCTTCCAAATGAATGCTAGAAGGGGTAAGTTCAACATGAAATATTCCAAAATCTAAACTTTTGGAAACTTCAACAGATGGTATAAAAGGAGAATTAGATACAACTACTGGAGTTTTAAAAGAAGAATCATGTAAATTACCAGAATCACTTGGTACATCAGTTGAAAGTCCTTCTTTAGAGGTATATCCTCTCTTAATAATATTTTTTGGGTCAGCTTCAGGTGTTGCCAAAGGTAGTTGTGGAGTAGACCTCATGTGTCTGCCTTTGGGAGCCACAACTGAAACAGTTGAGTCGTCAGGTGCAAGCTGCAATCTTCAAGGTACTGATTTCTGATTCACCTTCAGAATCATAATTTTTGTGTCATTCCATCCTAAGGAAATGTATTCAATTCATCCCCAGAAACAACGCCATGAATGTTAGCACTAAGAGTCACCCTCAAATTGTGGGAGGATGAGCCCAGTACCCATCAAAAAATGGTTTGTGGAGGAATGTTTATGAGTGGAGGTGAAATGGACAAAGCTCATCATGAGAATGTTTTAACAAAAAAAAATGGACTAGCAATGCATAAGAAAATGAGGTTCTCATTAACTTTAGTTAGTGGTTTAAGGTTAAATGTGAGAAGGGGGAAGACTTAGTGAGGAGAGTGGATAAGTCTTCCATAAGCATCCAATCTTCAAGTAGCTTGGTGGAGAAAAACTCAGACACAAGAGCACTCTTGAACTCAAGTTTAGGTACTGAAATATATCACAACAACAACGTAATCAAACCTCCATTACAATGCAACTACAACAACTCGTCTGGATCATCCATGCATGAACATTTCAGCATAAGAGGAAAAAGGACAGTGAAAGAAAATACTAAAACAGATCATAGCAGCATTATAATCAAACCTCCATTATAATTCAACTACAACAACTCATTTGGATCATCCATGCATGAGCGTTTCAGCACAATAGGAAACAATATGGTGAAAGAAACTGACTTCTATTAATGAGAAAGTCTCAGGTGTCATACATAACCAGAGAAAAACTCTGCTATAAAACTATTACAAAATAGAGAGCTCTGCTCAACCATCAACGACCCTAACATATTATTTAACTGATGTATTTATACCCAGCATTGGACAAACTCTAGGAGTGCAAACTGGCCATCATGTCCAAGGATTTTCCTCTATGCATCCTTTTTTCAGACTGTGTGTGTTTCCTCCTATCAGACGAAAACTCGGATCAATATGGACCTATAAAAAAACCATCAATTGTGGTACCTCATACAGATAGTTATGTCTCATCGACCGGAGCTTCCATTCCTTCTATTTATGGAGTGAAACGAGATTTCAACTACCATTCCTCGTTCATTAACTGAATTCCCCTTGGGATCGGGGTGTGGCTTGACGACTAGGAGGCGACTGCGTACTACTATTGGATTCGACACTAGACGAGAACGTGATTTCGAGGACTTCAAAAGAGGTTTAGAACCACACCGCTTGTGGGCCCAAAACGCACCACCTTCCTCCACGTAGCTCTCATGTGATATCGTGGTTTGGATTTCGGCTCACTCAAGGAATTTTAATGCCCAACCATGTTGCAGCACCGAAATGACTTGTGGTCTTTGATCTTGTCGCGATCTGTGATTTGGGCACACCAGCTATTTTAGTGCCCCGCCAAAGATTTATACGCCTTCCAACTATGGAATCCTTCCAATCACGTTTAGAGATGGCACTAAATTGAAATGCATAGGGGATCTCCATCATGGAAAAATCAATCCGCCCATTCGCATGTGCTCATGACTGTCACCTGTAACCCTTGACGATTTCATGTGATAACACATACCAAGAATTCCTTGTCCATATCAATAACTTTCAGTATTGGTGTTGTCATCAATAACTCCTTAAACTTCTGAAATGCTTCCTTGGATTTCTCTGATCATACGAATTTCGTATTCTTCTTCTGCAATTTTGTGATTGGATTTGTTATCATTGAAAATTCTTCTACAAAGCATCCATAATAACATACTAATACAATAAAACTATATACTTTTTGCATGTTCGTTGGTGATGGCCACTCCATAATAGCTTCAAATTTCACTAGATCCACAATGATACCTTCTCGTGTCCCAAATAGTGAATCTCTGTCTAATAAAACGAACATTTCGACAACTTTCCGTACAACTTGTTTTCTCTTAAACACCGTAGCACTAATATTAGGTGTTCATCATGATCCTCTCCCATCCGAGAGTAAACAAATATGTCATCAATAAATACTTGTATAAATTTGTCCAAGTATTCGCAAAATACCCCATTCGGTAAACTCATGAATATGCATGGGACATTCGTCAATGCAAATCATAAAATAGTAAATGCATAGGTTCTGAATCTCATTTTAAACGGGGTCTTATGGATATCTTCATCTTTGATTCACAAATGATGATATCATGATCTCTAGTCAATCTTTGAAAACATTGTCGCTCCCTTCATTTGGTTAAAGAAATCATCAATCCTTGGTAACATATATTGGTTTTTGATCGTGGCTTTGTTTAGTTAATGATAGTCAATGAAAAGCATCCACGATCTGTCCTTCTTTCTTACAAAAATAAATGGCTCACCCCATGGTGATATGCTTGGATGTATATGTCCCAAATCCAACAACTCCTTCAGTTGCATATTTAAGTCTTGAAATTCTGGTATCTACATTCGATATGGAGTTATTGCAATCGGTTATGTTCTAGGTTTTAAATCCATGGTAAATTTCAATTCTCTTTCTTGTGGTAAACCTAGTATTTCTTTAGGAAAAATATTAGCAAACTTTGGCACTACAGGAAGGATTTCTAATCCTTTTGTGTTCCCTTTTCGTTAAGCGCTAAAATGGCATATAACTTACATCCTTTGCGCATACTTTTCTGTAATTATAGGGAAGAAATAAATCTCAATGACACTCCTTTGTTTCTTCCCACAATTACTCTAATATATCACAAATAATCAATCAAGCTTAATCTTTTCATCTTACAGTTAAGTATCACATCAAGCAATTCTAACCAATCCATTCCAATCACAATGTCGTAAGATCCCAATATTATGACATACAGTTTTACACTTGTGACGAAAACACCTAAGTTAATGTTACAATCCTTAACTTTTCCTCAAACCTTTTGTCTAACACCTAATGCCATTTCCACATATTTAAACTCATCTTGTTCAACTGTATTGACTTTAATTCTCTTAAGTCCATCACTTGATATAAAACACTCAGTAGCTCTTGAATCTATAAAAACACTAAATTGTTGATCATCTATCATACCTGAAGTCTCGAGCACTATAGAGTGATGTTAGGGCTTGGTGGTTATTAACCGCTACATGTATCCTATGGGCCTTGCCCAAATCTCCCACTATCATCTGTCATGTTGATCCAGAAAATATTTCCTTATCAATAGAGAAATATCTCTAGTAACGTGGCTCTCCACAAGTCCAACATCCATTCTTAGGGTTGGTTCTCTTAGTTCCAGAGGAAGAATTTGTTGGTCTAGGGTTTTGAGGCCCCGATTTGTTCTACAAAAATGATCTAGACTATTGTTGTTGCTAAGGACGATGCTTCTATTGTTGCGGTAGTGCTCTATATAGAGTACTATGACTGGTAGTCTTCCTACATGGTGTAGAAAATGCAGGTCCTCTAGGTGTATCATGGTGCCCAAAAGTATTCCTAACAAGTGTCTGATGTTGCGGCGCTTGATGCAGTATCTATCTTGTCTGCCTGGAAGGAGTCCTACCTTGACCCCCACTATTTGACTCTTCTTCAACAATGAAATATTTATGTATTGTATCGTGCAAAGTCTAAGGCATCAGTATCCTCACCTTAGCATGAATTTTGAAGTTGAGACCAAACACA
The DNA here is from genome assembly GCA_009831015.1 of Picea engelmannii. NCBI lineage: Eukaryota > Viridiplantae > Streptophyta > Pinopsida > Pinales > Pinaceae > Picea > Picea engelmannii. The sequence goes on from ML796077.1 coordinate 53,621, forward strand.
AACTTGTTAACCTTTAATTTCTCATTGTTCATATGCGGAGAATATCTGAGAAACTCCATGAACCTGACCTCATACCGTGGTACTCTATAACTACCCTGTAGTAAAGCATTGAATTCATTAATTTTGTGCTCAATGACCTCGCTAGATAAGTACCTCTCTCAGAATCATTCCTCGAGAAATTCCCATAACACATCTTCAACGACCATGTTCAATTGTGGTAGGAGTGTCTTCCACCAAATAATCACACTGCCATTTAGTTGAAAGAATCTGTGTATCCTTTTTTCAGACTGTGTTTGTTTCTTCCTACCAAACGAAAACTCGGATGAGTATGCCCCTGCAGAAAAAACCATCCATCATGGTACCTCGCACTGACATTTATGTCTCCTTGACCAGAGCTTCCATGCCTTCTATTTATGGAGTGAAATGAGGTTTCAACTACAATTCCTCGTTCATTATCTGAATTCCCCTTGGGATCGAGGTGTGGCTTGACAACTAGGAGGCAGTCGCGTACTGCTATTGGATTCGACGCTTGACGAGCATACGATTTCGGGGCCATCGAAAGAGGTTTGGAACCACACCTCTTTTTCTCCATAAATGCACCACCTTCTTCCACATAGCTCTCCAGCGATACCGTGGTTTGGATTTTGGCTCGCTCAAGGAATTTTAATGCACGAGCATGTTGCATCGTCAAAATAACTTGTGGTCGTTGATCTGGGCACACCTACTATTTTAGCGCCCCCGCCAAAGGTTTATCCACCTGCCAACTATGGCATCCTTCCAACCACATTCAGATATGGAACTAAATCGAAATGCATAGGGGATATCCATCATGGAAAAATCCACCCGCACGTTCGTCTGTGCTCATGCCTGTCACCTATGACCCTTGCCGATTTCATGTGATAACACATACAAATAATTCTTTGTCCATATCATGAACTTTCAATATTATTCTTGTCATCAATAACTCCTTAAACTTCTGAAATGCTTCCATGCATTACTCTGACAATACGAATTTATTATTCTTCGTCTACAATTTTGTGATTGGATTTGCTATCATTGAAAATTCTTCTACAAAGCATCCATAATAACCTACTAATACCATAAAACTATGTACTTATTGCATGCTCGTTGGTGATGGCCATTCCATAATAGCCTCAAATTTCACTGGATCCACAATGATACCTTCTCCAGAAATAATGTGTCCCAAATAGTGAATCTTTGTCTGATAAAACGAACATTTCGACAACTTTTTGTACAACCTGTTTTCTCTTAAACATTGTAGCACTAATATCAGGTGTTCATCATGATCCTCTCTCATCCGAGAGTAAATAAATATGTCATAAATAAATACTTGTACAAATTTGTTCAAGTATTCGTGAAATACCCCATTAATTAAACTCATGAATATGCCTAGGACATTTGTCAATACAAATGATAAAATAGTAAATTCATAGTGTCTAAATCGCATTTTAAACATGGTCTTAGGGATATATTCATCTTTGATTCACAATTGATGATATCCTAATCTCAAGTCAATCTTTGAAAACATTGTCGCTCCCTTCATTTGGTCAAATAAATCATCAATCCTTGGTAACAGATATTGGTTCTTGATCATGGCTTTGTTTAGTTAATGATAGTCAATTAAAAGAATCCACGATATGTCCTTCTTTCTTACAGAAATAAATGGTGCACCCCACGGTGATATGCTTGGATGTATATTTCCCAAATACAACAACTCCTTCAATTGCATCTTTAAGTCTTCCAATTATGGTGTCGACATTCGGTATGGAGTTCTTTCAATCAGTTATGTTCTAGGTTTTAAATCCATGGTAAATTTCAATTCTCTTTTTTATGGTAAACCTGGTAGTTCTTCAGGAAAAATATCAGCAAACTCTGACACTACAGGAAGGTTTTCTAATCCTTTCATTTCCCCCTTTTCATGAAGCGCTAAAATGGCATACAACTTACATCATTTGTGCATACTTTTCTGTAATTGTAAGGAACAAATAAATCTCAATGACACTTCTTTGTTTCTTCCCACAATTACTCTAATCTATCACAAATAATCAATCAAACTTAATCTTTTCATCTTACAGTTAAGTATCACATCAAGAAATTCTAACCAATCCATTCCAATCACAATGTCGTAAGATCCCAATATTATGACATACAAGTTTACACTTGTGACGAAATCACCTAAGTTAATGTGACAATCCTCAACTTTTCCTGCAACCTTTTGTTTGGCATGTGATGCCATTTCCACATATCTAAACTCATCTTGTTCAACTATAATGACCTTAATTATTTTAAGTCCAACACTTGATATAAAACACTTAGTAGCTCTTGAATCTATAAAAGCACTAAATTGTTGATCATCTATCATACCTGAAGTCTCCAACACTATAGAGTGATGCTTGGGCCTAGAGATTATTAACTGCTACATGAATCCTATGGGCCTTGCCCAAATATCCCACTGTCATCTCTCATGTTGATCCAGAAAATATTTCCTTCTCAATAGGGAAATATCACTAGTAATGTGGCTCTCCACAAGTCCAACATCCATTCTTAGGGCTGGTGCTCTTAGTTCTAGAGGAAGAATATGTTGGTCTGTGGTTTTGAGGCCCCGATCTATTCTACAGAAATGATCTAGACTGTTTTTGTTTCTAAGGACAACGCTTCTATTGTTGTGGTAGTGCTCCATACAAAGTACTATGATTGGTAGTCTGCCTACATGGTGTAGAAAATAAAGGCCCTCTAGGTGTATCATGGTGCCCATAAGTATTCATAACAAGTGTTTGATGTTGTGGCGCTCAATGCAGTATCTATCTTGTCTACACAGAAGCAGTCCTGCCTTGACCCCCACTGTTCGACTCTTCTTCAACAATAAAATATTTATGTATTATATTGTGCAAAGTCTAAGGCATTGTGATCCTCATCTTAGCATGAATTTTGAAGTTGAGACCAAACACAAACTTGTTAACCTTTAATTTCTCATTATTCAGATGTAGAGCATATATGAGAAACTCCATGAACCTGAACTCATACTCTGGTACTATATGACTACCCTGTCGTAAAGCATTGAATTCATTAATTTGGTGCTCAATGAACTCGTCAAATAAGTACCTCTCTTGGAATCATTCCTCAAACAATTCCCATAACACGTCTTCAACAACCATGTTCAATTGTGGTATGAGTGTCTTCCACCAAATAAGCACACTCTCATTTAGTTGAAAGAATCTCTGCATCCTTTTTTCAGACTATGTCTATTTCCTCTTGTCAGACGAAAACTCGAATCAGTATGGCCCTGCAGAAAAAACCGTCCATCGTGGTACCTCGCACGGAAATTTATGTCTCCTCGACTAGATATTTTGTGTCTTCTATTTATGGATTGAAACGTGGTTTCAAATACCAGTCCTCGTTCATTAACTAAATCCCCTTGGGATCAGGGTGTGGCTTGACAACTAGGAGGTGGGCGTATACTGTTATTAGATTCGGTGCTAGACAAGCACGTGATTTTGGGGCCATCAAAGGCAGTTTGGACCCACACCACTTTTGGGCATGAAATGCACCACCTTCTGCCACGTATCTCTCTAGCGATACCGTGGTTTGGATTTCAGCCTGCTCAACAAATTTTAACACCCGACCATGTTGCAGCACCGAAATGACTTGTGACTGTTGATCTGGTTGCGATATTCGATTTGGATGCACCTGTTATTTTAGTGCCCCCACCAAATATTTATCCACCTGCCAACTATGGAATCCTTCCAACCACATTTAGAGATGGCACTAAATCGAAATGCACAGGGGATCTCCGCCATTGAAAACTCCACCCACCTATTTGCCTGTGCTCATGACTGTCACCAGTGACCCTTGATGATTTCATGTGATCACACATACCAAGAATTCCTTGTCCATATCAAGAACTTTCATTATTGTTGTTGTCATCAATAACTCCTTAAAATTCTTAAATGCTTCCATGCATTTCTCTGACCATACAAATTTCTTATTCTTCTTCTGCAATTTTGTGATTGGATTTTCTATCATTGAAAATTATTCTACAAAGCATCCATAATAACCTACTAATACCATAAAAATTTGTACTTCTTGGATGTTCGTTGGTGATGGCCATTCCATAATAGCCTCAACTTTCACTGGATCCACAATGATACCTTCTCCAGAAATAATGTGTCCCAAATAGTGAATCTTTGTCTGATAAAACGATCATTTTGACAACTTTTTGTACAAATTGTTTTCTCTTAAACACTATAGCACTAATCTCAGGTTTTCATCATGATCATCTCTCATCCGAGAGTAAATAAATATGTCATCAATAAATACTTGTACAAATTTTTCCAAGTATTCGCGAAATACCCCATTCATTAAATTCATGAATATGCCCGGGACAGACGTCAATCCAAATGATAAAATAGTAAATTCATAGTTTCTGAATATCATTTTAAACGCGGTCTTAGGGATATATTCATCTTTGATTCACAACTGATGATATCTTGATCTCAAGCCAATCTTTGAAAACACTGTCGCTCCCTTCATTTGGTCAAATAAATCATCAATCCTTGGTAACAGATATTGGTTCTTGATCGTGGCTTTGTTTAGTTAATGATAGTCAATGAAAAACATCCACGATCTATCCTTCTTTCTTGAAAAAATAAATGGTGCACCCCACAGTGATATGCTTGGATGTATATGTCCCAAATCCAATAACTCCTTCAATTGCATCTTTAGCTCTTGCAATTCTAGTGTCGATATTCGGTATGGAGTTCTTGCAATCGGTTTTGTTCTAGGTTTTAAATACATGGTAAATTTCAATTCTCTTTTTTACAATAAACCTGGTAGTTCTTCAGGAAAAATATCAACAAACTCTAAAACTACAGGAAGGTTTTCTAATCCTTTCATTTCCCCCTTTTTTTTCAGCGCTAAAATGACATATAATTTACATCCTTTGCATATACTTTTCTATAATTGTAGGGAAGAAATAAATCTCAACGACACTCCTTTGTTTCTTCCCACAATTACTCTAATCTATCACAAATAATCAATCAAACTTAATCTTTTCGTCTTACATTTAATTATCAAATCAAGCAATTCTAATCAATCCATTCCAATCACAATGTCATAAGATCCCAATATTATGACATACATGTTTACACTTGTGACAAAATCACCTAAGTTAATGTGACAATCCTTAACTTTTCCTACAACCTTTTGTTTGGCACGTGATTCCATTTCCACGTATCTAAACTCATCTTGTTCGATTGTATTGACCTTAATTCTTATAAGTCCAGCACTTGATATAAAAAACTCAGTAGCTCCCGAATCTATAAAAACACTAAATTGTTGATCATCTATCATACCTGAAGTCTCTAGCACTATAGAGTGATGCTTGGGCCTGGTGGTTATTAACCACTACATGAATCCTATGGGTGATCCAGGTGGATATCGGTGGCCACCCACCTTTTCCGACTGGCTCAAAACAATTTTCTAGCAATTTTGGCAATTTACTATTTTTAGCAGGTTTTAACTTCCGGGGCCATTTTGAGGGCCTAAATGAAGGTTTTTCGAGATTGAGGTTCTCAATGATTTCCAAAGGAATTATTGATCCCCCAAAATTAATCTCCTCGACGATAACTTTCCAATGAGCTATCACATGCCTAAAACGGATATCGTATGCAAAAGTTACGACCCCAGGAAGTTGATGTACTAACTTACCCAAACGGGGCCCACATGACTTTTGGCGCTTCATCTCCTAGGGTTAGGTTTTTGGATGTCTAGGAATTTTGGAATTCTCGTTTATTGTAAAAAGGCCTTCCGAGCCTCATTGTAATCATCTTATTGCGAATGCGAGTAGCCATCACATCTCTTCTCAGAGATAAGCTGCCACCATTCTAGCGAGTCTTTCACTCTATATTTTTACAATCTCTGTACATTTCTTTCATTAATAGAAATCGTGTATTACTGTATCTCTGTGTTTATGGTTGCATATCTGATATATTTATGTTATATTATTGGATATACGCAATATCTCTGTGCATTTCTTTATGATATCTCCGCTCTCATTTCGTGCTGAAAATAATCCAGATCAGTGGTATCAGAGCAGGCTGCTCTTGATTGTTTTTTTCAGTGCATGTCCTCGACGAGGTCCGAGTATAGAAAGTTGGGTCTGGAGCTTGTCTCTCTTGAATACAATCTCTCTCGCACACCCAAGAAACCCTCAATGGCAGAAGAAAAGAAAATAGATGGAGCAGACGATCCTATCAATCCGTTGCTTGAGCAAGCCCTCACACGACAGAGGGATGAAATGATGGAGAATTTTGCCCACATCCTTCAACGCTTGCTAATAGCATCAGGCGCATCTTCATCAAGAGACCACTTTGGAGGCACCTCACCTTTCAAGGTACAAGTTAACTTTGATATTCCTGTATTTGAAGGACAGATAGATGCAGAAGCCCTAGAAAAATGGTTAACCCTGCTAGAAGGTTATTTCTTTGTTCACAATTTTTCCGACAAGGAAAAGATCACCTTCGCACTCCTTAAAGCTCTCCCTCATGTCAAACATTGGTGGGAAACTTACTGGGAGCAAAGTTCCATAGAGGAGTCTGGAATATATGGGGCCGATCCCACTTGGGATTTTTTTGTGGATGCGGTAAAGGAACAGTATTACCCTGTTGGCAACTATGAGGACCAGTACATGAGATGGACCACACTGCGGCAAGAGAGGGGCCAAGCAGTTTCGGAGTTCACCAATACCTTCCATACCTTGCACACCAAGCTGGGTATCGAAGACTCCAAGCGACATTTGGTTCTGAAATACCGTGGGGCTCTACACAGATACATCCAAACTGAAATGGATTTTCTAGACATCTCATCACTCGGTGCTGCCTATCGATATGTTGTTAAAATCGAGCAGAAATTTAAGCACCAGAACAAACGGGATTTCGGGTCTGCAAATCCACAACAACCAAAGTATGAAAAAGACATCCCTAAAAAACAGTCTCCCGAAAACCAGTCCAAGCCACAGGAAAAGAAGGGTCATGGGAAGACAAAGAAGGACACCGGAAAATGGTGTGATTTCCACAAAAGCCCCTGGCACAACACTGATGAATGTCGCTCAAAACAGTCATTGGTGGCCGAGATCAAAGACAAGGAGCCAAACCCTGATTCAGAATCTGATTCTAAAAATACTAGTAAAAGACAGATCATCGACAATTACATTCTACTAATATACAGATAAATGCAAAAATAACAATAAAGCCTATACATACAACATATATAGGCTAAACTCATAAATATAAAACATGTACAAATACAAAGAAAGTAAATGAACACATTAATAGTACTTATCTTTTTAGAGAATACCACCAACTGTGTGAAGACCTTCCACGAACCTCCTATCCATAGACCATGTTGCTCATCACCCTCAACAGTGGGTCACCCCCGAGCTAGGACTAATCTCCACCCAGGGAAAAGGAATCCTAGACCTAGGTTGAGGCTACATGAAACTTCACAGTGCAATTGGAAGGATTCTCTCCAAGGAGCCTACTTACGCCCACTACTCATGGAGTCTCATTCCCCACATGCCTGTCCCACCCTGGGAATATGCACCTTCATTGTTCCACAGTCCATCAGCTGCTCCACTTCCCTTCCAGGGATTCAGCAATAGGTCGGATCAAGAATTCTCAGAGCTCCATAGTTGGTACTAGACTCCCTCCAGGATAAATCACTTCCTATCAAACTCTGTCACCTAGAGAGAGTTTCTCATAGGCCTGGCAACCTTCTTATTCAACCACGAGCCTAAAAACCCATCTCTTCAATACACAACCACCAAAAATAGGGTAAGGCAAGGGAACGACTCAACAATTTACAGAGGTTCACAAAGGCAAAAATGATTCTAGATGTGTACTTGTTCAGTGTGTGCATGAATTACACAAGGGATGGCTAGCATTTTGAGGATGAACTCGTGGGAAACTAAATGTCCAGACTGGCAAGAATGTTGAGAGCAAGCAAGGAAAATGATGAGAATGGTCATCTTGCAGAATCGTTAGAGAGATGCAATGGTGAGAGCGAACTCCTCAGGAAGGTGTCCAGAATGGTTTGTGAACCCCAAAAAAGGTGGAACTTCCCACATAAATCAACATCCATCCTGGGTGACACTTGGCTCTCTAGGAGCATGCTCCTCTCCACTTGGATTTTGTTCCTCTCCTCAAAGGAACTTAGGATAACTGGGTTTATTTTCCCAAATTTAGTACTTTTCATAAATACATTATAATATTCCCCTTGGGTTAATCCCTCAATCTTATCCCCTCTTTGTTATCCTCTCAGCCCCATTCCTTTCCCTAACCAATGGAGCTTAGTCCCCCATAACTCTTTCTTCGTGGTTGGTTTACACACAATGATGTATTTTATTAATAATATGCATAATTACATATACAAAAATCAGGCCGACTAACCTTAGCATATAGGCTCTTCGACCTAATATACACATAATCCTACTAGCTTATAATTACTTGGCTCATGAACCTACAAACATAATTACATTTCAATTACAACTGGGGCTCGGTCTTGGGATGTTATAATGTGGGGAGTAGTAAGGGGAATATGAGAGTAATGGGAAAATGGATAAATATGGAATGAGATTATGAATATAGGTTTAGGGAAAGGAGAGGAGAGGTTAAGTGTGGATATGAAAGGTGAGAGAAATGACTAAGTGAGGAGAGTACTTATTCAAAAATTTTAAAATGGAGAAGATAATGCGACACTTAGAAAATTTATTCGAAGTTCTTTTTGTAATCTCGTTGTCCGAATTCTGGACGAAATATTGAATATATTAGGTATACGAAGTAAGATTTTGATTCTGAAAAATGTATCACAAAGCTGAGATTGAAGGATTCACCATGAGCTTATAACAGTTAAAAATTTTCTTCTTTTGATAATTTTTATTATTATTATTCCAGGAGAAGGAAAATAGAGGTGATCAAGTTTTGTTCAACAGACCTCCATAAAAGTGGGGAAGTGTTGGCTCTCTTGCACACATCCTTATTGAAATTGGGGGGTTGATGACCTAGGGTTTTTCCATAGTTTACCAAAAAAAAACCCAAGGCCTCAACATATCAATACTTAGTCGAATACTGAAGAAGGTCTCACTCGAGACACCATGAGAATCACAGAGACCATCTGGTCTTGTGTCAGTGATGAAGAGTTAACTTACACAAGGAATCCACTCAGGCTGACATTCATACATTCCAATTCAATATAATTAATGATTAACAACATGTAACATTAACACATACATTCCTTAGACACATAATCAACACAGTAAATGACACGAATAGTTATAGCTTGTATTCTATTCATTCAAACAATCATACACATTGACCAAGAGACTCATCATTTTTCAGAAACAATGTCCTTTTGTCTCACACATTCTCATAGTAGTTCATTAGAAGGAGCCATGCAATTTATCTTAGACTCTACATGTACTACAAAACTAGGCTCACAAATAGACTCTTACAAAACATCACCAAACTCATCTCTCAAATGAAAGCATTCAAAGTGAACCCACTAAATGAACAACAATCAACCAACAAAATAATAGAAACAACAACCTCTTTTGTGTCATCAATGCTTCATTTTCGTTTATTTCTCTACTTTGGCACTCTGTCACATTCAGTTATGCTCCACTCGCTCTACTGACTTCCATTCGTGCAAGCTTTTGTTGCCTGCATGTATTCCACATATCCTCTTTGGAGTCGTGGTAGTCTTAAATAACTTTCCAAATCATTCATTAACTGCTCCATGATATCTCGTTCTTCTTAAGTTAATCATTCGGAAATATTTTCTGAAGATTCTCTTCTTGATTACAACGTGCATGTGGTATATTCTTTATTTCTAGTGTGCATAGTGTAACTTCTAGCTAGTGCACACACCTTATTTCATCCCTTGCACAGTTGTTTTTATGTGCACAAAAACTATATCTCATCCCTTTTTTTGCATGTACAATATTTAACCTAAAACTTTGGGTGCCAAAAATCCCCCACCACTATTATTTGGCTTGTCCTTGAGCCAATGGCTTGTTTATAGTATAACTAATGCCATGAAAGGAACCCTTTTTAGTATTTCTTGAAGGAAACCTTGAACTGATTATCAGATTCATCAAGGGTGTCATGAATTTCTTGTGTGAGTTGAATGACTTCCTTTGCATCATCTATCATAACCTAAGGATATTTCAATTCCACAGAATCCATATCCTCGATCATGGGAGCAACGGAAAGTTGCATGGCTGTCAACTGAGTATAAAATATTTGGGCCTTATTAGCCACGTCATTTTCCAACTCTTAAATGTTCTGCAGCTCCACACATTCTATATTGATTTACATTTTCTTGGTCATGATGATTATCATCATAGCTTGGCACTAACCCACTTAGGGTAGAGAATCTAAAATTCTCTTTTTTTGAACAACCTTTGCTTCTACCACATGAACCCTATCATCAATGGAGATGACTTCTAGTGCACTATGTAACTGGGTCCATAGGGTAAAACTATATTCAACCAATCTCAGAAAATACTTTAGTCTAGTCTAGACGCCACAGATGGCTTATTCGTCCACCACAATATTTTTCTGCATCTCTAGATCCTCTGGTGTGTTTTGTTGGATCCAAGTGTAGAGTGGTAGGTTCTATGACTCCAATTCCTAAATATGAGCTTTTACTTTCAATAATTAATAAAGGGGGGAATGTCTGAGCCTCCTTTGAGGTATTAGGAATGTGCACTATCGACCATACCCTTGAGCGGTTGTGTTTTTATGTGTTGATACTTCTATGTCATATAGTTGTTGCAAGACCTAGTGAGCATGAACCTCTTGTTGATAGTGCACACGAATCTAGTTGTGCACTGCAACTTCTACTTGATTTTGCAATTGAAGTTGTGCTAAAGGGATTAGGAATTGGTGCTAAAGGGATCCCTACATTGACCATGTTTGTCAAGTTGACCAGTGAAGGGTCAAATCAAAGTAGCCATGCATGAATATTGGAGCCATGAATTGGGGCTGATGGATGAGGTTTTGTGTCAACAAAAGGAATGACACTTGCACACTAGCAACATATATCGTAATAATTATGGGTGGCCTCTATCTGAATATGTTGTTACAGGAAAAAATTTCTTTAGAAGGAAGTGACAAGAGTCACAATTCCAGACGCCATTCATCCCATGTCCTACTATATAGGAGGAGTGGCCACTCTAATGGTCAAGTCAGTCCATTGTCATTTTTCAATGGCGGGTTTTGACTACAATGGTTGTTGCACATTGTGTGTTGGGAAGGTCATTGTATGTTGATCAAAATTCATGTGTTTAGGATTGGACTTGATGTGGAGTAGGTCTATGGATGTAGTAATTGGTTCTTATTTCTAATTAGAACAATCCTTGTCCTTGGATACCCCTCTAGTGGGGGTCACGCATTGTTCCTTCTTTCATGCATCCTTGGCCTACCTTTGATCCTATTTGTGCTTAGTGTGTACTTCAAGAGTGTATATTTCATCATCCGAGACTGATTTCATATGTTTTGGCCACTCTACCAAACCCTATTGGATATATTATTCGATGATATGGAAGGGAAGTAATGCAATGGTTCCCCCCTAGTCATCACTATGATATATATAAATTTTATGAAAATTTCATTCAAATATAAGATAATTCGCATACTTGTTGATGATATTGCACAGGATGCACACTTGCGAGGTGGTGACCTAGATAAGTTGTTGGTATCACATATGAAAGATTATATCGTTTGCTTCTTGAATGACAGGGTCTCCAATAACTTGAAAGGGTAGGAATCGAGGGGGGGGGATTCTAGGACACCCATAGTGCCATGCTCAAACCTTGGAGGGATTCTCCAGTGAACCATGGAAAGAAGAAATTTAATACAACTATAATGGAAGTCCTTCCCAAAATTTTATTCATCCAAGAAATCATCGACGAATTGATTGAGGATATATCATCTTTAGGCTAACTAGACATTGTTCAACATCTACGATGATGCCAAGAAGACACTTATCCTTCTTTTATTTCTAAAATATCTTGCAGGCTAGAAGTTGGGTGGAAAACCAAACTTGTTGATCATTGTTTTATGACATCACCACCTTGAATGTTCCCTGACATGTGTTGTACTTTCCATACACATCATCCTGGGACGTGTTTTTATATTTTAGATAACATTTGGGATACTCTCCATGTAACGGAAGTATGGTAACTTGATGGATTTCTTCTGCATCAAATGTGAATTTGTCTCCCAACTAGAGGTAGCCACCGCGTAATTGAGTAAGAAAAAAGTGAACACAAATGGTAACTGACTCCCCATGGCCAAAGTGAGGACACTTGACCAAGGATAGTATTTCAACTCATCAAAGTTGCTTGGCCCATTCTTATGTAAGAACAATTTTTTGTCACTCCACATGCATAACAAGTTGGGTGTAGATGGAAAAGAATTGGGTTGGTAATTGGACAAGGTTGCATATGTCGTAGTTAATGAAGTGAACATACTGAAATTTCCCCATCCAAGATCCTGTAAAACTAACATTGTTGGGTAGAAGAGGCTTTGGTATATGTTTGTATCAAACTCCCTTTGTTTTTTTCCAGGTTGTCCTCTCACATTTAAGGGACATTTAAAATCATCTCTATTTTCAAATGTGTATAATATTCAAACATCATCTTGGCATTTACCATCAGGTATTGTCAAAACATGTTAACCCCTTGGAAAGGTATGACAGATATGTCGATATTTATTTTGTGGAAGGATTTATTCCTCGTTACTCTTTAATTTGATGTTGATGGATCTATGCATGTGCATGTCTTATTCTTTGGGGAGCGTGCATGATTATTTTTCACCCCTGCATCATTTCACCGAGTCTTAGTCTACCACAACAACCCCGGGTGGGTCACGATGCTTTTTCATGCATATCTAGCCTCTTGGTTTCCACCATGGAGGGTATACACTGGTATTTTTTGGACATGAGGGAATCTACTAACCTCCCATTGTTTCTTTAAATTTGTGCAACTTGTTTGTTTACTCGATAGAGGCTAGAGGGACTAAGTGGACGGAATTGGTTTCCGACAAACCACATTGAATTTTTAGATATATCTTTCGTGCACTCCATTGGTTCTTGACCAACCAATGCCTCTCATAGGAACACATGTTTTGGAATATTTATAACCCCAGCCTAAACCTTTCTAGTTTGGGATATTCTACAACTTCCCATTCATCGATCCGTGCCCAATGGGTTTCCCACCATTGCACAAGTATACATGTTTACAATGTATTGAGGGTACACACCCAGTCGAGGGGAGGTATATTCTACATCCAGACAATTAAAGTATCCATTGGATATGACCAATCAAACAGAGAGGGCCCAAATTCATCTTCATGCACTGGAGAGGTAATGCACATGCACCGCCTAGTAGAGACTTCATACAATTTTTTCTTCCACCTATCCATCACATCCTCTGAATCAATATCATAGGACTTCACACTTCTCTGACTCATCTCCCCATTCATAGTGGGATAGATATAATCTTCCCTATGCCCCGTGATCTGGTATATATTTCAATAGTAGATCTCTACACATCCTCATTCACAGGATCATTATATATGTTCCCTTCATTAGGATCTAATTTCATCAGGATCATTCAAACTTAATACAACAACACAAGTAGTAAGTTACTTGTTCTTCAATTTCTTCTTCATGATCCATATTGCACAATTCTTCTTCTTGAGTTGTGCAATTCAACTCTTCATGCACATTCTTCTCTATTGACCTTTGTTCATCTCTTTGTAATTATTCTTTCCTACGAGCTTCTTCCAATGACCTTTCTGTTGTGCACTATATCTCCTCATGTACATGATCTTCCTCCAAAGTCCTCTGTGTGGCACACTGCAACTCTTCATGGGCTTGGGCTTCCTCCAATAACCTTTGTATCGCACACTATACTTCCTCACAAAATCAAGAATGTTCTGGCAACCTTTGTGTCATGTGCTACAACTCTTTGCATGTTATTTCTTCCTATAGGGCCTTCTACATGTCACGCAAAAACGGCTTCTATTGTGCAACATCAGGAATAGGATTAGGCTACACTGCCTTTCTAATATTCCCCTTCATTCTTTGGCATGAGCTTTCTTCATGCTCAAATTCCATTCCCATATTTTCTCTGCCTTAGTTTATCACCCACACATTAACTTCCTCATCCTTCTTTTGATTCTCACATGGTTTTATAGTCACCATGTTTTAGTGTTCCTTCTTTTCTTCCCACTTCTTCAATAAGTCTGGAAAATGCTTCTTCATCCTTCTTTTGATTCTCACATGGAGTTGTAGTGTGCCTTCTTATCTTCCCATGTCTTCAATAAGTCTAGACAATTCTCTGTGACATGCTCAGTATTATAATAGTACCCACATAGAGAGCACAACTCAATGTAATATCTCAATACATGGCCTATATTACCACAATTAAAATAAGTGGGGGGTATTCCTCCACCTCTTCCATATCCTCTTCCTCGGCCACAACCATATCCACCTCTAGGGCCTCCTTGATATTCACCACTCTCAACGCCTAGACGTTCACCACCCTTCTACTCTTCCTGAACTTGAAACACATCACTGATGTGATACTACATAATTTAAGTGACTAAAATTTGTTCACATTGTGCCCAATGGACTTGTAGAATTCACAGAATGGAGTATGGTGAGTCTTCTAATATTTCTCCAATGCTGGGAAGTGGAGTGGTATATGTCCCCACTCTATGCAAATATTGAACCATTCTGTCTAAGGCCCAACCAAAAATGGATTCTGCACACCAGTCACTAGATAATTTCCCATCATAGAATAATCATCTCTATGATGACCATATGATATCGTTGTACACCATATGTTCTCATGCACCAACTTTTCCTTTTCCATATCTTGCAACTGCATCATTAGGTTGGAAAATGGGACTGCACCTACACCAAACCTACCAATATTTCTCCTCCTAGTGTCACCTCTAGGAGCATCACCATTTCCACCACCTCTGCTTGAACTCTCACCTTATTTTGGGTGAGAGGGACTCAGATATGGGAAATAAGCCCCACAATGAACCATTCTATATGTTGCAAGTCCTGGATATGAAATTTCACCCTATCCAACAAGATATTGAACCGTTGGTTATAATCCCACATGGTTTCTCCTAGTTTCTACTTGATTTGTTTAATATCTATAACACATTGAGATTCTGACTTAGGTTTTTGGAACTCCTTAAGAAAATATCTCTTGATGTCTATTAGGGACCTTGTTTATCCCGTTATCACAGTGGCCTTGAAAATTAGTAGCCTCAGAGTGGAATTTTGATTCTCCATTCTCAACCTCAAACTTTTTACTCTTGATTGTCTACTCGATGTTGGGGATATCGGTAGTAATACTCTTCATTGCAAAGTATTACTGACTCCTTCCTCTTCTTTACTTGTGTCTTCTCTCCTTTCTCCTACTTCATCTTCTGCTCCTATTTTTGCACTATCTTTTTTTCTTTCTTCTTGGTTAGAAATGTGCAAGAGGGATGGTTCAAAGGGGGGGTACCTCCATATTTTTCCATCATTTCTTATGAGGGAACCTATAGAGTTTCCCATTTGCATCTGTGCAATATCATCCACTATCGCTAACTCTTCTTACCCTCCTCTTGGGGGACCATAATCATCCTCTCCTACCTTTTCTCCTCTACTTTTCACCTCATCCTCCTCTAAAGTTCTTGCATCTCGCAATATCAAAGGGGGTCAGACTTTATCTTCTCATCCACTATTGCCACTACTTCTGGTATCTTCATTGGACATCCTACTCCTGACATCACACCTCTTCGTCGACCTATCTTCATCTATTATCCTCTTGGAAACAACACTCTCTCCTACTCTTCCTCCTAGTGTATTCTCCTTCCTCTTCATGATGGGCTTGACCCCTTATATTTCACCCCTTCCTATCTTCTTTTCACTCCTCTATTTTTTGTTCCTCCTTAGCTCAACTCTTCTTGTGTATCTTTTGACTCTCTCTCTCTCTCCTATGCTCTTTTGGGTCCATTCTCTCTCTTACCTCGTCTTAACATCTTCTAGATCCTCTTTAGTGTATCTATCTTCTTTCTCTCTTTACCCCATTCTTTTCATCCACCCCAAGTGATAGGGGAGTCTATTCAACCATCCTATCAGGATTCATGTGCATCAACCCTTTCTCCATGAACATCTTGATCCATAGTGATATTTCTTCTAGAAACCTTTTTCGACCTTCAATAAACTTTATTTCAACATCAATGAAAGAATCACTATATTATACAACAAATAAAATAATCTATCTTTCCTTTACTCGATCAAAATAGATCTCAATTTCTTGAGCCCACTTATTGTCTAATGCCTTCATCCTATCAACTATAACCTGATCCCATACTAGTGGTTCTTGAGGCCTCAAATCCTTATTAGTAGCAATTTTTCTCTTAAACCATTCATACAATAAACATGGATATTCACCAAAGAAAATTTCATGCATATAAATGTAGATATACCTACCCTTCCATCATTCCATGTTGGTAATCATACTCATCTTTCTTTGTGGTCAACCAATCTTGTATTTCCTCCTGCGATGGATACCACCTCATTCTCTACCTTTATCTTGCAATACAAAACCTATAATTCCTAGTAATAGAACCATTAGTTGGCTCTCTTGTGCACATCCTTCTTTATCCTAGGGGTTGACGACCCAGGGTTCATCTAGACTTTACCAAGAAAAACCTCAAGGCGTTGGCATATAAATCCTCAGTCAAAGGTTGCATAAGGTCTCACCCAAGATGCCATAATAATCATATAGACCATTTGGTCTTATGTCAGTGATGAAGGGTTAACTTGCACATGGAATCCACTGAGGCTGACATTCATACATTCCATTGCAATATCCTTAAATATTAACAACATGTAACATTAACACATACATTCCTTGGACACATTATCAACAAAGTAAATGCCACAAATAGTTGCATATTGTATTTTATTCATTCAAACAGTCATATACATGGACTAAGAGACTCGTCATTTATCATAAACAACACCCTATGCTCTCATATATTCCCATAGTAGTTCACTACAAGGTTTCATGCACTTTCTCTCGGACTCTACATGTACTACAAAAATAGACTCGCAAACAAACTCTTAAAAAACATCACTAGACTAGTCTCTGGACCAAGAGAATTCAAAGAGAACCCGCTAAATGGAAAAAAATAGCAACGACAACCTCTTATGTGTCATTGTTGCTTCCTTTTTGTTTCTTTCTCTTCTCTGGTTCTCTATCACTTTAAATTCCTCTACACTCTCTATGTTGACTACGAGTCTTGCATGCTTTTTCCACTCACATGTAGTCCACATAGCCTCTTTGGAGTCATTCCAGTCTTAACTAACTTTCCAGCTCATCCCTTAACTTCTCCATGATCTCTCATGTTTCCTGAGTTAATCATTCTAGAATATTTCTCAAATATTCTCTTCCTAATTCCGGCATGCATGTGGTATATTCTTTATTTCTGGTGCACATAGTGGAATGTTTGACAGACGCGCATGCCTTTTTTCATCCCTTGCACAGTTAAAGTTGTGTGCGCAAAAAATATAGTGCACACATTTGTGTGTGCATGCAATATTTACCCCAAAATTGTAGGTGACAACATGTATCATCCCCTCAACATCCTCCAAAGGATCCAACTATCCACCAAGAATATGGAATCATCATTCAAGGACAAGCTCATGTGGTCCCAGATGTATCATGAAGACTAGAGGTAAGGTATACAATCCAAACACAACATATAAAGTGATTCATGTTAATACAAGATCCATTAGATAGATCTCACAGAATATCCTCTTCAAACTTCACACCAACTTACAAAATTATATAACTTTCCAAATCTATGTACAAGAGGTTCTTTAATACCGCCTATTAGGTGTTCCAATACCCAGGCCAAGAGGTATGTCCCAGGGAACCCATCAACGAGTATGTGAAATGGTAGTGGTATGGATTGGGGTTTACTTCATGCGGTGGATGTCATTGACATGCAAGGCCATGTATAATAGTCATCCTCATGAGCGCTTTTGTAGAGAGAGTGCTTAGGCAATGAGGTAACCTTTCCTCGACATTGTGCCTTTCCAGACCCAATTTTCCTTTTTCGTTACATCTTTAACCTTTTTTGTATTTTTACATATGATTTTCTAAGTCCTTTCATACGATATGCATTCATTGTATAGGACTTGGTGTGATGGCCTCTAAGAGAGTGGGTAGATCTCATGCTTCTTTTTTTTCTCAATTTTTTAAATATTTTTCTTTTATTGTTGGTTTATTTTCTCCGCATTTTAAATTAGGTATTTCTCTCTTTCTATGTAACTATTTTTATAAAGCTACATCGGCCTTATTATTTCAAGCCCTTTATTTTCATGGGATTGTGAATCACAAACCTTTTGGATATAAATGTAAAAACCATCACAAAATAAATGAAAATTGATAGGTGATAGATCATAGAATATGGTATTCATGGTAAGGGACATGGACACATTAACCCCATTAAGGCCCCCAAAAAGTACAATGTTTCCCAAGAGTGACAATAATTGACTAGAAAAACATAATGACCATCAAGGTGGGACAAGGAAAAAATCATAAATCCAAATCATCATGATTAATTATCCAAATCAATCCATGATCATGATTTTCATGCCTCAAGTATTAACCTTATAACTCAATATGAAGTGTCAGAACGATGTAATTGAGCATGTAAATGCACCATGTAATATGAGTGAGATGACTTGAGCGTGTAACAGAAGGAATATGCAGGAAACAGTTTTTGGAGAGTCCAAAATAACATCATCATATATGATGTTTGAAATGTGGATCATGGTGAAAATTTCCTCCTTTATTTACCCATAGAAGTGAGGGGTAAAATTTAACTCCAACATGGGCACATGTGCTCACCATAGAGTGCATGAGAACGTCAACAAAATTTGGAATTCCAAGACCTATACTCTACATCGCAACTAAAAATTCACACTACTTTATAACATAAGAGAATTAGTGAATACGAGTAGGGGGATATGGTCCCCTTGGTAAATGAAAGATAAAAATAAACGACCGTAAAACCATAACATCAATTTATTTTTCCTTTTTAATGATAAACATGACTAAATCAAAATTGAAACTAATAATAAATGCAATGATCAAAAAATAATTGTAAATAAGAAAATGAGAAAGCACAATTAAGATGCATGAAAACAAGCATACAATATGCCCTACCTAATGCTATAGGACAACATAAATGCTAGGTATAATGATACAACCAATGAAGTCACCTAGAATCTCATCGATGTCAAAAGTTATACCGTTGTGTTTAGTTAGAAACTAAAAAAAGGATATGTCAAGATCAAAGTTATCATGAGTTGAGATAGACTACATTGTTACAAAAAATCAAATCCAACTCATAAGGGTGGGAAAGATTAAAAAAATCAAGCCAAGATCTACATCCATAATCTTTCTCTATCTATATTTGAATACGGTTGTAATATATCAATTATGGCTCATCCTTTCTCCAAGAAAGGAATTCATGATACAACCCTTGTATCTTTTAAGGTTGATCCATGTACTTATAAAGATGGTCACCCTAGATTTATTTCACAATGTCACCCCCTAAGGCTTGATATGGAATAATAAGAGATATGAGAACCACCTCATGATTTCTTGATAAATATGGGGATGAAAATGGGGTGTAAATTAAGATCTTGAAATTAAATTACACCCATCTTAGGGCTTGTTGATATTCTATGTGTGGGTGGAAATCCTTGTAACAAACCACGAGTTGAAAATACCTTTTCCCCATACATATATCAATATCAAAAACATAATTTCCAACAGTATTTCCAATCACACATTAAGGATAATATCAAGAAAAATATGGATGGAAAATTCTACTATGAAATTTGTTCTTCCACGTGTGAATCATAGCCCCATAAGAGTGTTCTAATATTGATTTGTCACATGAATGTTCACCAAAATCTGAGCATAGGGGTGGCTAAAAAAATTCTTCGTAAAATAACTCTAGGTGCTCAAAATAATATGTATCATACCCCATAGAATATGGTTTGAATTTTCTATGAGAAGGTTGTAATAAATCGGTCATATGTGGTTGAAATAAATCTTTGAGCATATCTCGTTCATATTGCCAAAAATATGAATCATCAATGTACATATATGAATAATAATAATCATGAAAATAGGTTGACACCAATGGATGTTACAAAGGAAATAATTCCATGCTCTTGACCCTAGAGTCATCATAAATATTTTAAATGGTATCCCCATCAAAATGAAAACAACTCATAGCCCATTTATTCCTTCCAATATGAAGAAGATCATCAATATTTTCAGTCTCATGGTTTCCATGTTCTTGATCAAATGAAAATTTTACCAAATCCAAGGGTTTCTCTAAAAAATTTTCACTTTCCAAGTCATCAAATAATGCATCATATGAATCAAAGATTTGGAAATGAGTCCAACTTACCATACCCTTGTCTTTATGTGAAGGAAAGAAGGAAGCTTGGATACCCTCATCTTCATTAAATGGAGGATAAAATTACAATGTCTCATATTCATGAGGAGGAGTGCTCTTTCCAATAGGGCCTTCTTCAAGAGTTTGATAACTTCTTCCAAGAATCTCTTCTTTAATTTCTAGTTCTTTAACAAAGTCTTGAGTTGCTTGATATTTAAAGTATTCATCATTTTTTTCATTTATGGAGTGATGAAACTCTACATTAGCAAACTCATGATCTTCAATGAAGTCTTCATCTATATTATCTTCCTGTTATTGATGAATTTACTCATCAAATCTTTCGTCATGCTCTTCTTCTTCAATGAATTCTTCATCATCTTCAATAGGGTTAGGAATAAATTTGTCTTCTAGGGATATCATCAGATCCTTGAAAGTACAATCATACCTCTTAAATATTAGGTCTCAATTCTTTAGAATTTTTTGAATGAAACCTGCAGTAGAAGATATACTCTTTGGACTACAAAAATGCGTAACACACTTGACCCCTAATTACTATTTTAAGGGATGGGGCATCATAATTTCACTTTCGTTAAAAATCTTGAATCCTATTTCTGGGATCTCCATCATCTTCTGCTCTCCACGAGCTTTCTAGCAATTGCCACCATGCTAAAATCCGATCTTTTTTTAAAAAATCTTTTATTCTACCACATGAACCCTATAATCGATGGAGATGACTTCTAGTGCACTCTGTAAGTGGGTCCATAGGGTGAAACTATATTCAACCAATCTAGGAAAATACTTTAGTCTAGTCTGGATGCCACAGATGGCTTATTCGGCCACCACAATATTTTTCTGCACCTCTAGATCCTTTGATGCATTTTGTTGGATCTAAGTGTGGAGTGGTAGGTTCTATGACTCCAATTCCTAAATATGAGCTTTTGCTTTCGATAATTAATAAAGGGGGGAATGTTTGAGCCTCCTTTGAGGTATTAGGAAAGTGCACTATCGACCATACCCTTGAGTCGTTGTGGTTTTATGTGTTGAGACTTCTATGTCATATAGTTGTTGCAAGACCTGGTGAGCATGAACCTCTTGTTGACAGTGCACACGAGTCTAGTTGTGCACTGCAATTTCTACTTGATTTTGCAATTGAAGTTGTGCATTGGATGGAATAAGTGTCTAGTGTCATTCCCCCAATTTTTTAAGTAGAGTAGTAATACAATTCTACATTGTTGGATTAGGAATTGGTGCTAAAGGGATCCCTACATTGACCATGTTTGTCGAGGTGACCAGTGAAGGGTCAAATCAAAGTAGCCATGCATGAATATTGGAGCCATGAATTGAGGTTGATGGATGAGGTTTTGTGTCAACAAAAGAAATGACACTTGCACACTAGCAACATAGATCATCAAAATTATGAGTGGACTCTATCTGAATATGTTGTTACAGGAAAAGATTTATTTAGAGGGAAGTGACCAGAGTCACAGTCCCAGGCGCAATTCATCCCAAGTCCTACTATATAGGAAGAGTGGCCACTCTAATGGTCAAGTCATTCCATTGTCATTTTTCAATGGCGGGTTTTGACTACAATGGTTGTTGTGCATTGTGTGTTGGGAAGGTCATTGTATATTAATCAAAATTCATGCGTTTAGGATTGGACCTGATGTGGAGTAGGTCTATGGATGTAGTAATTGGCTCTTATTTCTAATTAAAAGAATCCTTGTCCTTGGATACTCCTCTAGTGGGGTCATGCATTGTTCCTTCTTTCATGCATCCTTGGCCTACCTTTGATCCTAGTTGTGCTTAGTGTGTACTTCAAGAGTGTATATTTCATCATCCGAGACCGATTTCAGATATTTTGGCCACTCTACCACCCCCTATTGGATATATTCTTCCATGATATAGAATGGAAGTAACGCAATGGTTCCCCCTAGTCATCACTATGATATATATAAATTTTATGAAAAAATCATTCAAATATAAGATAATTGGCATACATGTTGATGATATTGCACATGATGCACACTTGCGAGGCAGTCACCTAGATAAGTTGTTGGTATCACATATGAAAGATTATATCATTTGTTTCTTAAATGACAGGGTCTCCAATAACTTGAAAGGGTAGGAATCGGGGGGGGAATTCTAGGACACCCATAGTGCCATGCTCAAACCTTGGAGGGATTCTCCAGTGAACCATGGAAAGAAGAAATTTAATACAACTGTAATGGAAGTCCTTCCCAAAATTTTGTGCATCCAAGAAATCATCAATGAATTGACTGAGGATATATCATCTCTAGGCTAACTAGACATTTTTCAACAACTACGATGATGCCAAGAGGACACTCATCCTTCTTGCATTTCTAAAATATCTTGCAGGCTAACATTTGGGTGGAAAACCAAACTTGTTGATCACTGTTTTATGAAATCACCACCTTGAATGTTCCCCGACACATGTTGTACTTTCCATACACATCATCCCGGGAAGTGTTTTTATATTTTAGATAACTTTTGGGTTCCTCTCCATGCATGGGAAGTATGGTAACTTGAAGGATTTCTTCTGCATCAAATGTGAATTTTTCTCCCAACTAGAGGTAGTCACCGTGTAATTGAGTGAGAAAAAAGTGAACACAAATGTTAGCTGACTCCCCATGGCCAAAGTGAGGACACTTTACCAAGGATAGTATGTCAACTCGTCAAAGTTGCTTGGCCCATTCTTATGTAAGAACCATTTTTTGGCCCTCCACATGCAGAACAAGTTGGGTGTAGATGGAAAAGAATTGGGTCGGTAATTGGACAAGGTTGCATATGTCGTAGTTAACGAAGTGAACATCCCGAAATTTTCCCATCCAAGATCCTGTAAAACTAACATTGTTGGGTAGAAGAGGCTTTGGTATCTATTTGTATCAAACTCCCTTTGTTTTGTTATAGGTTGTCCTCTCAAATTCAAGGGACATTTAATTTCATCTCTATTGTCAAATGTGTATAATATTCAAACATCATCTTGGCATTTACCATCAGGTATTGTCAAAACATGTTAACCCCTTGGAAAGTTATGATGGATATGTCGATATTTATTTTGTGGAAGGATTTATTCCTCCTTGCTCTTTAATTTGATGTTGATGGCTCTATGCATGTGCATGTCTTATTCTTTGGGGATCGTGTATGATTATTTTTCACCCCTGCATCATTTCACCGAGTCTTAGTCTACCACAACAACCTTGGGTGGGTCACGATGCTTTTTCACGCATATCTAGCCTCTTGGTTTCCACCATGGAGGGTATGCACTAGTATTTTTTGGACCCGAGGGAATCTACTAACCTCCCACTGTTTCTTTAAATTTGTGCAACTTGTTTGTTTACTCAATAGAGGCTAGAGGGACTAAGTGGACGGAATTGGTTTCCGACAAACCACATTGAATTTTTAGATATATCTTTCGTGCACTCCACTGCTTCTTGACCAACCAAAGCCTCTCATAGGAACACATGTTTTGGAATATTTTTACCCTTGGCCTGAACCTTTCTATTTTGGGATATTCTACAACTTCCCATTCATGGATCTGTGCCGAATGGGTTTCCCACCACTGCACAAGTATACATGTTTACAATGTAATGAGGGTGCACACCCAGTCGAGGGGAGGTATATTCTACATCCAGACAATTAAAGTATCCATTGGATATGACCAATCAAACAAAGAGGGCCCAAATTCATCTTCATGCACTGGAGAGGTAATGCACATGCACTGCCTAGTAGAGAATTCATACAATTCTTGCTTCCACCTATCCATGACATCCTTTGAATCAGTATCATAGGACTTCACACTTCTTCGACTCATCTCCCCATTCATAGTGGGATAGATATAATCTTCCCTATGCCCCGTGATCTGGTCTATATTTCAATAATAGATCTCTACACATCCTGATTCACAGGATCATTACATATGTTCCCTTCATTAGGATCTAATTGTGCAATCATGAATAGGGTGTATGTCTCTTCTTCAAATTCAACACAACATTCTAGTTGAAGGCCCAATCTATCGTCTCGCATTAAATAGACATTCAAACTCATATCTATTTTCAAACGTGCATAATATTCACATCATATATTGGAATTTATCATCAAGTACTATCAAAACATGTTAACCCTTGGAAACATACGACATATATGTTGATATTTATTTTATGGAAGTGTTTATGTTTCCTAACTCTTTAATTTGATGTTGACAACTTCATAAATGCACAAGTATTATTCTTCAAGGAGTGTCGCGCATGATTCTTACACACCCCTGCATCGGTTCACTAAGTCTTAGTCTGTCGTAGTGGCCCCTGATGAGTCGTGATGCTTTTTCACGAGGATCCAACCTCCATATTTCCATAATGGATTTTATACACTAGTCATTGTTGGACCTGGGAGCATTCGTTGACCTCCTATTGTTCTGTTAATTCTGTGTAGCTTGTCTTTTTTCTCGATATGGGATAAAGGGACTAAGCAGATGGAATTTCTTTACAATTGATCACATTGAGTTTTGATATCTATATTTCATGCACCTCGCTGCTACTTTTCCACCCAATGTCTCTCGCAAGAACACATGTAGCCTAAACATTTCCTATATAGAATATTCCACAAATTTATATTCACAAAAATGTGCCTGATGAATTTCCCACCACTGCACAGGTATACCTATTAACATTGTATCGAGGGAAAACACCCAGTGGAGGGGAGGGATATGATGCATCCATACAATTAAAGTATCCATTGGATCCATCCCATAAAAAAATAGGGACCAAATTCATCACCACGCCCTGAAGTGGTAATTCACACACACCTCTTAGTAGAGACTTCGTATATTTTTTTCTTCCACCTCTCCAAGGAATCCTCTAAATCAATATCATAGGAATTCATGCTTCTCCAACTCATCTTCCCATCCGCAATGGGATTGATATGATATTCCCTACACCCCATGATCTGGTATATGTTTTCAATAACATAGCTTTGTGCATGATCATTCACAAGCTCATTGTATTTGTCTCATTCATTAGGATCTAATGGAGAAATCATGCGTAGGGTGTCTATCTAAAATGACACTTGTCTCTTCTTTATATTCAACACAACATTGTTTTCGAAGGCCCAATCAATGCCAAGTAAGGAAAGGTATGGATATGAGTCATCCATGATCTCGATCACTTCAAAATATGCCTTCGTCTTCACCCCCTTCTATGTTCACTTTGACCTACTGCAGTCATCCTATGGGATAGATTCTATATTGATTCACCAACCGATGTTGAACAGGTGACTAGAGCAAGTTCCATTTACCCATCAAATACCAGGATTTCTTCAGCAATATGTTCACGTTAGATCCAAAATCCAAAATGACACCATCCATCTTATAGCTTCCAAGTTTAGTCATCATCTTGAACTCTCTTCCTATGCAGTTATTTTTACTGACCTGACACACATCCATTTCTAGTAGGGGGGATGATATAGCTATATTTTTCCCTTCTTCCCGCATGTAGGTTTCTAACATATGTGTCAATTTTCTCACAACATCGGGATCATTTAAAAACTTAATACAACAACACAAGTAGTAAGTTACTTGTTCTTCAGTTTCTTCTTCATGATCCATATTGAATAATTCTTCTTCTTTAGTTGTGCACTTCAACTCTTCATGCATATTCTTCTCTATTGACCTTTGTTCATCTCTTTGTAATTATTCTTTCCTATGAGCTTCTTCCAATGACCTTTCTATTGTGCACTATATCTCCTCATGTACACGATCTTCCTCCAAAGTCCTCTATGTGGCACACTGCAACTCTTCATGGGCTCGGGATTCCTCCAATAACCTCTGTGTCGCACACTATACTTCCTCACAAACTCAAGAATATTCTAGCGACCTTTGTGTCATGTGCTACAACTCTTTGCATGTTATTTCTTCCTGTAGGGCCTTCTACATGTCACGGAAAAATGGCTTCTATTGTGCAACGTCAAGAATAGGATTAGGCTACACTGCCTTTCTAATATTCCCCTTCATTCTTTGGCCTGAGATTTCTTCATGCTCAAATTCCATTCCCATATTCTCTCTACCTTAGTTTATCACCCACACATTAACTTCCTCATCCTTCTTTTGATTCTCACATGGTGTTATAGTCACCATGTTTTAGTGTTCCTTCTTTTCTTCCCACTTCTTCAATAAGTATGGAAAATGCTTCTTCATCCTTCGTTTGATTCTCACATGGATTTGTAGTCACCATGTTGTAGTGTGCCTTCTTATCTTCCCACGTCTTCAATAAGTCTAGACAATTCTCTGTGACATGCTCAGTATTATAATAGTACCCACATAGAGAGCACAATTCAATGTAATATCTCAATACATGGCCTATATTACCACAATTAAAATAAGTGGGGGGTCTTCCTCCACCTCTTCCATATCCTCTTCCTTGGCCACATCCATATCCACCTCTAGGGCCTCCTTGATATTCACCACTCTCAACGCTTAGACGTTCACCACCCTTCTAGTCTTCCTGAACTTGAAATAAATCAC
This sequence comes from Picea engelmannii, assembly GCA_009831015.1. Classification (NCBI taxonomy): domain Eukaryota; kingdom Viridiplantae; phylum Streptophyta; class Pinopsida; order Pinales; family Pinaceae; genus Picea; species Picea engelmannii. The sequence goes on from ML796077.1 coordinate 80,735, forward strand.
TGATGGATACTACATAATTGAAGTGACTAAAATTTCTTCACATTGTGCCCAATGGATTTGCAGAATTCACAGAATGGAGTATGGTGAGTCTTCTAATATTTCTCCAATGTTGGGAAGTGGAGTGGTATATGTCCCCACTCTATGCAAATATTGAACCATTATGTCTAAGGCCCAACCAAAAATGGATTCTGCACACCAGTCACTAGATAATTTCCCATCATAGGATAATCATCTCTACAATGACCATATGATCTCGTTGTACACCATATGTTATCATCCACCAACTTTTCCTTTTCCATATCTTGCAACTGCATCATTAGGTTGGAAAGATGGGACTGCACCTACACCAAACCTACCAATGTTTCTCCTCCTAATGTCACCTCTAGGAGCATCGCAATTTCCACCACCTCTGCTTGAACTCTCACCTTCTTTTGGGTGAGAGGGACTCAGATATGGGAAATAAGCCCCACAATGAACCATTCTCTATGTTGCAAGTCCTGGATATGAAATTTCACCCTATCCAACAAGATATTGAACTATTGGTTATAATCCCACATGGTTTCTCCTGGTTTCTACTTGATCTATTTAATATCTATAACACATTGAGATTATGACTTAGGTTTTTGGAACTCCTTAAGAAAATATCTCTTGATGTCTATTAGGGACCTTGTTTATCCATTTATCACAGCGGCCTTGAAAATTAGTAGCCTCGTAGTGGAATTTTGATTCTCCATTCTCAACCTCAAACTTTTTACTCTTTATTGTCTACTCGATGTTGGGGATGTTGGTAGTAATACTCTTCATTGCAAAGTATTACTGACTCCATCCTCTTCTTCACTCGTGTCTTCTCTCCTTTCTCCTACTTCATCTTCTACTCCTATTTTTGCACTATTTGTTTTTCTTTCTTCTTGGTTAGAAATGTGCAAGAGGGATGGTTCCATTGCAATATATTTAAATATTAACAACATGTAACATTAACACATACATTCCTTGGACACATTATCAACAATGTAAATGCCACAAATAGTTGCATATTGTATTTTATTCATTCAAACAGTCATATACATGGACTAAGAGACTCGTCATTTATCATAAACAACACCCTATGCTCTCATATATTCCCACAGTTGTTCACTACAAGGTTTCATGCACTTTCTCTCGGACTCTACATGTACTACAAAAATAGACTCGCAAACAAACTCTTAAAAAACATCACTAGACTGGTCTTTGGACCAAGAGCATTCAAAGAGAACCCACTAAATGGAAAAAAATAGCAACGACAACCTCTTCTATGTCATTGTTGCTTCCTTTTTGTTTCTTTCTCTTCTCTAGTTCTGTATCACTTTAAGTTCCTCTACACTCTCTATGCTAACTATGAGTCTTGCATGCTTTTTCCACTCACATGTAGTCCATGTAGCCTCTTTGGAGTCATGGCAGTCTTAACTAACTTTCCAGCTCATCCCTTAACTTCTCCATGATCTCCCATGTGTCCTGAGTTAATAATTCTAGAATATTTCTCGAATATTCTCTTCCTAATTCTGGCATGCATGTGGTATATTCTTTATTTCCGGTGCACATAGTGGAATTTTTTACAGGCGCGCATGCCTTTTTCATCCCTTGCACAGTTAAAGTTGTGTGTGCAAAAAATATAGTGCACACATTTGTGTGTGCATGCAATATTTACCCCAAAACTTTAGGTGACAACATGTATCATCCCCTCAACATTCTCCAAAGGATCCAACTATCCACCAAGAATATGGAATCATCATTCAAGGAGAAGCTCATGTGGTCCAAGATGTATCATGAAGACTAGAGGTAAGGTAGACAATCCAAACACAACATATAAAGTGATTCATGTTAATACAAGATCCATTAGATAGATCTCATAGAATATCCTCTTCAAACTTCACACCATCTTACAAAATTATATAACTTTCCAAATCTAGGTGCAAGAGGTTCTTTAATACCACCTATTAGGTGTTCCAATACCTAGGTCAAGAGTTATGTCCCAGGGAACCCATCAACGAGTATGTGAAATGGTAGTGGTATGGATTGGGGTTTACTTCATGCGGTGGATGTCATTGACATGCAAGGCCATGTATAATATTCATCCTCATGAGTGCTTTTGTAGAGAGGGTGCTTAGGCAATGAGGTACCCTTTCCTCGACATTGTGCCTTTCCAGACCCAATTTGCCTTTTTCGTTACATCTTTAACCTTTTTTGTATTTTTACATTTGATTTTCTAAGTCCTTTCATACGATATGTATTCATTGTATAGGACTTTGTGTGATGGCCTCTAAGAGAGTGGGTAGATCTCATGCTTCTTTTTTTCTTGATTTTTTAAATATTTTTCTTTTATTGTTGGTTTATTTTCTCTGCATTTTGAATTAGGTATTTCTCTCTTTTTATGTAACTATTTTTATAAAGCTACATCGACCTTATTATTTCAAGCCCCTTATTTTCATGGGATTGTGAATCACAAAACTTTTGTATATAAATGTAACAACCATCACAATATAAAGGAAAATTGATAGGTGATAGATCATAGAATATGGTATTCCTGGTAAGGGACATGGACACATTAACCCCATTAAGGCCCCAAAAAAGTACAATGTTTCCCAAGAGTGACAACAATTGACTAGAAAAACATAATGACCATCAAGGTGGGACAAGGAAAAAATCATAAATCCAAATCATCATGATTAATTATCCAAATCAATTCATGATTATGAGTTTCATGCCTCAAGTATTAACCTTATAACTCAATATGAAGTGTCAGAACGATGTAATTGAGCATGTAAATGAACCATGTAATATGAGTGAGATTACTTGAGCGTGTAATGGAAGGAATATGCACGAAATAGTTTTTGGAGAGTCCAAAATAACATCATCATATATGATGTTTGAAATGTGGATCATGGTGAAAATTTCCTCCTTTATTTACCCATAGAAGTGAGGGGTAAAATTTAACTCCAACATAGGCACATGTGATCACCATAGAGTGCATGATAACCTCAACAAAATTTGGAATTCCAAGACCTATACTCTACATCGCAACTAAAAACTCACACTACTTTATAACATAAGAGAATTAGTGAATACGAGCAGGGGGATATGGTCCCCTTGGTAAATGAAAGGTAAAAATAAACGACTGTAAAACCATAACATCAATTTATTTTACTTTTTAATGATAAACATGACTAAATCAAAATTGAAACTAATAATAAATGCATATGATCAAACAATAATTGTAAATAAGAAAATGAGAAAGCACAATTAAGATGCATGAAAACAAGCATACAATATGCCCTACCTAATGCTATAGGACAACATAAATGCTAGGTATAATGATACAACCAATGAAGTCATCGTAGAATCTCATCGATGTCAAAAGTTATACCCTTGTGTTTATTTAGAAACTAAAAAAAGGATATGTCCAGATCAAAGTGATCATGAGTTGGCATAGACTACATCGTTACCAAAAATAAAATCCAACTCATAAGGGTGGGAAAGATTAAAAAAATCAAGCCAAGATCTACATCCATAATCTTTCTCTATCTATATTTGAATATAGTTGCAATATATCAATGATGGCTCATCCTTTCTCCAAGAAATGAATTCATAATACAACCCTTGTATCTTTTAAGGTTGATCCATGTACTTATAAGGATGGTCACCTTGGATATCTTTCACAATGTCACCCCCTAAGGCTTGATATGGAATAATAAGAGATATGAGAACCACCTCATGATTTCTTGACAAATATGGGGATGAAAATGGGGTGTAAATTAAGATCTTGAAATTAAAATTACACCCATCTTAGGGCTTGTTGATATTCTATGTGTGGGTGGAAATCCTTGTAACAAACCACGAGTTCAAAATACGTTTTCCCCATACATATATCAATATCAAAAACATAATTTCCAATAGTATTTCCAATCACACATTAAGGATAATATCAAGAAAAATATGGATGGAAACTTCTACTATGAAATTTTTTCTTCCATGTGTGAATGATAGCCCCATAAGAGTGTTCTAATCCTGATTTGACACATGAATGTTCACCAAAATCTGAGCATAGGGGTGGCTGAAAAAATTCTTCGTAAAATAACTCTAGGTGCTCAAAATAATATGTATCATACCCCATAGAATATGGTTTGAAGTTTCTATGAGAAGGTTGTAATAAATCAGTCGTATGTGGTTGAAATAAATCTGTGAACATATCTCATTCATATTGCCAAAAATATGAATCATCAATGTACATATACGGATAATAATAATCATGAAAATATGTTGACACCAATGGATGTTACAAAGGAAATAATTCCACACTCTTGACCCTAGAGTCATCATAAATATTTTAAATGGTATCTCCATCAAAATGAAAACAAACCATACCCCATTTATTCCTTCCAATATGAAGAAGATCATCAATATTTTCAGTCTCATGGTTTCCATGTTCTTGATCAAATGAAAATTTTACCAAATCCAAGGGTTTCTCTAAAAACTTTTCACTTTCCAAGTCATCAAATAATGCATCATATGAATCAAAGATTTGGAAATGAGTCCATGTTAAGCCCTAATATTGGCTCATTACCCCTTAATTGGGGCATATTATATTAGTAATGTTATTTTATTTATGTCGGCTTTAGGCCATTAGTTGTAATTATACCTCCTAGTCTCCTATATATACCGAGACATTTTCATTTTGAATCATCTTGTACTTGAACATTTAAGTGGGGTAAACGGAGGTTTCCCCCTCAAAGAGGCTTATTATCTGCAATTATCTCTTTTTCAAGGTGTTGAGTACTTTTTCTGAGGTTTTTCTATGCTATATTGGTATTTGATTCTTAACATCTAGTATCAAAGCTCAAGGTCTTGGGGTTTCGCTGCTACATCTGAGACACCTTGGCATTTTCGCCATAAAGTTTTGTATACAATGTTTCAAAAGAAACATCTTGGAGGATATTTAGTAGACGGATCAAGGTACGTTGGGTTCAAAATTCATCTCCTGAGGCCTTATAATTTCGGAGATACGACTTGTACAATATAGGGTTCTAGAATCATCTTGAAATGAGTCATTGCAGAATTTTCACTATAAAAAAAATTCCGTAACGTTTCAGACCCTGAACTTCAAAGGATATTTATAGAAATTAGTAAGGTATCTTTGGTAAAAATTTTACTTCTGGGTCATCTTAAATTTGTAGATACACCCTGTGTAAGATAGGGTATCTGACTAGTCCTATTGACTAGTCTCAAGAAGGTGTTCCAGGTAAAACAATCATAACTTCTTCCTAGAGTATCCAAATTCAGTGGGACTTGTTGCATTGGATAGTGGACAGTCTGTAGTATTTCTGGTGTGAGTTTTAGAATTTTATATCAATTATTTTTTGTGGGGCATGCTATAGAAGTGAGATCTTATGGAAAGGAAAAAAATCGGCAAGTTGTGGGGAATTTACCTTAAATTCCACTTGGCACATACAATTTTGATCAGACTTGTGGAATTGCAGAGAAGAAATATCAAAGAACTACATAAAAGAAATTTGCATACCCAGAAGGGATGAAACTTGAGAGATACAACATAAGAAATATAGTCTATCAGAACCACCTCAAAATCAAGGTTCAAAAGTGATACTTGGCCAACATGCCACCAAAAATGGGAACTTATACACCAACTAAGCCTCCAGTAAATCCTACTTGAACTCTTGATGAAGGTGAAGAAATGTGTAGGGTCATAAATGAACAACAAAATAATATGGATTCAATGGAAGCTAAGTTGGATACTAAGATGAATTCAATGGAAGCTAAGTTGGATACTAAGATGGATGGTTTAAAAGGGGAGATCATGGAAGTATTGAAAAATTTTGTAACAGAGAAGACACCTGAAAGTGAAAATGCATCCCATGAAATTCATGATGAGGACATAAGGAAGGTGAATCAAGAATGGAGAAACTCCAACTTTGGTTTGAAGACCAACCATGTTTCTAAGATTGATATGAGGAAGTTTGATGGCAAGGACCCAATCACATGGATACTTGAGATGGAGCAATTATTTGATCTCCATAATGTGCCACATACACAAAAGGTATGAATTACTTATTTATATTTAGAACCTAATCAATTTGTATGGTATCGATGGCTTTGTTCTCACAAATCACTCGTCACTTGGACAATTTTCACGGAAGAAATGATAGCACACTATGAGGATACAAGGAGCAATACCTTCTTTAGCCAATTG
>ML796077.1:96507-183538 GCA_009831015.1 Picea engelmannii
TTCATTTTGAATCATCTTGTACTTGAACATTTAAGTGGGGTAAAAGGAGGTTGCCCCCTCAAAGAGGCTTATTATATGAAATTATCTCTTTTTCAAGGCGTTGAGTACTTTTTCTGAGGTTTTTCTATGCTATATTGGTATTTAGTTCTTAACAGTCCAACTTACCATACCCTTGTATTTATGTGAAGGAAAGAAGGAAGCTTGGATACCCTCATCTTCATTAAATGGAGGATAAAATTACAATGTCTCATATTCAATAAGAGGAGTGCTCTTTCCAATAGGGCCTTCTTCAAGAGTTTGATAACTTCTTCCATGAATCTCTTCTTTAATTTCTAGTTCTTTAACAAAGTCTTGAGTTGCTTGATCTTTAAAGTATTCATCATTTTTTTCATTTATGGAGTGATGGAACTCTACATTAACAAACTCATGATCTTCAATGAATTTTTCATCTATATTATCTTCTTGTTATTGATGAATTTATTCATCAAATCCTTCATCATGCTCTTGTTCTTCAATGAATTATTCATCATCTTCAATAGGGTTAGGAATAAATTTGTCTTCTAGGGATATCATCAGATCCTTGAAAGTACATTCATACCTCTTAAATATTAGGTCTCAATTCTTTAGAATTTTTTGAATGAAACCTGCAGTAGAAGATATACTCTTTGGACTACAAAAATGTGTAACACGCTAGACCCCTAAGTACTATTTTCAGGGATGGGGCATCATAATTTCACTTTCGTTAAAAATCTTGAATCCTATTTCCGGGATCTCCATCATCTTCTGCTCTCCATGAGCTTTCTAACAATTGCCACCATGCTAAAATCCGATCTTTAGATTGGAAGTGACACCCTCCCAAATATTTTCCGTCATTATGGGTCAAAGGTCACGTGGTACCCATGGGGGTTCATCTCATTCATAACATCCCGAGTTTCCCCGAAGTTGCAGAGCTCCTTAGCACTCCTGTATCTATGGTGGAAATCCATCCACCATCAAATCCTCGAATAAAATTTCATCCTTGTTCAACATACAGGGTTATGGGAATTCGGTGTTCAATGCTTTGGTGTTGAACACCCCTTTTTATTTCTACGTGCATATCCTCCGTAGTCCCGAAATATCGAACTCCTGGAGGATCATGAAATATTTCTACATGGCTCCAACCTTCATCCCTTTCATCCTTTCTAAGATACTATACTCAAAAACTCTGAATTCTTGAAGACCCAGACTCCTGAAGGGTTCACCCTCACATGTGATGACGTATTAAAGGTAGAGACGAGGACAAGTGGGTCTCGAGTACACTACCTACTAATAGTTCAAGCGAATATGTTCCAGGGGAATGACATGTGACAAGGAAGAGATGACATAAGGCCCCATCAATGGGTGACATGTGTGACGTTCTAATGGGCACATAAGGTCTGTGAAAAGCACGAATCAAGGTGACACATGGCATGTTGAACGTGGGTCCATGTCACCCTGGGTGACATCGGCATGCCACATCACTATGGATTGAAAACCTTCCAACACCCCTTATATATCACGGTTGAGATGTGTCCACGTAGATCCATAGATCCACGGCCTTCGTTACATTGCAACTTCGGCGTTCGATGACTCCGCTGTGTGACTTCCTCTTTACTTCCAAAGTGGTCAACATTGGGCTGACAATGATATATATCTAATGGTCAATTAGTATCCCTAGGAACCCTTGGATCGACGGTTCGTGTTACTTCGCAAGTTCTACGTTCGAGGTTCAACCAGCTTGACACTCCCTTTCTCCTGGAGTGGTCAACGTCAGACTGACCGCAACGTAGATCCAGTGGCCAGGAAATATCCCGAGACATCCTCTGATATATAGTTCTTGTTTATTCATGAATTATATATTTAGAGGTTCTAGTGTTATGACACATCTGTTCTCCCGAAGCAGTCAACATCGGATTGACCACGACGTAAATCCAACATTCAGGGAGGATCTTGAATACCCTCAGATCTGTGCATCATGTTACTTCACAACTGGTAAGTGGGACAGGGTTTAACGATGGGACAAATCCTACGGTCACGGTTAAGGAAACCACCATATGTTTGTCGACCTCGCTGGTAACCATAAAAATAGGTTTACTTCGATTAATTTTGAAGGTTGTAAGTTCATAGCATCCTGGAGCTCCGAACTCCTAGATTTCCAAAGCCAAAATAGCTTAGCTCCATTTGGACCTAATGAAGGGTTCTAAGGTCCTGGTCATCTGGAACTTTATCAAGCTCTAGCGGAGACACTCTTAGTTCTCAGCCAAGGTTTGGGTAAAGCTGCGAGCATCAACCCATGGTCCCTTAATCGACTGGTTTGAAGGACACACCTTCCATTCATAGACTTAAGTTCTAAAACATGAAAAGGTATTATTCAACGTATACAGGAACCGTGATCTCCTTCCTAAGTTTATTTGAAGAGCCATGTCTATTATTCCTCCTATTGCTAAGCGAAAACAACTAGAAACCATTAAAAAATAGGGGTTCACAGAATAACCATAAACATTTCTATAATAAATCATAAAATGTAAAGTTTAATTATGGACATAAACATTCAACCATCATTTCAAATGTATTACATAAAGGATAAGAATACTTATCAAGAAACTAGATTCGTGAAGCAACTTCTAAGATAGGTGTTTGTTTCCACCCAACCATAGGCACGACCACTCCTAAATGAATTTACCATTGGCCACCCCCTATATAGACCATGATGCTATGACAGAGACTCTTCATTATTGTTCAACGATAGTCAGGGAGGGAGGTTACTCTCCTCCTCCCACAGGAACTTGGAAATTGGTTTTATTTTCACCAAGGAAGAGGGTTTACAATGAGTGCTTCCTTAGTCACTCGTCTTCCTACAACCCTTCTTGCACCCAGGGAAATATTGTTGTTCAGTTCTCTCCAAAACTAGAGAGTTGCACGTGCTCTTATCCTTCAGGACAAATGGTCTCTCCACTCCTCTCCTTTTCTCTTCCCCTCTGATCACGAACTTGCTTCTTTCCTTTCCTTCCTCAACAAGTTTGTGTGGGTCTGAATCCCCAATTCATGGTCAGGTCAGGAAGTCTTTCAGATGGGTACTCTTCCCCATCTCCTCATTAACTCCTGAGGAGGGATTCCCACCACCAGCCTCACTGGTAATTTTATTTATGGGTCAGAGGATTGTTCTGGGTCTGAATAATTTAAATCTAGTAAAATACTAGTCTAGTGGGGGGTCATTATCAGTTTTAAACCTATGAATTAAAGCAATGCATATATATTATTAAACAAAATAGAAATTAATCAATGGCTCATACACATAGTACACAAAGATTTATACCAGAAACCCTTAACTGGGAGAAAACCTTTCAACTCTTCATTGTATTAATTTCACCATTCACCATACAATATATACAATGGTTTAGGTATTAAGTAGCTGCCAAAATCCTAATCCCTTAATCCGGGATTAATTTAGAAAACTGCTAAAAAGAGAAAAATCCGCTAAAAATAGCAAAAACTGCCCAAAAACAAATTTCGGGACGCTGCACGTAAATAGGGGGGTCATACCTGGCCCCCCTGGGACCCCCTAGGAAGCGTCTGGCGCACATGAAACAGGAAGCGAAGGAATTTGGGATCATCATATGCAGTTGTCAAATATGACGCACTCACACACACACCTACAAAGAATATAACACATACCCAACATTCTCCCACTTGTTGTTTTCTTTGAATCGAGGGGTCCATAGGATTATATAGTCAACAATCCAGGGCAGCAATGGCCATTGTTACTCTACACCAGGAGAACTTTTCTGTGCTCACAGACTTTGTCAATGAATCTGCAACATTCTTCAAAGTGTCAACCTTTTCTAGCAACACCTTCTTTTCTTCAACCATGTCTCTCAAAAAGTGATATTGAACATCAATATGCTTTGTCTTCGAATGATAAGCAGGATTATTTTCTAGGAAAATTGCACTCTAACTGTCACAATCTAATCTCACTAATTGTTGTACCAAACCAATACCTAAACACAATCTCTATAACCATACTGCTTCCTTGCTTGCATGAGTGGCTGCCATGTATTCATCTTCTTTAGTTGAGAGTGCCACTACAACTTGTCTTTTTCTCATCCAACTAATTGCTCCTCCAAATAGGTTAAACACATACCCATGTGTAGATCTTCTGCGATCCATATCTCCAGCCCATTCTACATCAACAAAGAGATGTATTTCCACCACTCTGTCCAATCCTGGTCTTCCTTGGTAGCACAATCCATAAATGGTAGTGCCACAAAGATACCTGAAGACCCTCTTTGTTGTTGTCCAATGCTCCTTCCCTAGTTTTGACATATACCTTCTCAAAACACCCACTGCATGTGCAATATCCGGTCTAGTATAGACCATTGCATACATCAAACTACCAATTGCACTAGCATACAGAAAATGGAACATGTCATGTTCTTCTTCCTGTGTCTTGGGACACTGATCTATATATAACTTTACACCTATAGGAATAGGAACCTTGACCGGTTTACTTCCATGCATATTAAACCTCTGGAATATCATCTCAACATATTTTCTCTTATTCAACCAGAGTTTCTTGTTTGCACGACCTTTTTTAATCTCCATTCTGATAATGAAGTTAGCAGCACCGAGATCCTTCATGTCAAATTTGGAGGATAGTTGTGATTTCACCTCCTTGATAATATCCATGTTATTTCCTACCAGCAACATGTCATCAACATACAACACTAGATAAATGAAGTGATTACCAACCTTCTTGGAATATACACAGTGATCAACCCTGCTTCTCATAAATCCCAATCCAAGGATGTATGTGTCAAACTTTTGGTACCACGTCCTAGGTGATTGCTTCATACCATATAGTGCCTTATTTATCTTACAAACCATCTCTTTCTTTCCCTTCACTACAAATCCTTCTGGCTGCTTCATGTATATTTCTTCTTCCAGATCTGCATGTAGGATTGTTGTCTTCACATCCATCTGTTCCACTTCAAGATCAAAATAAGCAACAATAGATAAAAGAAATCTAATAGAAGTTAACTTGGCAACAAGAGAAAAAATCTCACCAAAGTCAATTCCCTCTACCTGGGAATAACCTTTTTCTACTAACCGAGCTTTGTATTTCTCCACTTTTCCTTCTACATTAAACTTATTCTTAAACAACCATTTTCTACCAACAAATTTTCTTCCAGCTGGCAACTCAACTATATCCCATGCCTCATTCTTATCCAAGACATCCATTTATTCAACCATGGCCTTCTTCCATGGTTTACTATCCTCTACATTCACTGCTTCCCTGACAGTTCTGGGATCATCATCAGTAATAGATAAAGCAAAATTAGAACAGAAATTAGGTGGACTATACCTTTCTGGTTGCCTTCTTTCTCTCACTGATCTCCTCAATAATGGGGTATGAGGTTCTTCTTCTTCTTCTACTTGATCTTCTTCAGATGATTCATATTTTGCATCATCCAACTCAAGCTCTATTTTCTCAGGTTCTTCTTGCCTTGGTAGGAATTCCTATTTGGAAACATCTTTTACCTCTCTAAAAACAACATCCTAACTGTAAACAATCTTCTTAGTTTATGGGTTCCAAAGCTTATAACCTTTCACACCATATTTATAACCAATAAAAATACACTTTTCAACTTTATTATCTAGCTTACTCCTATTTTCCTTTGGAACATGTACATAAGCATCACAACCAAAAAAACTAAGATGTTGAAGATAGGGTTTCTTGCCTGTCCATACCTCATGTGGAGTTTTATCATCCAACGTTGATGAGGGTAATCAATTGACTAGGTAACATGTTGTACCCACTGCCTCTACCCAAAATTTGTGTCTTAACTTGGCACCACTAAGCATGCTCCTTGATTTTTCCATCAGTGTCATGTTCATCCCTTCTGCAACTACATTCTATTGAGGTGTGTATGGAGTAGTCTTCTCCCTTGCTATACCACTTCTTATAGAATTCTTCGAATTCATTTCCGCATAATTCTCCACCATTACCTATCCTCAATACCTTTATTTTATTTTTTGTCTTATTTTCTACCAGAGCCTTAAACTCTTTAAATTTATCAAATACCTCAGATTTCTTTCTAAGAAAATAAGTCCATGTGTTCCTTGAGAAATCATCTATGAATGAAACATAATACACAGATTTACCTAGGGATGGAATAGGAATAGGTCCAAACACATCATTGTGTATCAACTCTAAGATCCCCTTTTCTCTTGTAGCACCATATGGGAATCTTACTCAATTGTGTTTACCATATATGAAATGTTCACAAAAATAAAAATCCAGAGTGAAATTAGACACACCTTCAACCATACCTTTACCGTGTAGTGTTTGAAGGCCCTTTTCTCCAATATGCCCCAGTCTTTGATGCCACAACATGGTCTTCTTTTCAGGGACAGTATTGGTCTTGTCTTCTTTATTTGTCTGCTCAGGGACAACAGAACTGTTACAACCATTAGTATAAGTTCTTCCCAACAAATTGTACATAGTTCCACACCAAACTCCCCTCATCAACACCATTTCTCCTCGTACCATCTTGCAAGTGCCCTTTCCCAATACAGTATCCACTCTTGCATCATCCAACCTGCTTACAAATATTAGGCTCCTGGCTAGTTTTGGAATGTGCAGAACCCCAGGGAGAGTTATGATCCTTCCATATTTTAGCAGCAACTTAACCCTTCCATGCCCCATGATTTTGGTTCTCAATTCATCTCCTAGGAATACATCACCACCAACGTATTTTTCATATTCACAGAACCACTCCCTGTGAGGATTCATATGGTATGATGCACCTGATTCGATCAACCATACATCACGATCTGCATGTGTACCTGTAGATGCCAAGTAAACATCACCTCCTTCTTCAGTGGAGTTTTTTTCCTCTGTGGAAGAGGTACTTTCAGGTCCCTTTGGTTTATCAACCTTATTAGACTTGCAATATTTCTTATAATGCCCTGTTTTACCACACTTCCATCATTTCCTCAAATATTTTCCTAGAGACTTAGATCTACCTATAGATTTAGATCTCCCCCCCCCCCNCCTCTTACAAATAAATCATCTATGCTCTAACCATCCATGCTTTTCCACCTCATCTCTTCAGATAACAAGGATGCAACTACATCCTCATACTTCAATGTAGATTGAGTGGTACTACCAATTTCTACAACCAAATTATCCCAAGACTCTGGAAAAGAACATAACAAAGTAATACACTTAACTTCTTTTACAATCGTAATATTAACAGAGACAAGTTGACTTACCAGAGTATTAAAGGAATTTAGATGTTCTATCACGTAATCTCCATCTTCCATCCTAATATGATACAGCTTCTTTCGAAGAAACAACTTGTTTACCAGGGACTTTGATTGATACAAATTCCCTAACTTTTCCCATAGTTCCTTGGCTGTAGATTCTCCTGAGACATTCAACAACAACGAATCTGCTAGGAAGATTCGAAAAGAAATCCTTGCTCTTCTGTCCAACTTCTCCCAATCTTCCTTTGACATACCAGTAGGTGGTGTACTAGTAGGTTGTGTACCAGTCGACTTTGTTCCAATAGGCAACATACGAGTAGGCGGTGTACCAGGATCCACAGCGATCCATTGTTCTTTGTCTACAAGAAGAACCTCCATCTTGAGATTCCATAGCTCAAAGTTTTTACCATTGAACTTATCTATCTCGATTCTAGAAGGGCTCAACATTCCTCTTTCTACACTCGAATAACCATTGCAAAATCTCCCACTAAACCCAGATTTATCATAGACCCAAGATAAACTTGATCTATCAAGACCGATCCAAACCCTCGGCAAAAAAGGAGTCCCTCTGAAGTCAAAAGTGAGCTCTGATACCACATGTAAGTTTTAAACATGCGAATTAAAGAAATGCATATAGATTCTTAAGCAAAACAGAAATTAATCAATGGAACATACACAAAGTACATATAGATTTATATCGGAAACCCTTAACCGGGAGAAAACCTTTCAACTCTTCATTGTATTAATTTCACCATTCACCATACAATATATACAATTTTTTAGGTATTCCGTAGCTACCAAAACCCTAGTCCCTTAATCCGGGATTAATTTAGAAAACTGCTAAAAATAGCAAAAACCGCCCAAAAACAAATTTTGGGGCGTTGCGCGTAACCATGGGGGCCATACCTAGCCCCCCCTGGGTCCCCCCTGGGTCCCCCCTAGGAAGCGCTTGGTGCACTTGACACAAAATGAAAAGGAATTTGGGATCATCAAACGCAGTTGTCGAATCTGACGCGCCCACAGACACACACATGCAAAGCATATAACACATACCCAACAGTCATCTCAACCATTGTTAGTTCCCCTCACGATCTCTCTCATAGCATCATGATCTATCTTGGAAAACCCCCTTCAGCAGTTGTGTAACACTTTCCATTTTATTTAGTAATATAAAATACATTTTATCATAAAAAGGTTCATCAGTTCCAATGTCCACACATATTCAGTCTACCCATAGTATATAGGAAAGTTATAGTTACATTTACAAGTTGGGGGAAACAAGGGTATCACAATCCTCTCCCCCTTAAATGAACATCATCCTCAATTTTCTACCTGCCAATGTGCTATGTATGTACAAAAGTAAACTTTTCCTTGGCCTAACTTGGAGATACACATGATCTCCTGCTTTGAACTCGCTATGAGTCCTTTTTCTATATGCATAGCTCTTCTTTCTATCCTGAGCTATTTTTAGATAATGTTTTATCTGGACTACTTGTTGTTCCATTTCCTTTAGCATATATGGCATGATTGTAATTATGTCTACTGGTTTATTCCATATGATTGGAATATTGCATTGTATACCATAGAGGGCTTCAAAAGGGCTCATCTTCAATGACTCTTGATAGGCATTGTTATAAGAAAATTCTACCAATGGTAGGTAGTCTTACCACTTCTTAGGCTAATGCATTACATGCATCCTCAACATTTCCTCTAACACTTACTTTACCCTCTTTGTCTGCCCATCAATTTGAGGGTGAAAGCCTACACTAAATAGAAATTTAGTTTCAAAACCAACAAATAGAGATTTTCAAAAGTGCGAAGTAAATTTTGTATATCGGTCAGATATGATTTCCTTAGGCATGCCATGCAGTCTAAATATCTCTTTCATGAAAATAATAGAAATATCTATTGCCTTGCAAGTTGATTTGATGGGAATGAAGTGAGAATCCTTGCTCAGTTTGTCCACAACTACCATGATGGCGTCATTCTGTTTGGTTGATTTTGGAAACCCTATGATGAAAACCATGGAGATGGTTTCCCATTTCCATTCTGGGGTTGGTAGAGGCTACAAAAACCCTTCTAGATTTTGGTGCTTTACCTTAACTTGCTAACATTCTAAACACTTGGCTAAGTAATCAAATATTTTATTTTTCAGTCTAGGCCAATAAAATATTTTCCTAGTGTAAATGTGTTGAACCTACATAGAATATATCTAGCTGGGAATTGACATACATAGTTGCAGAGAAAATAGAAGAAAATAGAAGCAGGAGAGAAAGAATGGAAGAACTTTCATTAACCAAATGAATAATTAATAATTTACACAAGATATATTATGTATAACTCAACTAATGTGCACTGGAGGCGAATCCAATGCTCCATAGTGGTGGTCTAGAGTGATATGGGAACACACCAACATTTAGGGGAGTAAACTACCACCTAGTCTAGTCTCTCAGGAATTTACTGGAGTGAACTGCCACCTAACTGAGTTAACTAGTCTATCAGTCTTCAATTAATTGACTGAAACAAAGTGAAGTGAGGAGGAGATTAGGAAATCATGAGTAATGCACTAGTATGGTAATGATCCCAAGGACAATGCGCATTAGTTAGTGATGATCCCAATGCTACACGGTGATAATCCCAATGTAGCATATAGAATCCACTCAAATGATCAAACTGAAGTGAAAATTGAAGAGAGTATTCTCCTAAAGGAATATTCTCCCCTAAAAACTAGGAGACTGGATAATGACTAATAAAAATAGGAAAAACCTTAGGAAAAATAAATCCTAGGTGTGCGTGAAGTAACTCCAACACCCCCCCTGAACATCACTATGGTGAAAATAAAGAATGGGTCATGGAAAGGGAGGCCATGTTAGGTACCCAAATACAAAAAATACACTGACATAAATGAGGAAAGAGGGAAGANCCAAGACGACTGCTCAGAGAATGGAACTTCTACTTAGTGAAGTTCTTCGTGAAGATGTCTACAATTTTTTCTTCTAAAGGAAAAAACTACAAGTCGATGATCCCCTCATGTACTAACTCTCAGATGTAGTGCATGTTGTTGGCACAGGGGAAGACCCAGGGTTCAATGCTCAAGAGTGCACCAACAAAGCCCTAACTACCGGCCCTTTCGGCAACACCTGCAAAGAAAATGAAGTCTCACCCAAGGTAGAGGCAGGGTTGGTTGCAGGACTCAGGTGTCTGCAACCTTAGCTGGGACACAGATCTATGATTATATTTCTTACAATGCACTTAGCATCAGTTATTTCCTAACATACATTCATTAATACACTGCACAGAAAGCACAAAGCACCACAGTAATTACTCAGATCTAGCACTTAGCAATGATAAACAGGTTATACTCAATAGATTAATCACTTAGCATCTTATGTATCATATCTAGCATGCATTCATATCTCATAAGCACAAAGCATAAATAGATCTATATAAACATATCGGAGCACTTAGCAAGAGAGAGACAAGCACATCAGCACAATACAAAGAGTTACCGTGGTTCACCCACACCCTAGGGCTACATCCACAAAGTCTTCTTTATATTATCTTGGTCAAGCAGTTACAACACGGAGCTTCAATGACCCTTACTTCGCACGAGACAGAGGATCTGCGTGGCTCGCTAGATCCCTCTTGCTTGCACTCAGCACAAAGCCTTCTATAGTCTCTCACAGAGACCTGCACTCATCTCCGCAAGTCTTACACAAAATTCACAGAGCCTTACGATACTTAATCACACAGATCTCACTACTAGCACTAAGCCTTCAAGATCCTACCCTGCATAGGACAAGATATCTACATGGCTCGCTAGATCCTCTTTCCCTAGGTAGATCCAAGCACTAAGTCTTCTCACACTCTATGCACTTAGAACTTATTACAGCATGCATAGAGCTCTTACAGTCACACAGACTTCTGATCACATAGATCCAACTTATGCACTAAGCCATCAAGTAGACAGGGCCTCTTTTCTTACATGGCCTAGACCTCTATTTATACATGGGAAAAGGACTAAACAAGGGTCGACATCCATTTCCCATTACAATATTCCCAAAAAAACCCAAAAAGGTTCCACAAAAGGTGGTGAGATCCCATGATCTCCGCTTCTCCATGCGCTCTGTCTTCAATAGGCAGTCGAAGTACCAAATGGTCACTATGACCAAGTATTCCTCAAAACTTGGTCAAGGGCCAATAGGCCCCCAACACTCACCTATGAATCATCCCGAGTCACTCTTCTCTCGGTAACTCTGCCTCGAAGGCCTCGAGCTTCGCTCGAGCGGCTTCAACCTATTTTTTTTCTACTGCTTCTTGCTCGGCAAACTCCTGAATGAGTGCATTACTAACTGGTCCTTCTAAGTGCTGCTCTACTATGTTCACGACCTTTTCTAGGTCTATCCCTTGGCTCTCAATCTCTAAGAATAGTTGACATGCCCTATCCTGCAAAGGTTGAAGTTGTTGCGTAACTTCCATGACCTTGCTCTGGATTATATGAATCTGCTATTGCACGACGCATTGTTCGTGGGACCTCTTCATTTTCTCTAGGGTCGGTAGGGCCTTTAGTTGTACCTGTAAATTCTCAGCTTGGTACTTTGCCTCCTGGAGCTGTGACTCCAATTTATGCAATTCAGGGTTCTTAGATAGGTTCTCATGTATCTGCACACTTCTACTACTTAATTGCTTACATTCTTCAATGAGTTCCTTAATCCTTTCTACTGTACTTCGGGCCTTCACTTTTCGTTGGTCACATTCTTCTTGTGGGGTACTCAGTATAGCTTGGAGATCTAGTTCTACTACTCTTTGTTGTAGTTGTTGAATGACTTCAACAAGCTTCATTACTTGGCATTCTATGGGTTCTTCTACCTTCTGTTCTAAGCCAGTCAAAGAGCAAAATGCTCTGTTGATTGCTTCTTTGATCCCGATCTGCTTCGTGAGCAACTTCTCCTTTTCTTTCGGGATTTTCGCTATGTTTTCTTTAGATTTTGCTAGGATGGAATCCTTCTCTTGTTGCGCAGCTCAGAGCTACTCTATGATTTCCTCCTTTGCTTTCTGTAGGGCCTGTGTAATCTGTGATGTTTCTTCTTCTGTGTTTCGAAGATGAACTTCAACTATGTCAGTGATATTACGGAGTTGAACTGATTCATCTCCCTATTCTATTGTTCCTTCTAGCAGACGTGTCATAGGTGTTGCGTGGCTAGACTGAATTGATTGTTGCACTCCTCGGAGCTCGGTTTCAATTCTGTTGTACATTGTTTCTTGCTTGGCCTCCTGATTTTCTGTGATCTCTTCTATAGCTTCATTCAAAGTCGTGAGGAGAAAGATGAAGTCATCTGGATTGAGAATGGTCTTCATCTTGGTCACGGTCTCTTTGTCTTTATTCTTAATGAAAGACTTCAAAGGTGACCCTTTTCTTTTCTTTAGAACTTCGACTTCGTCTTCTGGATGTTGTTCAACTTCTTCTAGGTCTTCATCTAGAGTGACGGAAGCTGTCCTTACAGAGCGGCTATCCACATCTTGAACCTCTTCAGTTTTCTTTGTCTCCTTTGTCTTCTTTTCTTCTTTGTCTTACTAGGCCCAGGTGTGTCCTGCGCATCTTTTGGGCTGCTGATATCTGAAAT
This sequence comes from Picea engelmannii, assembly GCA_009831015.1. Lineage (NCBI taxonomy): Eukaryota > Viridiplantae > Streptophyta > Pinopsida > Pinales > Pinaceae > Picea > Picea engelmannii. The sequence goes on from ML796077.1 coordinate 109,419, forward strand.
ATCCGCTAGATCTACTACAATGAGGAGGTCCACCGACCATTCCTTAGTGATCTCTTCAAGGTCTTCTTCTGTCATTTTATAATAAGACTGCAGCTATTTATGGTGCTCATCAACATGTGGAGTTAGGTATATGAAGTGGCGGTCCGCACTGAACTTCATTAAGGGTATGAATCTTTGAAGTGTGTTCAGAGTATTGTGAGGTGTGGCTTGTATCATGGTCTTCAACTGGATGTAGTATCTATGAAAGAGGGTATTCGATTTCCATTGCCTATTCATATCTGTTGTGTACCATAATGTACTGAACTTTGCAGCCAATGGTTCAAACGGTAGGGTTTCAGCAAAAAAGACATCCTCCGGCATATCCCATGCTATGAAGGAAATCAGGATGAGAAGCCAGCTGAAGTGGAACTCATATCCTTGGTCTTGCGCTTCTCTACAATCCAATTCAAGTTGATCCACTAAGTACCTCGACCAGTTCATTTGGACTCCTTCTACACATTTTCCTGTGAGATCAACTACAAACCCAAATACTTGTGTCAGTCTGTTCTTGCAAACTAAATTTCCTGCGATCATCTGACAAGCGAGGTGCACTATGCCACTATCAATAGAGGTTACCTTGTAAACTCGCGTGCCTTTTTCAACATTTCCATAAACCTCTTTAATCTTATGTGAAAGAGCGCGATCCATGGTCTTTCCAGGGTAATATTCTTGCGGGTAAGGGCCCTGGATGCTCAACTCAGTGATCTTATTGATCAGTGTCGGATCAATTGTTATACGCCAGTTCAACCGGAGATATCCTCCATGGTAACTCGCTAATAGCAATTTTACGCAAGCGTTTACCTCCTGGTGCCTGCGAAAGTGTGGAATCTTCATTACAATAAGTAAGGTGGACTACGCGAGGTTCATCGTCGATTGTTGAGGGATGATCTTGAAATTATTCCCCTTTGTCATCGTTAGATACTTGTGTGGGGAAAGCATACTGTAGGCTTTCCGGTCACCAAGGTTCAAGTCACAAAACTTCAATGCTGGGAGCTTGGTCTGCTCAATGTGAATTGTGCGCACTCCCTTCGGTAGGTACACAGTGATCATAGGATAGTCGGAATATCGGGGCACACTGTCAAGGTTGATTTCACCTTTCAGAGGAGGTATGTAAGAGGGCAAGATACTTGGGATTAGTTTGGCATTCACGATGTCATCTCTATGTTTAGTACGTTTCTCGGTGGTCTGTCGTGATGGTCCAGCTCGAGCAGTGGATGGAGAAGTTGCTACTCCTCTTAATGACAAGGCTTGGACTCTGGTGGACATTCCTCTTTCCAACATAACTCTTTCGGTTCTTAAGCTAGAGATTACTTCTCTCACCGATTCTTCTGCTACACTAAGCTCATCAGACATGTAAGCTCATGATCACTTTCTCAAGTTTTCAATGGGATGAAGGTACCATAATCGAGTAGAGAGAAAGTCGGGGTAGTCACTATTCCACAATGTGGGTATTCTGTGAGCTCAAGTTCTCAATTAACAAAAGTGTCTTCCTGGCATGGTGCGACGGAATAAGTAAGTAAAGTTGTAACAGACTGCTTGCAACAGATAGGAGGGTCCATTAATTCTTGATCTGTCTATTATGGCATAGTCTAACGGTCAGGTAACAGTTCATAACTTTCGTTCGATCCCTTTGGACCATCAGCGGAACAGGCATATCATCTTCTAATGACTATATTACTTCAACATGGCAAAGTGCCATATCTAGTTGTTCTGTTATCCTGGTGAAGCTCAAATTCTGCATGTTTTCCTTCTGCGGGGTTTCTTATGGAACGTTCTGTAATTTCTCCAACTTCACTTTCTTCTTCATGAGTTTTCTAGCCTTCTTCCCAGTGAGCTTCGTCTTGGTCATCCTTTTTTCATTCTGATTCTTTTCTTCTCTTGGCATGGTAACTTCGTAGTGCTGATATTCTTTCTTCATATCCACGGGTATTACTTGTCCAACATATTTTTCAGTCCTCTGGGGTTCTTCTAGCCTTCTATCAACTTCGTCATCCAAGTTCCTGGGGTCAAGAACCCTTAATCTTTTCTCCCATTCTTCAATCAACTGCGCGATCCTTCTAGTCATGAAGTCTCTTAACTCTTGTCTCTGTTGTTCTAGGTCCTTTTCTTCTTCCTGTTTTCTCTCTTGATCTTTCTCAATCCAAGGTTTACCAAGTACCATAGTAAACGGGGCGCTATCCTCCATGAACTTAACAATCTCAAAATCTTCTTCTGTCGAAGCTCCATGAGCATTCATAGATATCTGAGTGAGCTTTCCACATAGTTTTACCATCTTTCCTCTGAATAACCCTATTCCTCCTAATGAAGGGGTCATGTCAGGTCTTTCTATAGCTTTTTAGGTTCCTTCTTTCATAATGTTCACCGGTGTTTCTTCATCCAAAACACAGTCAATGTCAAATTCTTCTATTCTCACTTCGATCGGTTCTTTCTTCTTGAAGATTTCTAATAAGATGAGGTATCTGTGATCATTAAGGGTTTCTTGCATTTTTATCAATACTTTCTCTGATTTTTTGGGGGGGTCGTCTATAATCTGAGTCTCTTGATCTTCTGCTTTCTCTATATTCATCTTTTCAAGTCTAGCAATCATTCTAGGGAAATCTAGTACTTCATGGTCCATAGCCTTACAACAAAGAAAATTGAGTCTTTTCCCAGGGCATTCCTTAGCAAGATGTCTAGGCCTTCTGCAATTGTAACAAAGAGTTAATCCTCTCTTTCTCTTCAATGATCCCAAACTTTGCATGTACTGTGTGCTAGGATCATAATGGTTAGCCTGCAAAAAATTCTTTCTAGGATCCTACATCCATTGGTTAGTCCCAAAATTATTTCTATGCATAGGTATAACATATCTATCACTATACTTATCATATCTATTCATATCAAACTTTCTTTCATCTATTAATGCCCTAGTTTTGAAGCTAAGATAGAATCTATCAAACATACCTAGATCCATGCTTTAGAAACAAACAATTTCACTTATCTTATTTCTACAGAGAACAAAGCTTCCAGATCTAAGACTTTTAACTATTCTTTCCTTTATCAAAGCATAGAGCTTACAGATCTTACCTTTTTCTTGCAAATATGACTTTTTTCTTCACAGATCTGACTTATTTTTCTTCAGATATGACCTCTCTTCCTTAGATTTGACCTTTCTTTCTTGGCACAAATCTTCATAGGTCAAACAGAACACTGCGCACTAGGGAAACATATCTACGCACAGATCTTATTTCACACAAAGCTTCTTCTTCTTCAGTTCCCAACAATCACAGTTCCAGGTCCTGAAAAATAGAACCATTTGTTGGCATAGGGGCAGACCTAGGGTTCAACGCTCAAGAGTGCACCAACAAAGCCCTAACTACCAACCCTTTCGGCAACACCTACGAAGAAAATGAATTCTCACCCGAAGTAGAGGCAGGGGTGGTTGCAGGACTCAGGTGTCTGCAACCTTATCTGGGACACAGATCTGTGATTATATTTCTTACAACGCACTTAGCATCAGTTATTTCCTAACATACATTCATTAATACACTTCGCAGAAAGCACAGAGCACCGCAGTAATTACTCAGATCTAGCACTTAGCAATGATAAACAAGTTATACTCAATAGATTAATCACTTAGCATCTTATGTATCATATCTAGCATGCATTCATATCTCATAAGCACAAAGCATCAATAGATCTATCTAAACATATCGGAGCACTTATTAACAGAGAGACAAACACATCAGCACAATACATAGAGTTACCGTGGTTCACCCCCACCCTGGGGATATGTCCACAAAGTCTTCTTTATATTATTTTGGTCAAGAAGTTACAGCACATAGCTTCAATGACCCTTACTTCACACAGGACAGAGGATCTATGCAGCTCGCTAGATCCATCTTGCTTGCACTCAGCACAAAGACTTCTACAGTCTGTCGCAGAGACTTGCACTCAGCTCCGCAAGTCTTACACAAAATGCACAGAGCCTTACAATACTTGATCACACAGATCTCGCTACTAGCACTAAGCCTTCAAGATCCTACCCTGCATAGAACAAGAGATCTGCGCAGCTCGCTAGATCCTCTTTCCCCAGGTAGATCCAAGCACTAAACCTTCTCACACTCTGTGCACTCAGCACTTATTATAGCATGCACAGAGCTCTTACAGTCACACAAACTTCTGATCACATAGATCCAACTTATGCACTAAGCCATCGACTAGACAGGGCCTCTTTTCTTACATGGCCTAGACCTCTATTTATACATAGAAAAAGGCCTAAACAAGGGCGGACATCCCTTTCCCATTACAATATTCCCAAAAAAACCCAAAAAGGTTCCACAAAAGGTGGCGAGATCCCATGATCTCCGCTTCGCCATGCGCTTCATCTTCGACGGCCAGTCGAAGTACCAAATGGTCAACTATGACCAAGTATTCCTCAAAACTTGGTCGAGGGCCAACACATGTGGATCTTGATTTGCTTCATATGTTTCCTTTGAACTAGATATCAAATTCAGAGTGCTTTGGTTGTCACACCAAATGATGATTGGATGATGAAACTGAATTACCAATTCAGTGAGAAATTGGTGTAGCCACATAGCCTGAATGGTTATGTTAACTACCCCTCTATATTATTCCTCGGCTGAAGATAGAGAAATAAAAACCTACTTCTTTCTCGACCAACAGATAGGCCTAAAACCAAGACTGAGTGAGTAACTAGATGTGGACTTGCGATCAATGTTATCTCCAACCTATTCAGAATCAGTGAACCCGATGAGGTCCAATGTAGAGTCTACTACATAGTGAATCCCAAAGGTGATGGTGCCCTGTACGTATCGAAGGATACACTTTTTAGCCTTTCAATGTAGCTCATGCAACTCCTACATGAACCTGGAGACTTCTCCAACTGCATACGAGAGTTCTGGTCTGAAGTGTGTGAGATACAAAATTCTCCCCACTAGCTATCTATATAGTGTCTTGTCAACCAGTGGAGAGTCCCTGCCATCTTCAAGTTTGACGCCTGATACGAAAGGATTTGAAGAAGACTTGTAGTCTGTAATGTGAAATATCTCAAGGAGAGTTGGTGCATACTTTTCCTAAGATAGTTTGATGCATGTTGCATCCTGACTGATCTCGATTCCAAGGAATAAATGTAACGGACCCATGTCTGTCATCAAGAACCTGTGATGTATAATCCTCTTGACTACAACAATCATTGAAGTCAAGAAACCAGTGATCAACAAATCATCAACATATAGAAATAGGAGTAGAAGTGAAATAGTCGTCATGAGCATCTAAACATCCGGGTCTTATTTACAACATACAAAGTTCTGTGACTGCAGGTAGGATTCCATCTTAGCACACCATTCCCTCGTAGCCTGCTTGAGGCCATAAATATACTTCTTAAGTCAACAAACCAAAGATGAATCCTGCATAAATCCCTATGGCTTCTCCATATAGATCTCCTTAGAGAGATCACCATGAAGAAATGCATTCTTCACATCCATCCGATGGACTTCCCATCCATTGGTTGCTGCAATGGCAAGTTCCAAACGTATGGAATCCATCTTCGCTAATGGAGAGAAGGTCTCATCATAGTCAATGTTGTGCACCTGTTGAAGGCCTTTGGAAACTAGCCTGGATTTGTATATGTTAATATGTCCATTCGTTGGGCTCTTGGTCCTGTAGACCCATCTACACCTGATAATTTTCCTTCCAGAAGGAAGGGGAACTATATCCCAAGTCCATTTCTTGAGGAGGGAGTTGTAATCCTCGTACATGGAAGATTCCCAAAAGGGATTTCTAGCAACCTCACCATAAGAATATGGATCTGAATATTGAACCAATAAAATATGCATGGGTGGAAATGGTTCAATGGAAATGAATGCAAGAGGAGGCTCCTAAAAATCAGGTCGAGTCCTCCTAGTATCAGCTACATCACCAACAAGATCCCCTACATCCTGAAGAGTAGTTTGGGCCCACTTGGGCCTCTTCTCTGGCTCTGCATCTACATCTGGATGCACTGAATTTTCATATGACTATACTAACTCTATATATGGATCATCTAAATCCTCATAATAAGAACTCTAATCTGAAGAAGATTTGGCATGTGGATTATCATCATCTCTGACAGGTGGAATAACAAAGGTGTATGCATGTGGTTGATGAGGTACATGCGAGACACTTACCTCTAATTGGACACTACATGCAATGATGAGACGGATCGAGGAAAGATCAATGATTTTGTATCCCTTCACACCGTCGAGGTATCCAACAAAGATACACTCTATTCTCTATGGATCAAGTTCCTTCCTCTTTTTAGAGGGAATCTGGGCCCATGCACATGAACCAAAAATATGAAAGTGAGTCACTTTTGGTTTGAGGTCATCCAAGCCTCGTAGTGGATCTTATCCTTGACATATTTATGGCGAGATATGTTTTGGATGTAGATTGCACAATTAAGTTCTTCATCCCATAATATTTGTGGTAGTGACTTTGCATGTAGCATGCAAGATGCCATCTCTTTTAGATATCTTTTTTTCCGCTCAGAAAATCTGTTTTGTTGTGGAGTATAGGGAACCGTGTGTTTCAACTGAATCCCTACCTCATGAAAAATATTATGTATCTCATGGTTGACATACTCTCCCATGTTACCAGTTTGGAGGATTTTGATTTTCTTTCCTGACTATGTCTCAACAAGGGCTTTGAAATCTTTGAGGTGTTGAAATACCTATGATTTTTTCCTGAGAAAGAAAATCCATGTGAAGCATGAGAAATCATCAAAAAAAATGATCACGTACATTGATTTACTGATTGATGGATGCGGAAAAGGGCCCATGAGGTCAATATGGATCATATATAAAGGAGATGAATCATTTTGAGTCTTTCCTTTGTCAAATTTCTCTTGAGGGTGTTTTCCAAAAACACATCCCTCACAATTTCCTTTGGAGAAGTGGATGTCATGTAGACCATCAACCATTCCCTACTTGATAAGTTGTTGCATATATATTAAATTTAAATTCCCAAACCTTTCGTGCCATATCCTACTACTTTCATCAACATGGGTAACCAGTAATGCAGAATCTGGTTCAATAAATTTAGAAAATGTGTAAAGTCTATATTGATGATTTACCTCACTGATAGAAACCCTAGAATTGGTTTGCATGTCATATATATTCACTGCATTAGGTGTGAATATTTCTCTCTTTCCGGTGCCAGAATGTTTCATCTAATACATGGAGAGAATATAGACATAATTTTTGGGAATGTGTAACACATTCTCGAAGATTTCGTTGGTGAGTTCAAATCTTCATTTGTCAGTGACCTGGACTAGAGAGTTGTCACCCATAAAAATAGGATGACCTTTGCATGCATCCAATGAATAATAGACCTCTTTTGTGGATTCCATCTGGTGTGATTCTCTTGAACCTATGATCCAAGCATCGAGAGAGTTGATGGAAATCAAGGCATGGCTAGAATTTCCTTTCTTGGGATTTTGATCTTCTGGCTTTGTCTTCTTGGCACCCTTGGGGATGCGATCTCCAAGGTTGTTTTGTTAAAGTATTTGGGTCATTAGATCTATTTGTTTCTACACACATGCGGATTTTGGATGGAATCCTTTATGGAAGTAAGTGTATTTCTACCATTTTCTTCCCTTTCCACCTTTGGATCTGGAGGCATCGTTGAAGGGTTTTGAGTACCCTTCCTTATTTGGATTTACATGTGCTTTGTTTTTCTCTTTGTATTTAGATTTCTGATATTGATGATCATTTCCATATTTCACATTGAGTGTGTGTGCCTTTGGGCCTTTGATTTTTCCCGTATTGATGAGCTTGTTCTTCTCTTGTGTCAAAAACTTGATAAAGGCCTCAAGAGAGCATCATCCAGGTAGATCCATAGGCGAACCTAACTAAATGAAATGTGGATACAAACAATGATTATTTTAGACCAAGTTTGGATACAATGGTAAGAACCATTTGTTTCTCATCCTTAGATTTATCAACCCCACAAGCCTTGAGTTGCGACAACAAATCCTTATATTTGGTAAATAAATCTTGGAGATTTTTGAAGGTTTTTGGATCCAATGTGAGCAATCCCACCTCAAACATGTGTCCCCTCATCTCATCCTGTTTTCCAAAAATACCTTCCATGGTGGTCCAAGATTCATTGGGGGTTTTACATGAGGACATTTTAAAGAGGAGTTCAGGTGAAATGAGTAACGTGCTAGTATAGTGATGATCAAGGATAATGCGCATTAGTCGGTAATGATCCCAATGTTGCATGGTGATAATCCCAATGTAGCATCTAGACTCCACTCAACTGATCAAATTGAAGTGAAAACTGAAGAGAATATTCTTCGAGAGGAATATTCTCCCCTAAACTTTAGGAGACTTCATAATGACTAATAAACATAGGAAAAACCTTAGGAAAAATAAATCATATGTGTGTGTTAAGTAACTCCAACACCTAGTAGTCGTGATAATTTTCTGATAACCAGGATGACCAATATATGGTATTTTGTGTATTTCATCCATTATGAACCTCTTCAACTCATCAAAATTTGGAATATACAAGATAACTTTGTAAGTTAGCAGGCCATCATTCAACAATTGATAACCCTCATACTTCATCCATGTGGGATTGGCTCTAAGTATGATGTTACAGTCTTGAAAAATGCATATGTTTCTTGTGCACTTTTAACTCTCTCTCTGAATTTTGCTTCATAGGTGCTTACAACTTCCAAGTGAATCGATTTCATACTTATACTAAGGGCATCAACCACCCTATTTTATTCTCCTTTGATATGTTTGATTTCAAAATAAAACTCACTAAGGAGAGCCATCCACCTAGCTTGTCTAACATTGAGTTTTGGTTGGTCAAACAAATATATCAACCCACTATTGTCTGTCATAAGCACAAATATTCTACCTAGGAGGTAATTCCTCCACATTTTCAAGGCATCCACTATGGCAGCCAATTCTAAATTGTGGGTCACATAATTGTTTCATGATCATTCAATTTTTTGGATTCGTAGCAAATCGCATGTCCTTCTTGCATAAGGACTCCTCTGAAACCTTTCTTCCAGACATGTGTACATAGAAGGAATTCCTTTTTTGGGTCTGCAATATTCAACATAGGTGCATTGGTTAGAAGGAATTTCAATTGTTGGAATATCTCTTCACATTCTGATTTCCAAATGAATTTAACTCCTTTTTTCTGAAGGAAGGTGATTGGGCAACCAATCTTGGAGAATCCCTTTATGAATATTATATAGTATCTTTCTAGGCTCATAAAGGATCTAACCTCAGATACATCCTTTGGGGAAGGCCAATCCATAATGGATTTGATCTTGTTAGGATCAACTGCCACTCATTCTTTAGAAATAACATGGCCTAAGTAATGGACTTGTTTTTGGAAAAAGTCACACTTACTAAATTTATCATAGAGTTGATGTTCTCTTAGAAATTGAAGCACTAACTTGAGATGTTCTTCATGTTCTTACCTACTCTTAGAATAGATTAGGATATCATCAATGAAAACAAACAAAAATCTATCTAAGAAATTTTTGAGTACATTATTCATTAAGAACATAAAAGTGGTTGGTGCATTGGTAAGCCCAAATGGAACCACCACAAATTCATAGTGTGCATACCTTGTCCTAAAGGTTGTTCTATGGATTTCTTCATCCTTAATCCATACTTGATGGTATCGAGACCTCAAGTCAATCTTGGAGAAAATTGTAGCACCCCTTAATTGGTCAAACAAGTCATCAATCCTTTTCTAGGGATACTTATTCTTAATGGTCATCTTATTGAGTTGTATATAGTCTATGCACAACCTGAGTGTTCCAACCTTATTTTTCACAAACAAGGCTGGTGCTCCCCATGGAGAAACACTAGGCCATAAGTACTTCTCAAATTTATTCCATCACAAGTCCTTCTCATGGATTCCTTTCACATTCCTAAGGACCTCCCACCAAATGGAGGCCTTCCCATTCAAGGTAAAAATGGTTATTTGAGCCTTTAAGTTTTCATAGTAGTCATGGAATTTGAAGTACTTCTTCAATCCTAGTAGCCAAACTTATGAATATTCCCCCTTATTATTCTCTCCATCAAAAGTGGGTGGTTTGAATTTCTTAAATTCTTGAGGGTCATGGCTCTTGGAGTGTTTCCTCTTCTTTCTTCTCTTCTAGGAATGTGAACTAGTTTTGATACTATAATTTTCCTTGGAGTTGCCATTTTCCTCACTAGACGATTCTTCCATTGAATGTCTCTTAACTCCATGTAGGGCCTTCTTTGAGGTGCTCCTTGTGTGGCCACTTTCAAGACCATGCTTTTGTATCTCAGGTGGATTGCAAGTTTTCTTAGTATGATGTATGTCCACATGACTAGATGATGATCCATGTTGCAGTTGTCTTTGTATATCTAATAGGATTTTCAGTAGGAATGCATTAATTTCAGTTTGTTTTTCCTGTTCTTTTATCATCCTTTCGTTGTCAGCCTTAAACATATGTAATTCTTCCATGAGGCTTCTTACATTTTCATCCAAATCTACAGAGGTTTCCACCGCCCTCCTTTCATCAGATTCTTCTTCTCTATTGTGGGAGATTTCCCCCAACTCATTGTGTGTCACCATCCTTTATGTTGTAGTTTTCCTTCTGTCGACTGACTGCTTGAGCGTTGATAAGATATTCTCTATTAGTTAATTCTCTACTAGTTTATGAACAACACATACAATTTGTAAGGTGAAGTTAGCTTCTTTATTTGGAACATTAGAAACATATAGTTCATAATTTCAAAACATACAACAACAGTAGAAAGTTTCATTTATTAGTTCAGCAGAGGTTTAAATATGATTCTTATAAATGGGGTATGATAGGGTGTTACCCCTTAAAAGTTTTCTAATAATAATTTTATGCGACTCGTTCATGATCCCAAGAAGGTAAAGTTTTGTTTCCATGCTTTGATACCAATTTGTAACACACCTGACCCCTAAGTACTATTTTAAGGGATAGGGCATCATAATTTCACTTTCCTTAAACATCTTGAATCCTATTTCTAGGATATCCATCATCTTATTCTTTCCACAATATTTCTAACAATTTCCACCATGCTAAAAGACAACCTCTGGATTGGGATTTACACCCTCCCAAATATTTTCCAGCATTATGGGTCAAAGGTCACGTGGAGCCCATGAGGTTTAGTCTCGCTCATATCATCCCAAGTTTCCCCAAAGTCCTGGAGCTCCTTAGAACTCCTATATCTATGGTGGAAATCCATCCACTGTTAAATCCTCCAACAGAATTTCGTCCCCGTTCAACATACAGCGTTACGGGAATTCGGTGTTTAGCATTGAACGCCCATTTTTATTTCTACACACATATCCTCCGGAGTTCCAAAATCCCAAACTCCCGAAGGATCATGAAATCCTAACATGTGACTATGGCCGTCGGTCCTTTTGGCCTTTCTAATATACTATACCCAAAACCTCCCAAGTCCCGAAGACCCGAACTCTCGAAGGGTTCACCCTCACATGTGATGGTGTATTAAAGGTAAAGGATAGGATAGGTAGGTCTCGAGTACTCCACCCACTAATAGGTCAAGAGAATATGTTCCATGGGAATAACACATGGTAAGGCATAGATGACACAAGGCCCCATCAATGGATAACATGTGTCACGTTCTAATGGGCACATAGGGTCTGTCAAAAGCACGAATCAAGGAGACATGTGGCATGTCGAACGTGGGTCCACATCACCCTGGGTGATGCCAGCATGCCACATCACTCCAGATTGACAACCTTCCAATGCCCCTTATATATCATGATTGATATGCATCCATGTATATCCATAGATCCACAACCTTCGTTACTTCACAACTTCGGTGTTTGTGGAATCCACTGTGTGACTTCTTCTTTACTCCCAGAGTAGTCAACATTGGTCTGACCATGGTCTAGATCAAACGGTTAGGTACTATCCCAAGGCACCCTTAGATTGATAATTCATGCTACTTCTCAATTTCAGTGTTAGAGGTTCAACCCAGTTGGCAATCCCTTTCTCCCAGAGTGGTCAACATCGGACTGACTGCAGTGTATATCCAACGGCCAGGGAAGATCCTGATACATCCTTCGATCTACATCTCTCGTCGCTTCATGAGTTTGGTGTTTGGGGGTTCTGGTGCTATGAAACCTATTTTCTCTCGAAGTGATCAACGCTGGACTGAACAGGGCATAGATCCAACGGTCAGGGAGGATACTAAATACCCCTATATCTACAAATTGCGTTACTTCACAACTGGTAAGTGGGACAGGGTTTAACGATGGGATAGATCCTATGATCATGGTTAAGGAAACTGCCATATTTCATTCGACCTCACTGGTAACCGTAACAAAAGGTTGCCTTCAATTGATTTAGAAGGTTGTAAGGTCATATCATCCTGAATATTTGAACTCCCAGAGTTCCGAAGAAAAAATATCTTAGCTCCTTTTGGACCTAATGAAGGGTTCCAAGGTCCTGGTCATATGGAACTTTATCAAGATCCAACAGCTACACTCTTAGTTCTCAACCAATTTTTGGGTAAGGCCACGGGCATGATCCTTTGGTCCCTTGGTCGATTGGTTTGAAGTACGCGTTTTCCATTAACATACTCAAGTTATAAAACGTGAAAATGTATTATTTGACCTATACAGGAACTTTGAACTCATTCCTAAGTTCATTTGAATACCCATGTCTATTAGTCCTCTTGTTGCTAAGCAGAGACAACTAGAAACCATTCAAAAATAGGTGTTCACAGAATAACCATAAGCATTTCTATAATCAATCATAAAATGTAAAGTTTAATCATGGACATAAACATTCAACCATCATTTCAATTTATTACATAGAGTATAAGAATACTTATCAAGAAACCATATTCGTGAAGAAACTACTAAGAGGGGTGTCTATTTCCACCCAATCGTAGGCACAACCACTCCTGAACCGATTTACCACTAGCCACCCCCTAGCTAGACCATGATTATTTGAGAGAGACTCTTCATTATTGTTCGGCGATAATCATGGACGGAGGTTACTCTCCTCCTCCCATAGGAACTTGGAACTTGGTTTTGTTTTCACCAAGCAAGGGGTCCTGCAATGAGTTCTTACTCAGTCACTTTTCTTCATGCAACCCCGTTTATCATCTTGAACCGAAAAAAATACCAGCAACCTCTTGCACCTAGATAAATCTTGTTTTTCAGTTCTCCTCGGAAGAATAGAGTTGCATGTGCTCTTCTCCTTTAGGATGAACAGTCTCTCGACTCATATCCTTTGTTCATCCCCTCTTCCCACGAACTTCCTTCTTTTCTTTCCTTCCTCGAGAAGGTTGCGTTGGTCTGAATCCCTAATTCATGGTCATGTCAGGAAGTCTTTCAGATGGATACTCTACCCCATCTCCTCATTAACTCCTAAGGAGGGATTCCCAACCACCAGCTTTACTGGTAATTTTATTTATGGGTCAGAGGACTATTCTGGGTATGAATAATGTAAATCTAGTAAAATAATGGTCTAGTGGGGGTTCATCTCAACCATTATTGGTTCCCTTCACCATATCTCTCATAGCATCATGATCTATCTTGGAAAACCCCCTTCAGCAGTTGTGAAACACTTTCGATTTTATTTAATAATAGAAAATACATATATATCTACATTACCTTTTATAATAAAAAGGTTCATCAGTTCCATTGTCCACACATATTTAGTTTTCCCATAGTCTATAGGAAAGTTATAGTTACATTTAAAATTTGGGGGAAACATGGGTATTACAAAATGTTTGACCTAGTCCTTTTATTTTCCTTCTAAAGAAAGAATACAAATCTCACCAAAACATCTTCATGTATCGTATTTATTTCTAAAGTGTATTTCAAGAATTTTACAACATGAGTAATGGCCAAACAAGGATCACCGTCAATTTTTTGACAATCATCTTGTCGGGAAAATTATATGAGATATTGTCCATTACATTTAATTCCAACCTAGGGGTTCATAAGCTTAGATGTGCAAGAAAAGGAAATGAAAGACAAAATTTCTAATCTATGCTACACTGGCGACAATCCAAACAAACAAGCAAATTAAAGCAAAGAAAGTTGTATGAAATTAACATTAGGAATATATCACTGGGATGTGACATAATAAATTATATAAGGACTCAGGGTTACAATATTTCTTATATGTGTTTTCATGTGACTTCACCTGTGTAGGTTACCAATATGTCTTAATCCTTCAATGACCTTCCTGTAGTAACTTCTTCTACTGCAGGAAATAAAAGAAAGGAAACTGTTGAAAATTATCACTAAGGATTTTTTCATTGGATTGTGGAACAACTAAGGCTATAAAGGCTCTGAGTTGCAATCTTTCGTACGAGGATGTTCATGAAACTTTGTGGGAGTATCTTATTCGTTTCTTAACATTCAATGATATTCATGTAGCGGATCCACACTAATGCTATAGGAAAACAAATTAAAGTAATGCAATGCAATAAGAAAATTAAATCAAAAGACAATTGAAGTAATATGAAAATAACTCATCACTAAATGTAACTAAACTCAGAAATTGTTCTTCCAATGAGCACAAGAATAATCGAAACAACAATAATAGGAAATAGAATGGAATCACATAAAGAGTGACATAGGTATGAATTGTTTATTGAAGAATGGAAAATATAGAAACAATGATATAGTGAATGTAATATCCCTTGGCCGAACCCAATTGTAAATGTAATGTAAGTGTACTTAAGTTGGTGATTTGTTTTGACATCATTTTGTAATGCACCTCTCATGGCATAGTGCGCGCATGTATTGCGCAGTAAAATGATGTAGTGTCCACATTTTTGGATACCGTGTGCAGTAACTAAAGTGCATGCAGAATGGAGGTCAACAAACATTGTGTATATGCTATGTGTTATAGGTTGGTGAGCCAGTTATTATAAGCTGAGATGCTTATGTTTTGGAATTAGGCCAGAGCGCCTAGATGTTAAAGGCCAGTGCACCTATTTTGTATATGTCTCATGATTAATATAAAATACATCGTTGCACACATACCGACCATGATAAAAGAGATGGGGGACTGAACTTCACCAATTAGGGAAAGGGAGGGCCAAAAGTTAAGGGAAAGGGATAAGCTAGAGAGCTTAAGCCAAAAAGGAATATTATATTAATATTTCCTAAAGCATAAAGTATGGATAATTATTGTATCCTAAGTTCTAAAGTTGGGGACAAGTGGACCAAAGTAGCTTCCAACATGACAAGTGTCAAGTGGGGGACATGCATTCATATCGTGGGGACTTAGCTCATTTGGTCACTTTTCACGAGAATTCTTACCAGCGACTTCACCATCATTCTTACTATCATACTTCACAATCAGTTGCATGATGATTCCTTCCATCACTCAGTTATCCAGTCAATGATTCCATGACCATTTTCATTCACGCAGTTTGTTATCCTTGAGACATCCATTTCACTATATCTGATCATCTTTCCTTAACCATTATGGTTGGTGTACCTGGTTAGCTTGGGAGCGGGATTGAAGAAGCAAGTTGTCAGGCCTGTGGGAAATTGAAGAGGCGGCTTGTCAGGCCCGTGAGAAATTCTCCAAGTGAGCGAATTGTTGGGGATTGATTCATGAAGGTGCTAAACTACATCTACACAACTCTGAGACTTCCTATCTGGCCTGTTACTGAAGCCCTGGAAGGGAAGTGGGGTAGCCGAGGGACTGTTGAGTAGAGAAGGGGCACACTTCCTTGGGTGGGACATGCATGTGGGGAATGAGAGGTTGTAGGTTGTTAGTTGAGTGACCACCTGAGATGGAGTCTTTCCTACTGTCTATGAACCTTAGCCTGGTTAGGAACTCCTTTACCTAGGTGGATTTCAGTCCCAAATCGGGGGTGACTCACTGTTGAGAGTGATGAACAATGTAGTCTAAGGCTGGGAGGTTTGTGGACGGTCTGTACGCAGTTGGTGACAATCTTTCCAAGATAAGTACCAATCGTATGATTAAATTATATGTTTCATTGTTATTTACGTCCTTATGTTGTGATTTATCATATATGTGATTATAATTGTCTGTATGTTTATGGGTATTTCCCTGTATATGCTGCATATTTGTGTTTACTATTATTTCAGTATGAAATCGTATATTACAGAATGTAATTGTTTGTTTACATTTATATGTAAATCTTACGCAAGAGTGTTGTATGTATATGTTTAAGTTGCATGCAGTTTGAAGAGAAAAATTATGTGGCATAACTTAGTTGAATATTGGGTATGTTACCGTATGTTCTGCAGTAAGAGAACGAAATTTTTCCCTCGAGTAGCATGGCCCAGCCTATTGAAGGCTGGGGATGTTACCAACTGGTATCAGATCATGAGAGATTTCTCTAGAGTGGCATTACCCGGCTTGTGGGTGGCCGAGGGACGTTACAAATTGGTATCAGAGCATGAGAGATTGCTCTGGTGTGGCATTCCCCAGCCTGTGGGTGGTCGGGGGACGTTACAAATTGGTATCAAAGCTTTAGTTTCAACACTGAGCCTAGATGGGCCGGAAAGGTTCAATTGAAGTGAATATTCACAGAAGATTAATTTTGAAGTGACCAAATTTCAAGTCAAAGAGCGTCCATGGAAAATATTGGCATGTAGGCCTGCACGGTAAATTTTGGCACCGCGCGGAAAATGTTGGCATGCAAGTGTGCATGGTAAATTGTGGCACTACGCGGAATAATATTGTGTGTGGATTCACACACTGAATTTAGCCTTGTGCAGTGAGCATGCACATAGTAATGTGCACATGGGGTGTGCAAGTATTGCATTAAACAGAGAAGTTTTGTTCGTACACGCATAGTATGAGTATAAGTTGTCTTGTGACAGTGTATTCAATGGTGTGCACAGATTATTGTGCACGATGGAACATATTGAACTTTGATATGGTGCAATGCATAGGGAGAAATGCATGTGGAGTATCAGTGCATGATACCAAAACTGTGCGCAGTGGATATTGGCGCACAATGCAAAACTAGTGTGCACAAGTTGTCAGCGTGACGAAGAAGAAATGCATAGTGGATATAGGTGCACGGAAATGTGTTATACCTTTTGATGTTTCTATGCATGATAAATATGAATGTACAAGTTGAATTTTAGTGCGCGAGAAGTCGTTGGAAGGCGATGAGTCTGAGTTTAATTTGCATAATATTAGAGGAAAACGAAACACACAACAGCATCAGAGCATTAATTAAAAAGAATTATGATTTTTATATTCCTTTGATTCAGACAGATGGAAGTGAAATATAAGCTTATAAGAAAAGCATACTATGAAAGAAAACAAGACTCATAACACAACCAGTTAAATTTTTTTAATAAACAGTCCAAAATCCGCTTCTGCAATTATATAATCGTATTAATCCCAAAATTACAAAAAGGGAACGATAATAGTTATCCTGTTGTAAAAGGGTCATTTAATAACAGACCTATGATCTCTGGTGCTCCTTACCTCTGCTACCAGCTGTTCAAAATTCATTGAAACATACTTATTTTAGTTGAAGACTCATTTCAACTTAGCGATCTCCTCCTTTAATGAATCTAACCAGACCGGTTGATTCTCTCCAACACTTTCGGTCATTTCAGCTATGGATTCCTCCTTCTTCTACCGCTTGCTCCTTTTCTTATTAGCAGCTAGCCTGTTGATGACTATATCCTTCATAGTGGGATTCAGCCTGAATTCCAACTGCGAGTCTATAGGCGGATCTGTGTGGAATTTAGTTGCTAGAATGTGTGCAAGTACCCTTTCCTCCTTATTTGCAGGAAAGTCTAGCATGTTTCCCAAATAACCAGTCTCATTGGATTTAACCTTATCCATGTATCTCAGTTTCTGGATACCGAAATTCTTTTACAAAGAGCAAAAATTCGAGCAATTGGGAGATTACTTTGTTTATGGATAGGATGATACCTTCATACTTATGGATTGGTAGTTATAGAATTCCAATTATGAAGTGCAGACGGACTACGTATAAGAGCGTTGGGTTTCCATGCTCGGCTAATCTATTTCAAATGATTAGATTTTGAGTTCATTACATGGCAGTGTTCAACTAATGTCACATGGTTGGGAAGTACCGAACGAGTGAAGCGGGGTGATCCGACTAGCCGTCGCCCGTTCCACGAGTGGTGGATTTGACATATTGAAACATGTGATACCGTGTCTTGGCAAAAGTGGTTTCGACAAACCGCCTTTAGCCCAGATGTATTTCTGAAGGTGCCACGTGTCTATGTTTTCAAGACTTGGGTCTTATCTAGAATTGTCATGGTGATAACACCAGGAAATCAAGACAGATAATTATGATGTATATATTGAACCAAAATGGTTCATATTTTTCATGAATTGTTGAATTGTTAGCCAGATAAGTTTCAATGGTTGCACATTTTGCAGAATTTACAACAACTAGATCAGATCAGATCAGTGCAGAGTCCATAGGAATGGAAGAAGCAGAAGGGAATTACAGTCAGCAAGATGAGAGAATAGGGGTAGATCATGGATGTCCATTTGGGCATTGAAGAAACAAACTCCAATGGACATGGAGAAGAAAGGAATGAAAACATGAATATGGCTGAGACCATTAAAAATTTGCAGAAGGATGTCCAAAGCCCTAAAGCTGATAATGAGAGGCTTATGAGAGCCAAAGAGAAGTAGGATGAATTCAACATGAAGTTATTGGAGGGATTTAATAGAATAGAAAATAAATTGGTTAAGGAGAGAAGATTAATAAAATACGGAAGTCACAAGCCTTTGGATGAGAAAAGAAAAGCAAGAAGTGTTAGCAGACACCACCATCACTCCCCAAGGCATTCCAATAAGAGAACAAGCAACAACTCAAGTCCATCCCCTTCTAGAATGTATAAGACGTCTGGAGTGGATGAACTACGAGGAGAAATGAACAAAATCAAACCTCCTACATTTGATGGTGAGCACAAGAAGGACGAAGATGCAGAAACATGGCTATTGGGCATGAGAAAGTATTTTCAATTGCATAATTATTCTTCTCATGCAAAAGGTAGAATTGTTATCTATCAACTCAAGGGAAAATCCTCCATGTGGTGGGATCAGCTTCTGCAGGTGAAAAACATTAAAGAGAAAAGTGTTACTTGGAGGGAATTCAAGAAGTATTTTGAGAAGAAATACTTGACTAAGAGATACTATGATAAGAAAATGAAAGAGTTCTTTGAACTCAAGCTTGGAAGTATGACAATAGATGAATATGAGAGAAGGTTTCTAGAATTGTTGAAGTGTGTCTCTTTCATCAAGAATGAGACAGTCAAAATTCAAAGGTATTTGAGTGTATTGCCATCGTTCATCAGTGACAAAATACAATATCATGATCCCAAGACATTAGAAGTGACTATAAGGCGAGATAAATGCCTATATGATTAGTAGAAAGCAAGGCCAGCTTTCCAAAAGGCTTGGGAAGACAAAAAGAAATTCAAGATGGATCAAAGGAAGAAGGGAGCTATGCCACCATTCTTCAGAAATAATCCATAGGGATAGAAAATGCCTAAAGAACCCATAATGATTGACACAGGGAGTCAAAGGCCAAGGAAACCACCTATTCAATGTAGGGGTTTTAAAGGAGATCATAGGTTCAGAGACTGTCCTCACAGAGGTGAAAAAGGTAGGGATGTTCACAATGTACAGCAAGCTGAAACAATGGAGGACATGGGCAGATATGTGCCAAGGATTTATGTAGCCCTAGACAACAAGCAAGCAGAGTATTAGTCCCACATGATTGAAGTGGAAGGTATGATAAACAACCAAACCATTGCTATTTTAATTGACTTGGGAGCTAGTCATAGTTATATAGACCCTAAGATGGTCGAAAGTTTGCAATAGAATCAAGCATGGGAAATCCTAGTTGGTGCAGCTGGCTACAGAAGCCAGAAGAAAAGTTAATGAGATGGTTAAGTCATGCCTCATGAACATGAATGGACTGAGCACCAAGGCAGATTTGAACATCTTGCCTTTAGGTTCCTATGATTGTCTAATTGGGATAGATTGGTTGGACCAGCATCATACTCTCCTAGACTACCATAACAAAGCATTTACTTGCTTGGATATCAGAAACAAATTCATTATTTGGGGCATGTCATTTCAAAGGATGGGATAACAGTGGATCCTAAGAAGATAGAAGCCATTAGAGAATGGTCAGTGCTGAAGAAAGTGACAGAGGTGAGATCATTCATGGGTCTTGCAGGATACTACAGAAGATTTATTGAAGGATTCTCAAAGATTTCACACCCAATCACTTCCTCGCAAAGAAAGGGGGTGAAGTTTTAGTGGACACTAGATTGCGAAAAGAGTTTCCAACACTTGAAACAATTATTGACAAGTGCTTCAATATTAACTATTGCAGACCCAAATGAAGACTTCATTGTATGCACAAATGCATGTAATGAAGGACTTGGTGGAGTCCTCAGTCAAAAGGGGGTTGTTATATGTTATGAATCAAGGAAGTTGAAGGAGCATGAAAGAAAGTATGCCACTAATGATTTGGATTTTGTCTTCCATAGTGCATGCCTTGAAGAAATGGAGACACTACCTCATGGGAAAGAGGTTTGAGATAAGAACAGACCACAATGTTCTGAAATATTTATTTGATCAGCCAAATCTAAATGCTAGGAAAAGTAGATGGTTAGAATTTCTAAGCGAATATGACTTTGATATAAATCATATCAAGGGAAAAGAGTATAAAGTGGTTGATGCACTCAGCAGGAGGGTGCATGAACTACATGATACATCCATTAGCATGTATCAGACTGATATTAAAAGAAAAATTATGGAGGTTGCAAATGCATATCTACAATACAGAGAATTGGTAGCAATGCTACAGCAGGGTAAGATGCCACAAAAGGTGGATAATTATAATTTGGGAATAGATGGAATATTGTTGTACAAGAACGGAATTTTTGTTCCAAATGTCGAGGAATTGAAACATACGATTTTTCATGAAATGAATAATGTTCATTAAGCAGGCCACCTTTGATATCAAAAAACCGTGGCAGCGATCAAAAGCCATTACTTTTGGCCAGGTATGAAGAGATAGATCGTTGAATACATCGCTAGATGTATGGAATGCCAGAAAGTTAAAGATGAGCATAGGCATTGTTCCAGATTTTATGAGCAGAACGAAATGAATACAGATTATTAACAGGTGCTTAACACAAAATAACAGAGACACAATAAAACTGGTTTTCTATTCAATAACGAAATAAGCTGAAACTATAAAATGCAGCGGAAACAAGCTTGTTGGAATGGTGGCAGCTTATCTCTGAGAAGAGATATGATGGCAACGCGCATTCAAAAGAAGAAGGTTACAATGAGGCTCTAAAGTCCTTTTTACAATAAGCAAGAATGCCAAAAACCCTAGACATCCAGAAACCTAACCCTAGGAGATGAAGCGACAAAAGTCATGTGGGCCCTGTTTGGGTAAGTTAGTACATCAACTTCCCGGGGTCGTAACTTTTGCATGCAATCTCCGTTTTAGGTGTATGATAGCCCGTTGGAAAGGTATTGTCGAGGAGATTCATTTTGGGGGACCAATCATTCATTTGGCTATCATTAAGGATCTTGATCCTGAAAAACCTTCATTTAGGCCCTCAAAATGACCCCAGAAGTTAAAACTGCTAAAAATAGTAAATTGCCAAAATTCTCAGAAAAATGTTTTGATTCAATTGGAAAAGGTGGTTGGCCACCGATATCCATATAGATCAATCCTCCTTCCTTAGTAATAAATGGTCTCCATTGCGTTGAGGTCCCATATCAAATGAGGAAATTTATGCTGAATTTGGCCACGGGTGAGCCACTTGCCTTGGTGCAGGAGTTGTCTGGCTTTGACGACTCGATAAAGATGGATCCTTTGTTATTGAGTTCCCTTGATCTATCTGTCCAATATATGATCATTGGATTCCTATTGTATGTATTTAGGGTTGATCTCTATTGGTGTCAATTGTTCTTCTACTTCTGAGGTGTCCAATAATGGTGGGAAATAAGGGCGATGGAGATCCACATTGAACACTGGGTGCAGGCCAAGGAAAGGAGGAATGTTGAGCTCAAAATAAATATCCCCCATGGCCTTGGTGATAGTGTATGGCCCATAACGGAGTGGGTGAAGCTTCCGAGAGGGTCCTGTAAGGCATTCTTTCTACAAGTGCAACCAAACTTTGTCGCCCACCTGAAACTTATGCGGCACCCGATGTTGATCATGGCGTTGTTTGTACTATCATTGGACTTCTATAGGATATTCTGAACGTGTTGGAGGATGTGCTAGATCCACTCAATGAAACGGGTGGCTTTGTTATCTTCAGTTGGAGCAGGAGATGAGTCGGTCGAGGTGACCGCAAGGGGAAGTGCAACATCTATGGGACCCAATGGTTGGAATCCCAACCCCACTTGAAAGGGGCTGTGACCGATTGAGCTATGAAGGGCTTGGTTGTAGCTATTTTGGACATAGGGAAGACTCTCATCCCATGTGTGAGGGTGATTTGAATTATACATGCGAAGGATATGCACAATCATTCAATTTACAACCTCGGTTTGGCCATCTATCTGGGGGTGGAAGGTCGTGGATTTGGTGAGCTTGGTGTCCAACAGTGACCAGAGGCTTGACCAGAATGTGTTGAGAAATCGACTATCCTGATCTAAGACAATGACTTGTGGGATTCCAAAATGTACCCAGACTCATTCAAAGAAGAGCTTGGCAGTGGCCTCTGCTGTGATGCTCTTCTTGCAGGCAACCAGAATTGCCATCTTAGAAAAGCGATCAACAACCACAAAAACAAAGTCATTTCCCCGCTTGGTGGATAGGAGGCCCCACATGTAGTCCATTCACATGGATTCCCATGGCCTGTCAGGAGTAGGAAGAGGGGTATACAGGCCCTGTTTCTTAGTGGTTGATTTGGCAATAGCGCAGGTAGTGCAGGACCTGATATATTTGTTGACCTCCTGTCAAAGTTTCGGCTAGTAGAAATGTTTCTATAGCATCGCCACTGTATTTTTGATGCCGAAGTGTCCTTCCACCCGATTGTAGTGGGCTTCCCAGATAAGCTTCGCTCACTCACTTGATGGAACACAGATATGGCCTAGATGACACAACAACCCATACTGAAGATGGAAATTATCGACAACTGCATTTGCACCCAACATTTGGTAGGTGGTGGCGAAGTCAGGGTATGTCTCATAGAGTTGGGGCCATCCAGATGTCTCATGGTTGCAAGAGTCTAGCACCATGGTGAGTGTCGCGGATGGCGGTCTACTGAGGCAATCAGCGACACAATTGGTGCTTCATGTTTTATACTTGATGTTGAGGTGGAATTGCTGCAAGTATGTGGACCACTTTTGATGGCGGTCATTCTGCAATTTTCCCTGTGTCTGCATGAATTGCAATGGCTTATGATCAGTTTGGATGACTGTCTCCTTCCCAAGAATGTAATGTCTCCACTGGCGGCATGCTTGCATAATGGAGTACATTTCTTTGTCGTAAGTAGGGTACTTACGGATAATATCTGACAGTGTCTCACTATGATAGGCCATGGGGTGGTCGTGCTGAGTGAGAAAGGCGCCCACAACATAGTCTGAATCATCTGTCTCGATCTCAAAGGGATGTTGTAGGTATGGTAGTGAAAGTACTGGGGCTGAGCACAAGAGTTGCTTCAAATCATCGAACACTTGTTGTTGGGACCTACCCCACACAAATTTTTCCTTACCACCACCCCTTTTTATTTGGCTGAGGGCCCATGCAATATGGGAGAAACCCAACATGAACCTGCAGTAGAAATTGGCAAGGCCCAAGAAGCTCTGAAGCTCAATGAGTGTTGTTGGGGCTGGCCAGTCACGGATGACTTAGATCTTGGTTGGATCCACATGTACGCCATGTTGATCAATGATGTAGCCCAAGTAATGGACCCTGTCCATGACGAAGAATCATTTTTCCAAGTTGGCGTATAGATTGTGCTGCTGCAAGGTGTGTAGAATCTATTGAATATGCTGCAAGTGTTCGACCCAAGTCTTGCTGTAAATTAGAATGTCATCCAGATACACCACTACAAAATTATTGGTGAATGGTCGCAGGTTATTTTCCATCATCCTCATGAAAGTGGTTGGAGCATTTTTCAAACCAAAGGGAATGACCAACCATTCAAAAAAGCCTTCCTTTGACTTAAAGGTGGTCTTCCATACATCTGTCTATTCTATCGGGACCTGGTGGTAGCCAGACTTCAGATCAATCTTACTGAAGTATTTGGCCCCCGTGAGTTGATCAAGGAGGTCATCGATTCGTGGAATTGGGTACTGGTTTCTGACTGTGATTTTATTCAAAGCCCGGTAATCAATACAGAGTCGCCAGGTTCCATCTTTCTTCTATACCAACACGATTGGGATCTCGCAAGGTGATGAGATGGGGCAGATGTGCCTCTTGTGGAGCAGTTCTTGGATCTGTCACTTGATCTCCTCATTCTCTAACAAAGAGCAACGATAGACTGGCCCATTGGGCAGCGGTGCACCGGGGGTCAGATCGATGGGGTGCTTGAACTGGAAATGCAGAGGTACCCCTATAGGTAAGGAGAAGATATCTGAGTATTCTTCGACGACCTTATATACTTGCTTATGTTGTGTGTAGAGGTCGACCGCAGAGACCCTAGATGTGGTTGTGATCTTTCACTTATTCTGAGAGAGAATCACAAAGAAGACAAATTTCCCCATCTGAGAGATGACCTTCCTGCATTGCTTAGCAGAGATCAAGGAAATAACACTAGGTGGGACTGCCTCGGATATCCTGTAAAATTTCTTGTTCAAAGTAATAATAACACTATGAGGCCTAGACTCATATACAACATGACGTTTCCATAAATAAGGTTGGCCCAAAAGAACATCACAAAATTTGAGAGGAGAAACATCACACAATACCTCGTCTTTGAAGGGCTTGATGTCATACTACAGTCGACACTGTTGGCTAATGCGGAGATCGCTTCCTTGGCGGAGCCATCCAATGGTGTAGGGTTGTGGGTGCGGCGTTGTTGGCAAGGCTAGCTTCTTGATGACCTCTGCTGAGATGAGGCTCTTCTGGCTACAACTATCAACGATGAAGTGCAGCAGGGTGCCTTTTACCCACATATGTGAATGGAAGAGGTGCTCTCCTTCTTCTGGCTCGTCTGGTTCACCAGGTTGGAGCTTGGTGGTAGCAATGGTGGCACTGGGTTCCATGTCAATGATCTGTCTTCCCCTTTATGATTCTACCTCAAAGTCAGAATCCACATCTGATTCAGAGGCTTTCACTTCGGCCACCAACGACTGCTTTGAGCAGCAGTCAGTAGTGTTATGCCAAGGGATCTTATGGAAGTCACACCACTTCTTTGTCTTTCCGATGTCCTTGTTTTCTTGCAGCTTGGAATGGTTGTCCTGATATTTTCCATCTTTGCTCTGTCCTTTGTTCAGTGGGTTGGGGCCACCCTTTCCTGGCTTTTATTGTGCAGGGTTCCCAAGCCCAAATTGTCGTGTCTTTTGTTTGAGCTTCTGCTCGATTTTGACGGCATATCGGTAGGTTGCGCCCAAGGATGAGATTTCCAAAAATTACATTTCGGTCTAGATGTATCTATGCAAAGAACTGCGATACTTGAGCACCATATGTCACTCTGAATCTTTGATACCCAACTTGGTGCGCAAGGTATGGAAGATTTTTGTGAAAACTAGCACTCCTTGGTCTCTTTCTTGCCGCAGTGTGGTCCATTTGGTATACAAGTTGTCATAACTTCCGACGGGGTAGTATTGTTCCTTAATAGGATCCCTGAAGGATTCCCAGGTGGTCATGACAAAAAATAATGAGGTTTCATTTGTTTCCTTTTGCTCAGAGAAAGTTTCCCACAAATCTTTGACATGGGGAATGGATTTGAGGAGCACAAAAGTAATCTTTTCTCTATTCGAAAAGTTATGGATAGAAAAATACCCTTCTAGTAGATTCAACCACTTGTCTACATCATCTGCGTCTATCTGACCTTCAAATATAGGAATATTGAAGTTTATTTGTACCTTGAAGGGGGCAGTGCCTCCGTTCGAAGAAGATGCGTCGCATGTTGGTAGTCGCTGAAGGATTTGTGCGAAACTATCCATCATTTCATTCCTCTGTTGCATGAGGGCTTCCTCAATCAATAGTTTGAAAGGATATCCTATCCCATAATATTTATTTTCTCCTTCCATTGGAGTTTGCTTGGGCGTGCGAGATCTTTTTTCCTCAAGAGAAACAAGCTCAAGACCCAACTCTTTGTACTCCGACCTCGTTGGGGACATGCATTAAGACGACAAGGAGAAGACCGCTCTGATACCACTAATCCAGATTTTATGAGAAGAACAAAATGAATAAAGATTATTAACAGGTGCTTAACAAAAAATAACAGAGATACAGTAAAACTGGTTTTCTATTCAATAACAAAATAAGTTGAAACTGTAAAATGCAGAGGAAACAAGCTTGCTGGAATGGTGGTGGCTTATCTCTGAGAAGAGATGTGAAGGCAGTGCCCATTCAAAAGAAAAAGGTTACAATGAGTCTCTAAAGGCCTTTTACAATAATAAAGAATTCCAAAAACTCTAGACATCCAAAAACCTAACCCTAGGAGATGAAGTGCCAAAAATCATGTGGGCCCCGTTTGGGTAAGTTAGTACATCAACTTCCCGGGGTTGTAACTTTTGCATACGATCTCCGTTTTAGGTGTGTGATAGACCGTTGGAAAGGTATCATCGAGGAGATTCATGTTTGAGGCTCAATCATGCCTTTATTTCTCACTAAGGAGATCGATCCTGAAAAACCTTCATTTAGGCCCTAAAAATGGCCCTAGAAGTTAAAACTGCTAAAAATAGTAAATTGTCAAAATTGTCAGAAAATTGTTTTGAGCTCGTTGGAAAAGGTGGGTACCCACCGATATCCATATGTATCAATCCTACCTCCTTAGGAATAAATGGTATCCATTGCGTTGAGGTCCCCCATCAGATGAGGAAATTTCTGTTGAATTTGGCTCTGGGTGAGCCACTTGCCTTGGTGCAGGAGTTGCCCTGCTTTGACGACTCGATAAAGTTGGATCCTTTGTTGTCGAGCACCCTTGATCTGTCTGTCCACAATATGATCATTGGATGCCTATTGTATGTAGTTGTAGTTGAGCTCTATTGGTGTCAGTTTTTCTCCTACTTATGAGGTGTCCAATAATGGTGGGAAATAAGGGCGAAGGAGATCCACGTTGAACACTGGGTGCAGGCCAAGGAAAGGAGGAATGTTGAGCTCAAAATAATTATCCCCCACAGCCTTGGGGATAGTGTACGGCCCATAACGGAGTGGGTGAAGCTTTCGATGGGGTCCTGTAAGGTGTTCTTTCTACAAGTGCAACCAAACTTTGTCACCCACCTAAAACTTATGCGACACCCGATGTTGATCATGGCGTTGTTTGTACTTGTCATTGGACTTCTGTGGGATATCCTAAACCTATTGGCATATGTGTTGGATCTGCTCAATGAACTGGGTGGCTTTGTCAGCTTCAGTTGCAGCAGGAGATGAGTCGGTCGAGGAGACCGCAAGGGGAAGTGAAACATCTATGGGATCCAATGGTTGGAATCTCAACTCCACTTGAAAAGGGCTATGGCCGGTTGAGCTATGCAGGGCTCGGTTATAGCTATGTTGGACATAGCAAAGGCTCTCATCCCATGTTTGAGGGTGCTTTGAATTATACATACGAAGGATATGCACAATAATTCGATTTACAACCTCGGTTTGGCCATCTGTCTAGGGGTGGAAGGTCATGGATTTGGTGAGCTTGGTGTCCAGCAATGACCAGAGGCTCAACCAGAATGTGCTGAGAAATAGACTATCCCGATCTTAGACAATGGTTTGTGGGATTCCAAAATGTACCCAGACTTGTTCAAAGAAGAGCTTGGAAGTGGCCTTTATTGTGATGCTCTTCTTGCAGGCAACAAGAATCACCATCTTAGAAAAGCAATCAACAACCACAAAAACATAGTCATTTCCCCACTTGGTGGATGGGAGGCCTGACATGTAGTCCATTGAGATGGATTCCCATGGATTTTTAGGAGTAGGAAGATGGGTGTACAGACCCTGTTTCTTAGTGGTCGATTTGGAAATAGCACAGGTAGTGTAGGACCTGATATACTTGTTGGCCTCCTATCGAAGTTTCAGCCAGTACAAATATTTTTGTAGCATCACCACTATCTTTTCGACACCGAAGTGTCCTTCCACCCGAATGTAGTGGGCTTCCCATATCAGCTTCACTCACTCACTTGATGGAGCACAGATATGGCCCAGACGACACAAAAACCCATCCCGAAGATGGAAATTATCGACAACTGCGTTTGCACCCAACATTTGGTAGGTGGTGTCGAAGTCAAGGTCTATCTCATAGATTTGGGGCCATCTAGATGTCTCATGGCCACAAGAGTCTAGCACCGTGGTGAGTGTCACAACTGGTGGTCTGCTGAGGAAATCAGCAACGCGATTGGTGCTTCATGTTTTATACTTGATGTTGAGGTGGAATTGATGCAACTATGTGGACCACTTTTGATGGTGGTCATTCTACAATTTTCCCTGTGTCTGCACGAACTGCAGTGGCTTATGATCAGTGTGGATGACTATCTCCTTCCCAAGAATGTAATGTCTCCACTGGCGGCATGCTTGCATAATGGAGTACATTTCTTTGTCGTAAGTAGGGTACTTATGGACAGTATCTGACACTGTCTTACTATGATAGGCCACAAGGTGGCCATGATGAGTGAGAATGGTGCCCACAACATAGTCTGAAGCATCTGTCTCGATCTCAAAGGGATGTTATAGGTCTGGTAGTGAAAGTACTGGGGTTGAGCACAAGTGCTTCTTCAAATCATCGAACGCTTGTTGTTGGGACCGACCCCATGTAAATTTCTCCTTACACCACCCTTATTTATTTTTCTGAGGGCCCATGAAATATGGGAGAAACCCAACACGAACCTGTGGTAGAAATTGGCAAGGCACAAGAAGCTCTGAAGCTCAGTGAGTGTTGTTGGGGATGGCTAGTCACGGATGACTTGGATCTTGGCTGGATCCACATGTACGCCATGTTGATCAATGATGTAGCCTAGGTAATGGACCTTGTCCATGCCGAAGGATAATTTTTCCAAGTTAGCATATAGCTTGTGCTACCGCAAGGTGTGCAGAACTTGTTGAATATGCTGCAAGTGTTCATCCCAAGTCTTGTTGTAAATTACAATGTCATCCAGATACGCCACTACAAAAGTATTGGTGAATCGTCGTAGGATATCGTCCATCATCCTCATGAAAGTGGTTGGAGCATTTGTCAAACCAAAGCGCATGACCAATCATTCAAAAAGGCCTTCCTTTGACTTGAAGGCAGTCTTCCATACATCTGTTTGTTCTATCGGGACCTGGTGGTATCCAGACTTCAGATCAATATTACTAAAGTATTTGGCCCCCGTGAGTTGATTAAGGAGGTCATCGATTCAGGGAATCGGGTAATGGTTTCTGACTGTGATTTTATTCAGAGCCCGGTAATCAATACAGAGTCGCCAGGTTCCATCTTTCTTCTGTACCAGCATGATTGGTCTCCCGCAAGGTGATGAGCTGGGGCGGATGTGCCCCTTGTGGAGAAGTTCTTGGATCTGTCATGTGATCTCCTCATTCTATAACAAAGAGCGATGATATACTAGCCCATTGGGCAGCGGTGCACAGGGGGTCATATCGATGGGGTGCTTGACCTGGCAGTGAAAAGGTACCCCTGTAAGTGAGGAGAAGATATTTGAGTATTCTTCCATGACCTTATCTACTTGCTTCTACTATGTGTAGAGGTCGGTCGTAGAGACCCTAGATGTGGTTGTGATCTTTCTCTTATTCTGAGAGAGAATCACAAAGAAGACAAACTTCCCCATCTGAGAGATGACCTTTCTGCATTCCTTAACAGAGATCAAGGAAATAGCACTAGGTGGGACTGCCTCGGGTATCCTGTACAATTTCTTGTTCAAAGTAATAATAACACTAGGAGGCCTAGACTCATATACAGCATGACATTTCCATAAATAAGGTTGGCCCAAAAGAACATCACAAACTTCGAGAGGAGAAACATCACACAATACCTCATCTTTGAAGAGCTTGATGTCGTATGACAGTCGATACTGTTGGCTAATGTAGAGATCACTTCCTTGGCGGAGCCATCCAATGGTGTAGGGTTGTGGGTGCGACGTTGTTGACAAGGCTAGTCGTTTGATGACCTCTGTTGAGATGAGGTTTTTTTGGCTACCGCTATCAACGATGAAGTGCAGTGGGGTGCCTTTTACCCACATATGTGAATGGAAGAAGCGCTCTCCTTCTTCTGGCTCGTCTGGTTCACCAAGATGGATCTTGGTGGTAGCAATGGTGGCACTGGGTTCTGCGTCAATGATCCATCTTCCCATTTCTGGTTCTGGCTCAGAGTCAGAATCCGCATCTGATTCAGAGGCTTCCAGTTCATCCACCAATGACTTCTTTGACCGACAGTCAGCAGTGTTATGCCAAGGGCTCTTATGTAAGTCGCACCACTTCCCAGTATCTTTCTTTGTCTTTCTGGTGTCCTTCTTTTCTTGCATCTTGGAATGGTTGTCCTGATACTGTCCATATTTTCTCTACCCTTTGTTTGATGGGTTGGGGCCGCCCTTTCCTGGATTTTGTTATGAGGGATTCCTAGGCCCAAATTGTTGGGTCTTTTCTTTGAACTTCTGCTCGATTTTGACGGCATATTGGTAGGCTGCGCCCAAGGATGAGATGTCCAAAAATTCCATTTCAGTCTATATGTATCTATGTAGAGCACCGCTATACTTGAGAACTAGATTTCGCTCTGAATATTTGATACCCAACTTGGTGCGCAAGGTATGGATGATATTTGTGAAATCTGGCACTGCTTGGTCTCTTTCTTGCCGCAGTGTGGTCAATTTGGTATACAAGTTGTCATAACTTCCAACGGGGTAGTATTGTTCCTTAATAGCATCCCTGAAGGATTACCAAGTGGTCGTGATTGAAAGTAATGAGGTTTCCTTTGCTTCCTTTTGCTCATAGAAATTTTCCCACCAATCTTTGACATGAGGAACGACTTTGAGGAGCGCAAATGTAATCTTTCCTCTATTCGAAAAGTTATGGACAAAAAAATACAATTCTAGTAGATTCAACCACTTGTCTACAACATCTGCATCTATCTGACCTTCAAATATAGTAATATCGAAGCTTATTTGTACCTTGAAGGGGGTAGCACCTCCGTTCGAAGAAGATGCATCGGTTGTTGGTAGTCGCCGAAGGATTTGCACGAAACTAACCATCATCTCGTTCCTCTGTTGCGTGAGGGATTCCTCAATCAACAGTTTGAAAGGATCTCTTGTCCCATCATCTTTATTTTCTCCTGTCATGGGAGATTTCTTGGGCGTGCGAGAGCTTTTGTCCTCAAGAGAAACAAGATCGAGACCCAACTCTTTGTACTCTGACCTCGTTGGGGACATGCATTAAGACGACAAGGAGCAGACTTCTATGATACCATTGATCTGGATTTTATGAGTAGAACGAAATGAATGAAAATTATTAACAGGTGCTTTACACAAAATAACAGAGATACAGTAAAACTGGTTTTCTATTCAATAACGAAATAAGCTGAAACTGTAAAATGCAGCGGAAACAAGCTTGCTGGAATGGTGGCGGCTTATCTTTGGGAAGAGATTTGACGGCAGCGTGCATTCGCAAGAAGAAGGTTACAATGAGGCTCTGAAGGCATTTTTACAATAAGAAATAATTTCAAAAACCCTAGACATCCAAAAACCTAACCCTAGGAGATGAAGCACCAAAAGTCATGTGGGCCCCGTTTGGGTAAGTTAGTACATCAACTTCCCGGGGTCGTAACTTTTGCATACGATCTTCGTTTTAGGCGTGTGATAGACCGTTGGAAAGGTATCATCGAGGAGATTAATTTTCGGGGATCAATCATGCATTTGGATATCATTGAGGATATTTATTCTGAAAAACCTTCATTTAGGCCCTCAAAATGCCCTCAGAAGTTAAAACTGCTAAAAATAGTAAATTGCCAAAATTGTCAAAAAACTGTTTTGAGCTAGTTGGAAAAGGTGGGTGGCCATCGATATCTATCTGGATCAAGAACCCAGTAGGGTTTCTACAACCTTTACCCATTCCTAAGTGGAAGTGGGAAGTGGTGACAATGGATTTTATTATGGGATTGCCCAGAACAGGCAAGCTTCATGATTCGATCATGGTGGTCGTGGAAAAGCTTACGAAAGCTGCCCATTTTATTCCATTGAAAACTACTCACAAGGCAGAAGATGTTTTTGATAGTTTCATGAAGGAAGTAGCATGATTGCACGAAATTCCTAAAACAATTGTGTCCGACAGAGACCTGAAATTCACCTCGAATTTCTGGAAAGGATTGTTCAAAGGATTCAGAACGAATCTGAACCTTAGTACATCTTATCATCTTGAGTTTGATGGATAGACAGAGAGGGTAAATAGAGTGATAGAATACATACTGAGAATTTATTTGATGGACAAACCATCAAAATGGGAAGACTACCTACACTTGGTAGAATTCGCTTACAACAATGGGTATCAGGCATCGTTGAAGATGACCCCATTTGAAGCACTTTACAGCAGAAAGTGCAATACTCCAGTGAGATGGGATAACCCAGCTGATAGGACAGTAGTTGGGCCAGATTTGATCAAGGACATGGAGGACCAAATGATAAAGATTAAGCAGAATTTAAAAGCTGCCCAAGACAAACAGAAACATTATGCCGATAAGAATAGAACCCACAGAGAATTCAAAGTGGGTGATCATGTTTTCCTGAAGGTGAAAGCTAACAGGAGTTCCCTGAAGCTGGGAAGCTGCGCCAAGTTGGCAGCTAGATTTTGTGGGCCATTTGAAATCCTAGAGAGGATTGGTCCAGTTGCTTATATGATTGCATTGCCTACATCTATGTCTATTCATAATGTCTTCCATGTATCATTTCTAAATAAATATATACCTGATGCTAATCATGTTATTGATTGGAAAGTGATTCAGGTGGAGCAAGGAGGCGCTTTTAAAGTGCATCCGGTGTGCATTGTGGACCGGAAAGTCAAGAAGCTTCGTTACCAATCCATAGGGCTTGTAAAGGTCCAATGGACCTGGTACGGTCCTAAGGACATTACTTGGGAGCATGAGGATGCAATGAGGATAGAATACCCACATCTTTTTGAGTATTTTTGAAAATTTTGTTGTATATGGGTATATGATGCACTGAGGACAGTGCATAAATAAGGGGAGGGGATTGTAATATCCCTCGGTCGAACCCAATTGTAAATTTAATGTAAGTGTACTTAAGATGGTGAGTTGTTTTGACATCATTTTGTAATGCACCTTTCATGGCATAGTGTGTGCATGTACTGTGCAATAAAATAATGTAGTGTGCACATTTCTGGATACTGCGTGTAGTAACTAAATTGTGCGCAGCATGGAGGTCAGCAAGCCTTGTGTATATGCTATGTTTTATAGGCTGGTGAGCCAGTTATTATAAGCTGAGATGCTTATGTTTTGGAATTAGGCTAGAGCGCCTAGATGTTAAAGTTCAGTGCACCTATTTTGTATATGTCTCATGATTAATATAAAATACATCATTGCACGCAGAACGACCATGATAAAAGAGATGGGGGATTGAACTTCACCAGTTAGGGAAAGGGAGGGCCAAAAGTTAAGGGAAAGGGATAAGCTAGAGAGCTTAAGCCAAAAAGGAATATTATATTAATATTTCCTAAAGCATAAAGTATCGATAATTATTTTATCCTAAGTTCTAAAGTTGGGGACAAGTGGACCAAAGTAGCTTCCAACATGACAAGTGTCAAGTGGGGGACATGCATTCATATCGTGGGGAATTATCTCATTTGGTCACTTTTCACGAGAATTCTTACCAACAACTTCACCATCATTCTTACTATCATACTTCATGATCAATTGCACGATGATTCCTTCCATCACTCAGTTATCCAGTCAATGATTCCATGACCATTTTCATTCACACACTCCATTATCCTTGATACATCCATTTCACTATATCTAAGCCTATTTCCTTAACCATTCCAGTTGGTGTACCTAGTTATCTTGGGAGAGGGATTGAAGAAGTGGGTTGTCAGGCTGGTGGGAAATTTAAGAGGCGGGTTGTTAGGATCGTGAGAAATTCTCTGAGCGAGAGAATTGTTGGGGATTGATTCCCGAAGGTGCTAAAATACAGCTACAATGCTCTAAGACTTCCTGTCTTGCATGTTGATGAAGCCCTGGAAGGGAAGTGGGGTAGCCAAGGGAATTTTGAGCAGAGAAGGGGCACACTTCCTTAGGTGGGACAGGCATGTCGGGAATGAGAGGTTGTGAGTTGTTAGTTGAGTGAGCACCTGAGATAGAGTCTTTCCTATTGTATATGAACCTTATCCTGGTTAGGAACCCCTTTACCCGGGTGGAGTTCAGTCCTAGCTCAGGGGTGACTCACTGTTGAGAGTGATGAACAGTGTAGTCTAAGGCTGGGAGGTTCGTGGACCTTCTGTACACAGTTGGTGACAATATTTCCAAGATAAGTACCAATCGTATGATAAAATTATATGCTGCATTGTTATTTACGTGCTTATGTTTTGGTTTATCATATATGTGATTATAACTGTCTGTATGTTTATGGGTATTTCCCTGTATATGTTGCATATTTGTGTTTACTGTTATTTTAGTATGAATTCGTATATTACATAATGTAATTTCTTGTTTACGTTTATATGTAAAGCTTCTGCAATAGTGTTGTATGTATATGTTTAAGTTGCATGCAGTTTGAAGAGAAAATTTATGTGGCATAGCTTAGTTGAATATTGGTTATGTTACTGTATGTTCCGCAGTAAGAGAACGAAAATGTTCCCTCGAGTAGCATGGCCCGCTTGTTGAAGGCTGGGGATGTTACCAACTGGTATCAGAGCATGAGAGATTTCTCTGGAGTGGCATTCCCCGACCTGTGGGTGGCCGAGGGACGTTACAAATTGGTATCAGAGCATGAGAGATTGCTCTGTAGTGGCATTCCCTAGCTTGTGGGTGGCCAGAGGATGTTACAGTGGATAATAAGAAGAATAAATGAAAGGAGAGGTACTTCTATTCTCTATGTTTCAACAGATTGTACTTGTGATCAAACTTATAAAACTGATCAATCTATGAGAAAGAAACAATAGCATAAATGGAAGTGGTTTTAATCCTTTGTGCTTTAGATATCTATTTTTCAAGCAAGAACCTACACAAAGAATCGATGATGGAATGAGAGTGCAATACCTTATGATGTCAATACATGTATATGTAATTTGAATATGTATATAAATGAATGAAAGAGGAATAAGGGTATATATGAAAGGAAGAATGGTGTTGTATAATGCATATGACTAAATATATAAATATTTCTTCTCAACTTATGCATATAGGTTATGAGATTGGTGTTGGTTGTATTTCAAACATATCAAAGCAAGGATACAATACATTAGAACATAGCATTGAAATTATAAGAAAACGTGAACTAACAATAAAACATATAAATGAGGAAATGAAACTTTGATGTACACATACAAAGGTATAACCAAATCTGAGTTTTATATTATTGAACCTAATGTAAATAATAGAGTTGAAATAAAATGAAAGGAACAACAATCAAACTAGAATTGAAATGAAATAATCACACAAAGCTAATATATAAAACAAAATGGAAATAACAAGGAATTACTTGGATAAAAGGGCCCTTCCCAAGATGGGAAATTCACCCGGGAGACTAAATCAGATCTGAATGCTCAATGAATCAACAAGAATATTCAGTGTTTCATTAAGATCAAAACCTTGTTTACAAATCAACAACCAACGCTCTTGATTTATAATACAATGATAATTTATCTCCCATACAATCTCGATGCTTCATTCATCTTCTCCACGCCTTGATTTATACATGAAAATAACTTGGGGAAGGATAGAATCAAATACCCCAACTCAAAGATCAAATTTGAAAACTATAGAGAAAATCTCAAAAATATGGGTTTTACATCAATCTGTTCAAATCCATGTTAAATAACCAACCATATATACTAAACCATTTCTGATTTTGGAAAACACCCTGCACGTTGCTCAACATATTATACTACCAAAAAAACCCATGTCTTGGATTTTTTAAATTCGACTTCATATGCATAAAAATCGAGGTGGAAGTCGACTATCTGAAATTTTCTTCTAATTTGGGTTGAATCAAACTCATATTAGAAAATCAAGGATATCTCCCAAACTGTGTATGATATTCTTATAATTTTAAAATTTTGGTGTTTTGAGGATATCTACCAAACCCATGTTCCATAATTTTGATAGTTGTCTTCATCTAGCCGCAAATCGCGTCTACATGTTGTTTTTGCTATTTCTAGTACAATTTTGACCCATACTTTGACCATGAGCTAGAGGCTCACACGTGTGACCTGGGAACCAACCAAAGGACACACACCATTCTGACATCTATATCTTCGAACTCCATGTGGCCAAATCCCATTTGGAGAGGTGGAAGCATGCCAATGAATGATTTTGGGTACAAGAACTGAACTATTGGTACATGAATTGAAATTCACCGAACTAGACTATGGCTACTTCATAAACCGACATTTGTAAAACTATGATATAATCATATTTAATCACTAAAAACATAGAAAATTTATGAATTAACCATGCAGGATGTATAATATTGAATAATGACATTTAATGAAGGTTTATGGCATAGATGGACACAAATTATTAGCGAAATAGTTTAAGAACATGACTTTATTGGACAGAGAAATATGAAAAAAATGGAGCCCAACAAATTCCATCAATCTGAATAAAATATATTTGGGTATCAAGGAACTCTCTAAAAATCAATAATCATATAAATTTCATGAAAATCCCATGGATCCATATTTCTTCACTTATCATACAACTTGATGTGAAGTGTAAAAATATTTGGAATTCACCAAGGTGAATCTCAAATTTCTTTACAATTATGCTTGCTCCACCTTACAAGCATAGAGTCTTCAAAATTTGAATAGAGAAAAGGGATTCTTCTATCAATGGAAGCTTTGGTTTCTACTCATCAAAAGGTTGAAGCATAGACTTCAAATTTCCAAGAAGAATCACTCAATTCTCCTTGGCAACAGTGCCAGAATGTTACCACACAATATAGTACCAAATGAAAAGCATTCACAAGGTATTTAGAGTGGTGGAACATCGAATATGTCACCAATGTTACCTAGGCAACAACATCTATATTTTGTGAAGGAATAATATCCAACACAAAGGAGGCTTCCCTTGTTTTCTTAAAGAATCTGTAGGCAAGACAATCAATTCTAGGTCCCCTTGGGTTGACTACTCACAGTACCACCAAGATAAAGACAAGAAAAATAATAGAGAGGTGGTGGGATACGACAATTTCCATATTTAATGTATTGAGGATCCAAGCCCATCAAAAAGGCTCTCCAAGTCAAGTATAAGTTTAGAAGGGTTCCCAAACACTAGAAATAAATAAAAGGTATAAGGCTATAGTAGAGGTTGCAATAAAGATATGAAATAAAATAAATAACGTAAACGATAAAAATAGTAAATATATTATTACAGTAGTAAAAAAAAAATTCCAATAGTATAGAAGCTATTTCAGTAGTGAAAAAAGTGATTTTTAGTTGTAGTAAAAATATTATAATAGTAAAATAGATGAATTTCAACAATAAAATCAATTATTGGAGAATTAAAATAAGCGACTACAATAGTATAAATAATAGTCGTTGGGTCATGAAATGATCCAGTAAATAAGAGAGCTAATTTCTAGGCTAAACTAGGGTTTCAATTTCCAACAAAATCATAAATTTAAAAAATATAAAATAACACTAAAACCTTATAGGGTTTTCCTTAGATGGCTCTCATAACACTTCAGAAAATTAAATTAGGGTTTCAACAATGCATTTTAGGTGAATAGTATTCCTAAGAACCATAGACATATTGTTTTTAATGACTGGAAATGTAATTTTGTAGCAAATAAAACCTATACCCAACCCTAAGATAGTAGAATTAAGTAGTAATGATTGACTATTTTGGAGAAAAATACTAGTGCATACTATTTGGGGCATATGGGGAAAATAGAGATTCTTCTTGTGGAGAATGAAATGGATTATTTAGGGAGAGGATTAAAGTTTTTCCACTACCAACCCTATTCAATCCTCCTAAAATATTAAGGAATGAATCAGGGGAAGATTTCTCCACTAGATAACCTTACAAGAATTTTGTCAAGAATGGTTTCTTCAAGAGTGATCCAAGAGGATGAAGAAACATTGGGATTTCAAGTTCAATCTTCTAATGGGAATATGAAGAACAAGATTTTTTTAGATACATGTAGAAACCATCCCGAACAAAAGTACAATGAATAGGTGATAGATGGAATGTTTTATTCATGGTAAGGGATATGGAAACATTATCCCAATTAAGGGCCCCCAATAGTAGAAAATTTCCCCAGATTGACAACACTTGACTAGAAAATGATAATAACCACTAAGGTGAGACAAGGAAAAAAGAATAACTCCAGAGCATCTTGATTCGTTATGAAAATAAATCCATTGTCACATTTTTCAAGCCTAAAGTATTAAGATTATCGCTTGATATGAAGTGTCAAAATGATGTACCTAATAATGTAAATGCACCATGTCATGAGTGAGATGAGATTAGAATGTAATGGAAGTAATCTATGGGAAACTATCAATGGATAATTTGGAATAACATCATCGGATCTACTATACGAAATTTGAGTCATGGATAAACAATTATCCTCTATTAACCCCTATAAGTGAGGGGGTAATAGTTATTAGAACCAAGTACAACAGTGATCCGGGTGGATATCGGTGTCCACCCATCTTTTCCAACTGGCTCAAAACAATTTTTTGGCAATTTTGGTAATTTACTATTTTTAGCAGTTTTTAACTTCCAGGGCCATGTTGAGGGCCTAAATGAAGGTTTTTTGGGATTGATATTCTCAATCATATCCAAAGGCTCTGATTGAGCCCCCTAAATGAGTCTCCTCAAATATACCTTTCCAACGACCTATCATGCACCCCAAACGGAGATCATATGCCAAAGTTACGCCCCTAGGAAGTTGATACACCAAACTACCCAAAACGGGGTCCACAAAACTATTGGCTTGTCATATTTCGGGGTTAGGGTTTTGGATTTTATTTATGATAAAAATTCCTTTGGAGCCTCATTGTAAAATCATCTTCTTGCGAATGCAAGTAGAGGACACGTCTCTTCTCATAGATAAGCTACCACCATTCTAGCGAGTCTTTCACTTTGTATTTTTACAGTCTTTGTACATTTTCATTCATTAATAGAAAATTGTGTATTACTGTATCTCTTTGTTTATGGTTGCATCTCTGATACATTTATGTTATATTATTGGATATCCAACATATCTCTGTACATTTATTTATTATATCTCTGCTCTCATTTCGTGCCAAAAATAATCTGGATCAATGGTATCAGAGCAGGCTGTTGTTGATCGTTTTTTTCAGTGCATGTCCTCGACGAGGTCCGAGTATAGAAAGTTGGGTCTCAAGATTTTCTCTCTTGAATACAATCTCTCTAACACACCTAAGAAAACCTCCATGGCGGAAGAAAATAAAAACGACAGAGAAGACGATTATATCAATCTGTTGCTTGAGAAATCTCTCACGCGACAGAGGGACGAAATGATGGAGAATTTTTACCACATCCTTCAATGCCTGCTGATAGAAACAGGCACATCTTCATCAAACAACCACTTTGGAAGAACCTATCCTTTCAAGGTACAGGTTAATTTTGATATTCTCGTATTTGAAGGTTAGATAGATGTGGATGCCCTAGACAAATGGTTAAATATGTTATAAGGTTATTTCTCTGTTCATAATTTTTACGACAGGGAAAAGATCACCTTCGCACTCCTTAAATATGTCCCCCATGTCAAACATTGGTGGGAAACTTATTGGGAGAAAATTTCCACAGAGGAGTCTAGAATATATGGGGCTGAGCCCAATTGGTATTTTTTAGTGGATGCAGTAAAGGAACAGTATTACCCTATTGGAAGCTATGAGGACCAGTACATGAGATGGAAGACACTGTGGCAAGAGAGGGGACAAGAAGTTCCAGAGTCCACCAATACCTTCCATACATTGTGCACCAAGCTAGGTATCAAAGAATCTGAATAACATTTGGTTCTGAAATACCGTGGGACTCTACACAGATATAGCCAAACTAGAATGGATTTTCGGGACATATCATCACTCGGTACTTCTTATCGATATGCTGTTAAAATTGAGAAGAAAATTAAGCACCTAAACAAATGGGAGTTTGGGTCTGCAAATATGCAACAACCAAAGTATGATAAAGATGTCCCTAACAAACAGTCTCCTAAAAACCAGTCCAAGCCACAGGAAAAGAAGGGTCACGAGAAGACAAAGAAGGACACTAGAAAATGGTGTGACTTGCACAAAATCCCCTGGCACAACACTGAGGAATGTCTCTCAAAATATTCATTGGTGGTCGAGATCAAAGACAAGGAGCCAAACCCTAATTCAGAATCTGATTCTGAAAATACTAGTAAAATACAGATCATCGACGTAGACCCCACTGCTATTGTCGTGACCATAACAATTCAACCAGAAGAATCAACAGATCCTGAAGAGGGGGAGTGTATTTTTCATTCACAGATGTGGGTGAAGGGGACCCCTCTGCATTTATTGTTGATAGCGGAAGCCAGAAGAACCTCATCTCTGCAAAGGTTGTCAACCAGTTGGGATTGTCGACAACACCACACCTGTAGCCATACAACGTTGGGTGGATTCTCCAGGGACGAGATCTTTGTGTCAGCCAACAGTTTCGATTGTCATACGACATACATCCCTTCAAGGATGAGGTATTATGTGATGTTTCCCCACTAGATGTCTGTGATGTTCTCTTGGGCCAACCATATATGTGGAAGCGCCATGTTGTTTATGAGTCTCGACCCCGCAGTGTCATTATTTCTCTAGGGCATCATCTCTATAGAATACCAGAGGTTGTTCCAACTACTATTCCACCTAAACAGTGCCACAAGGTAGTATCTCATACTACAAAATTCATCTTCTTCACAATCTATTCAAAAGGTGAACAGAAGAATATTGCAACCACTACAGCCTTGGCCCAAGCACCTTTTATCCAACAGAATAAGGTTGACAAGATTACAGAAAAGTGTAAAGATTCCTTCTACACATAGTCATCTCATGTAGTTGGACTGGTTAAAAAGGTCGAACCCTTCAAACCACATGTTCGTGACAACCTTCAACAAGCTAAGCAGCGCAACTTCTCCAACAAGGAAGGCAGCGCATCAAGATGTAGATTCAGCAAACGCTTTTCCCTCTCTCTCGAGCACTCAATGCAATGGAGACCATTGATTCCTAAGGAGGGAATATTGATCCAAGTGGATATCGATGGCCACCCACCTTTTCCAATTGGGTCAAAACAGTTTTCTGGAAATTTTGGTAATTTACTATTTTTAGCAGTTTTTAACTTTCGGGGCCATTTGGAGGGCCTAAATGAAGGTTTTTTGGGATATAGATTCTCAATGATAGCCGAAGGATATATTTTATCCCCCTAAATGAATATCCCCGACAATACCTTTCCAACGAGCTATCATGTGCCCCAAACAGAGATCGTATGCCAAAGTTACGCCCCTGGGAAGTTGATACACCAACCTACCCAAAATAGGGTCCACAAAACTGTTGGCTTTTCATCTTTCGGGGTTAGGGTTTTGGATTTTATTTATGATAAAAATTCATTTGGAGCCTCATTGTAAAATCATTTTCTTTGGAATGCGAGTAGAGAACACATCTCTTCTCAGAGATAAGTTGTCACCATTCTAGCGAGTATTTTTCACTTTGTATTTTTACAGTCTTTGTACATTTTCGTTCATTAATAGAAAATTGTGTATTACTATATCTCTGTGTTTATGGTTGCATCTCTGATACATTTCTATTATATTATTGGATATCCCACATATCTCTGTACATTTCTTTATTGTATCTCTGCTCTCATTTCGTGCTGAAAATAATCTGAATCAATGGTATCAAAGTAGGCTGTTGTTGATCATTTTTTTCAGTGCATGTCCCCGATGAGGTCCGAATATAGCAAGTTGGGTCTCAATCTTGTCTCTTTTGAAGAAAATCGCTCTCGCACGCCCAAGAAAACCTCCATGGTAGAAGAAAAGAAAAACGACGGAGCAAACAATTCTATCAATATGTTGCTTGAGCAAGCTCTCATGCGACAGAGGGATGAAATGATGGAGAATTTTTCCCACATCCTTCAACACCTATCGATAGAAATAGACACATCTTCATCAAATAGTAGCTTTGGAATCACCTATCCTTTCAAAGTATAGGTTAATTTTCATATTCCCTTATTTGAAGGTCAGATAGATGTGGATGCCCTAGGCAAATGATTAAACCTATTAGAAGGTTATTTCTCTGTTCATAATTTTTCTGACAGGGAAAATATCACCTTCGCACTCCTTAAATTTCTCCCCCATGTCAAACATTGGTGGGAAAATTATTGGGAGAAAAGTTCCACAGAGGAGTCTGGAATATATGGGGCCAAGCCCACTTGGGATTTTTTTGTGGATGTGGTAAAGGAACAATATTACCCTGTTGGAAACTATGAGGACCAGTACATGAGATGGACCACACTGCGGCAAAAGAGGGGCCAAGAAGTTCCAGAGTTCACCAATACCTTCCATACCTTGCACACCAAGATGGGTATCAAAGAATCTCAACAACATTTGGTTCTGAAATACCGTGGGGCTCCACACAGATACAACCAAACTAAAATGGATTTTCTAGGCATCTCATCACTCGATGTTTCTTATCAATATGTTGTTAAAATCGAGCAGAAATTTAAGCAACAGAACAAACGGGAGTTTGGGTCTACAAATATGCAACAACCAAAGTATGATAAAGATGACCCTAACAAACAATCTCCTGAAAACCAATCCAAGCCAGAGGAAAAGAAGGGTCACGGGAAGACAAAGAAGGACACTGGAAAATGGTGCGATTTGCAAAAAATCCCTTGGCACAACACCGAGGAATGTCGCTCAAAATAGTCATTGGTGGTCAAGATCAAAGACAAGGAGCCGAACCCTAATTCAGAATCTGATTATGAAAATACAGGTAAAAGAAAGATCATCGACACAGACCCCACTGCTATTGTCACGACTGTAACAATTCAACCAGAAGAACTAATAGATCCTGAAGAGGGGGAGCATATTTTTCATTCACAGATGTGGGTGAAGGGGACCCCGCTGCATTTTATTGTTGATAGCGAAAGCCAGAAGAACCTCATCTCAGCAGAGGTCGTCAAACAATTGGGATTGTCGACAACACCACACCTCCAGCCATACAACATCGGGTGGCTTCTTCAGGGACGAGATCTTTGTGTCATCCTACAGTGTCGATTGTACGACATCCAACCCTTCAAGGATGAGGTATTAGGTGATGTTTCCCCACTAGATGTTTGTGATGTTCTCTTGGGCCAACCATATATGTGGAAGCGCCATGTTGTTTATGAGTCTCAACCCCGCAGTGTCATTGTTTCTCTGGGGGGTCATCTCTATAGAATACCAGAGGTAGTTCTAACAACTCTTCCACATAAAGAGTTCCACAAGGTAGTATCTCATACTAAAAAATTTAGCTTCTTCACAATCTGTTCAAAAGGTGAATAGAAGGATACTGCAACCACTATAGCCTCATCCAAATCACCTTCTATCCAACAGAAGCAAGTCGAAAAGATTGCATAAAAGTGTAAATATTCCTTCTACATAGAGGAATCTCATGTAGCCAGATTGGTTAAAAAGGTCCAACCCTTCCATCCACATGTTCGTGACAACCATCAACAAGCTAAGCAGCGCAACTTCTCCAACAAGGCAAGTAGCTCATCAAGATGAAGATTCAGCAAATTTTTTTCCCTCT
Organism: Picea engelmannii; assembly: GCA_009831015.1. Lineage (NCBI taxonomy): Eukaryota > Viridiplantae > Streptophyta > Pinopsida > Pinales > Pinaceae > Picea > Picea engelmannii. The sequence continues at coordinate 153,569 of ML796077.1, forward strand.
CCCCTGAGCACTCAATGCAATGGATATCATTTCTTCCGAAGGAGGGAGGATTGATCCAGGTGGATATCGGTGGCCACCCACCTTTTCCAACTGGCTCAAAACAGTTTTTTGGCAATTTTGGTAATTTACTATTTTTAGCAGTTTTAACTTCCTGGGCCATTTTGAGGGCCTAAATGAATCTCCTCAACAATACCTTTCCAACAAGCTATTGTGAGCCCAAAACAGAGATCATATGCCAAATTTATGCCCCTGGGAAGTTGATACACCAAACTACCCAAAACAGGGTCCACAAAATTGTTGGATTTTCTTCTTCCAGGGTTAGGGTTTTGGATTTTATTTATGATAAAAAGGCCTTTGGAGCCTCATTGTAAAATCATATTCTTGTGAATGTTAGTAGAGGACACATCTCTTCTCATAGATAAGTTGTCACCATTCTAGCGAGTCTTTCACTCTGTATTTTTACAGTCTTTGTAAATTTTCTCTCATTAATAGAAAATTGTGTATTACTATATATCTTTGTTTATGGTTGCATCTCTGATACATTTCTGTTATATTATTGGATATCCTATATATCTCTGTACATTGCTTTATTTTATCTCCTCTCTCATTTCGTGCCAAAATAATCTGAATCAAAAGGGATGTGAGTGTGTGTGTGTCACTTAGGCATACTCAAATTGTTCTCAATAACAAGTATTATCCATCATGCATTTAAAGGGTTATTGACCTTCCCCCATCCACCTTCTATTTTCCAAAAAAAAAAAGGTAAATCCTTGTGAAAGGAGTTTCAAATCATGTGGGGAATGCATGTATCTCTACTAAGGCTATACATGCTCACTAGAAGTGGAGAAAGTCTTATGATACCAGGTTGGCTCCATTAAGGCTATGGATTCCCACGTTCAATGGAGTGACACTAAGAGAACAAGAATAAATGACCCAATAAAATATGTGATACATTGGACTTATAAAACTCTATGACACTATGATGGCATCTAAAGGACAAACTGAAGTCAAGGAAAAAACTTGATAAATCTGACTCTGTGGCCCTAACTAGTGGGTTACTCAAGATTGAAATTGTTCATTCATGTAGTTAGTTCAAAGATCAAGTTTTGGTGGGGACCCAACTATGAAGTTGAGACTATTCATTCAAAGGAAATTATTATCACTTTAGAAATTGTGTTATCCAATAGCTAAATTGCAAATATACATGATTCCTCTTAGTGTGTTTCCTGTTACCCCCAACCTAGGGGTAACTAAGGGGATTTTGTCTCAAGGCCCATAGGTTGTATACATGGAGTGTCAAGAACCATATGTATGGAGCATATCCCCGAAGGAACCCTCTTTTTCATTAATGCATTATACACATTACAAGCAGCAGCATTCATCACATCAGCGTAGCCCCAGAGAAAACAAGTCTTTCTCCATAAGGTAATGAGTATGGTATCATGGTAAGTGTCACTCTAATATTTGAAGCATTTGAACATGTTGCAAAGAATATTTCTTGATTACAGAATGTTTTCATGGAATTTATACTCTTTTCCTTATTTAACCTTGGTGGGTGTCATTTTTTCCTAGTAATTTGTTCACACTCTGGAATAGGGTACTACTAGGGGTTCCTTGAAGAGTGATTTTCCATTCTCATTCATACTTATCACCTTCCATACTTCTTTCCTTTTGTCTCCTTATCTTTTGGTATTTTTGGGTGTACTGACCCAAGAAGGGATTCTACCTCATTTCATGGGAAGAAGGGGCTAAAGGTCCAGATGGGAAAGGAGTTGGAAAAATATAAAAGACAAATCATGAACCTTCCATATGCTCACCCAAGAGGTCTTCAGAAACAATGAAATTTTATCTCTCAAAATAATAAGACCTGCAAAAGTAAAATTCACATTATATAGATGTCCCACCTGTTGAGGGATCTACACAAGTGCATTTCAAGCTATACTTTACCCCTATGGCATTTTGTGTACCTCCCTTCAAGTGAAATTGGGTATTTCCTCCCAAGTTCTATGTTACCCATTTGGAGTAACCAATTATTTTGGACTCTAATTAATTAATGTCAATATATGGGCTTGGAAACATTTTTGTATGACGGACGAAGGGAAACACACCCTCTACAAAGGCACCCATAAATGAGACACTATGATCACTTGTATTTCATGAACCCCATGCCCAAAAGTACCCACTCCACCTCACACTCATACATGAATTGATGGGTTCCTCTTAGGAAAAACCTTTGACTTGAGGAATGATTGACCCAATAGGATTCCTTGACACCCCTCCCACACCTAAATTTGACAAATTGTATAACATCTTTGAGCATTTTTTTAGTTTGAAAAGGGGGGTTTGATGCACATGTTCAGATGGTTTGATTATTAAATGTGGCTTACTGGTTATGATACTTGTGACTCATGGACCCTTGGATGGAATTATTTTTTTTCTTTGCAGTACCCTTCACGGTGGATACGTATTTATGAGAAGATGATTAGTTCGGACCTTCATGAAGGCTTGAATTCCAAGGATGGATGCAAAGACCTCATGCTTAGGGCAAGATTGTGATGACCAATTGCACAATGAAGGAAGAGGATGTTTCCTTTGGAGGCACTTTGACATGACCTTAGGATGGTTTTCCACCTCATCCCACTTAGACGTTGGCCCTTGGAGGCCTAGAGGGCACCTTCCTATCCCATAACGTCGCCTAGGGCTGGTTTTGATGGAGGAGGTCTTGACAATGATTTTGGCGCATGTGGATGAAGCTCAAGGCCTTTGGAGGCCTAGTGCCATGCTTCTCTAGCCTAACACCAGTTTTGTGGATGCTAACATCACCCTAAGAGGGATGACGTCGCCCTTGTTAGGGTTATTTTGTAAAGAATTGATTTTATTTTTAATTTTAATGAGAAAATTGACATGTAGGCTCAGTTTTGTGAAAAGACACAACCGTTGGGTAAAATAAGCAAGGATTTTCAATATAAATATGGTTGGATTTATTTCATTTTCATATAAATCTCCTCACTTGGAGAGAGGAATGAAATTTGTGCCCCCTAAGGGTTGTTGCCTAAAATTACTAAGGCGCACTTTCTTAGAGACTTGTTTGGATGCATGTTGGATCATTTCTTGGTGGAATTTTGGTAAATCTAGGGTTTTGTGCTTGATTATTCTTGGTGAAGTAAGTAAATATACAATTTTCTTTTCATGCTAAAGGTTTATGATATGTTTACTTATTCATGTTGAAGATTATGAAATTTCTTGCTTGAAACCTTGGGAGTAAGAAACATAAGGTGCTTCTTTATTGCTCTTTATTTTGCTAGTCCTGCTTAAGAATATCTTTTCTAGACAAACTTTTAGAGCCCTAAAGTTCTAGCACTTTAAAATCTTTGTCTAGTTCTTATTGCATTAAATATATTTCAAGAGTCTAAGGATAGGATAAATAGCTAGGGCCTAGAATCCTACACCCTAGTTGAATCTTCTCCTAAAAGCTTGGTGCTTGAGGACTTAAGGTGCTACTTCTCAAGTTTTCACCTTGTAATCTCTTAGATAAGTATAATTATTTTAATTTCTCCAAGTTATTGTGCTGGTATAATTGAATCCATAAGACCTAAAAGGCTCTAGTTCTTGATTATCTCTTGTTGGAAGATTGATCAAACACTCAAACTTTATTCTCTCAAGATTATGCTAACTAACTCTAACATTAACTTAGCCTAGATATCTAATTTTCTTGTTGTTGTTATAAATGTTTTCTACATCCATCTAACCGCAGCAAAGTTTCCACATAACTGACTTTGAATGCTAGTTAAACACTTCATAAATTGCTTATGACATTTGATTATCATTATGCTTAGTAAATGTTATATTTCCACTGTCTTTTCAAGCAATTCCGAAGAGTCTTTATTGCAGTTGTTACAATTTATTAAATGTTGTTGTAAATTTGTCCATTGTTGCATTTTTCATATCATCTAGCATATTTCCACTTAGTTTACTGCCTCTTGAAGATTTACTATCATATGTGTACTTGAAACTACCATACATATGTTATGTTCTTGTTTCAGGAAGGTACACTTCATCACTTTCATTTGCTTCATATTTCTTAGACACAAACCTTGTGACATATTTGAATTGAGTGACCAATGAGAGGGGGGTACTTATTATCCTTATCCTTAGCTTACCCAACCCTTTAGGTCACTATGGATGCCTCCCTTGGGTTGGACTTTAATTCATCCATAAAAGTTGGGATTTCCTATTGAGGTGATGATCTGGATTTTATAAGAAGAACAAAATGAATATATATTATTATTAAAATATGCCTAACACGGAATAACAATTATACAGTAAAATTGGTTTCTATTTAATAAGGAAATAAGTTGAAACTGTAAAATGCAGCGGAAAACAAGCTTGCTGGAATGGTAGCAGCTTATCTCTGAGAAGAGATGCGACGGATTTACTCATTAGCAAGAAGATCATTACAATGAGGCTATGAAATAATTTTTAAAATAAACAGGAATGCCCAAAACCCTATACATCCAAAAATCTAACCCTGGGAGATGAAGCCCCAAAAGTCATGTGTTGGGGTAAGTTAGTACATCAACTTCTCGGGTTTGTAACTTTTGCATACAATCTTCGTTTTAGGCACAGGATAGCCCATTGGAAAGGCCTATTCAATAAATACACATGTTTTCATCAAACTCCAAATATATATATATATATATATATATTATCTATGGTGAGCCCTAAAAATGATTTTTAGGGCCTCTAAACAACCCCAGAAGTCAGGGACCCGAAAACTAGGAAAAAACTGCCAAACTGGAAAACTGCCAAAATGAGCTAGTTGGAATAGGTGGGAAGACATTGACATCCATATGGATCAATCCTCCCCCCTTAATAATAAATGGTCTCCATTGCATTGAGTTCCCCCATCATATGAGGATTTTTTGTTGAATTTGGCCTCAAATGAACCACTTTCCTTGGTGCAGAAGCTTCCCTGCTTTGACAACTCGATAAAGATGGATCCTTTGCTAGAGAGTGCCCTTGACCTATGTGTCCATAATCTAATCACTGGATGCATGTTGTATGCAGTCGGGGTTGAGCTCTTTTGGTGTCAATTGTTATGTTATCTCTAAGGTGTCCAATAATGGTGGGAAATAAGGCCAAAGGAGATCCATGTTGAACACTGGGTTCAGGCCAAGGAAAGGAGGAATGTTGAGCTCAAAAGAATTATCACCCACAACCTTTGTTTTGGTGTATGATCCATAATGGATTGGGCGAAGCTTCCGATGGGGTCTTGTAAGGCATTCTTTCTGTAAGTGCAACCAAACTTTGTCTCCCACCTGAAACCTATGTGACACCCAGTGTTGATCATGGCATTGCTTGTACTTGGCATTAGACTTCTGTAAAATATCCTAAACCTATTGGAAAATGTGATGGATCCTCTCAATGAATCGGGTGGCTTTTTCAGCTTCAATTGGAGTAGGTGATGAGTCGGTCGAGGTGGCTGCAAGGGGTAGTGAAATATCCATGGGACCCAATGGTTGGAATCCCAAGCCCACCTGAAAGGAACTGTGGTCGGTTGAGATATGTAGGGCTCGGTTGTAGCTATGTTGAACATAGAGAAGACTCTCATCCCATGTGTGAGGGTGCTTGGAATTGTACATGCGTAGGATATGCATGATCATTCGATTTATGACCTCGTTTTGGACATCTGTCTAGGGGCGGAAGGTCATGGATTTAGTGAGATTGGTGTCTAGTAGTGACCAGAGGCTCGACCAGAATGTGTTGAGAAACCGACTGTCCCAATCTGAGACAATGGTTTGTGGGATTCCAAAATTTACCCAAACTCATTCAAAGAATATCTTGGCAGTGGCCTCTACTGTGATTCTCTTCTTGCAGGCATTCAGAATCGCCATATTAGAAAAGCAATCAAAAACCACAAAACACAGTCATTTCCCCTCTTGGTGGATGGAAGGCCTGACATGTATTCCATTGAGATGGATTCCCATGGTCTGTCAGAAGTAGGAAGAGGGGTGTACAGTCTCTGCTTCTTAGTGCTTGGTTTGGTAATAGCACGGGAAGTGCAGGACCTGATATACTTGTTGAAATCCTATCAAATTTTCGGCCAGTAGAAATGTTTCTATAGCATTGCCACTATATTTTCAATGTTGAAGTGTCCTACCACCCGACTTTAGTGGGCTTCCAAAATTAGCTTTGCTCGCTCGCTTGATGGAACACAAATATGGCCCAGACGGCACAACATCCCATCTTGAAGATGGAAATTGGTGACAGCTAAGTTTTCCCCCAACATCGGTAGGTGGTGGCGAAGTGTGGGTCTATCTCATAGAGTTGGGCCCATCCTTAGGTCTCATGGCTGCAAGAGTCTAGCATCATGGTGAGTGTCACGACTGGTGGTCAGCTGAGGAAATCAATGACTCGATTGGTACTTATTGTTTTATATTTGATGTTGAGGTGGAATTGTTGTAAGTATGTGGACCACTTCAGATGGCGGTCATTCAACAATTTCCTTATGTCTGCATGAATTGCAGTGGCTTATGATCAGTGTGGATGACTATCTCCTTCCCAAAATTATAATGTCTCCACTAGCGAAAAGCTTTCACATTGGAGTACATTTCTTTGTCGTAAATAGGGTACTTACGAACAACATATGATAGTGTCTCACTATGATAGGCCACGGGGTGTCCATGTTGAGTGATAACAGTGCCCATAGTATAGTCTGAAGCATATGTCTCGATTTCAAAGGGTTGTTGCAGGTCTCGTAATGAAAGTACTAGGGTTGAGCACAAGTATTGTTTCAAATCATCGAACCCTTGTTGTTGGGATGGGCCCCACACAAATTTTTCCTTACCATCACCCCTCATTAGTAGGCTAAGGGCCCATACAATATGGGAGAATCCCAACACGAACCTATGGTAGAAATTGGCAAGGCCCAAGAAGCTCTAAATCTCAGTGAGTGTGGTTGGGGCTAGCCAGTAACGGATGACCTGGATCTTGGATGGATCCACATGTACACCATGTTGATCAACGATGTAGCCTAGGTAGTGGACCTTGTCCATGCCGAAGGAGCATTTTTCCAAGTTGGCATATAGCTTGTGTTGTCGCAAGGTCTGTAGAACCTATTGAATATGTTGCAAGTGTTCCACCTAAGTAATTTTGTAGATGAGGATGTCATCCAGATACACCACTACAAAAGTATTGGTGAATGGTCGCGGGATATCGTCCATCATCCTCATGAAATTTGTTGGATCATTTTTCAAACCAAAGGGCATGACCAACCATTCAAAAAGACCTTATTTTGACTTGAAGGTGGTCTTCCATACATCTATCTATTCTATTGGGAGTTGGTGGTAGCCAAACTTTAGATCAATCTTGATGAAGTATTTGGCCCCTGTGAGCTGATCAAGTAGGTCGTCGATTCAGGGAATCGGGTACCGGCTCCTGACTGTGATTTTATTCAGGGCCCAGTAATCAATGAAAGTTCGCTAGGTTCTGTCTTTCTTTTGTACCAGCATGATTTTCCTCCCACGGGGTGATGCAGGAGCATCGCCCACGACAAGCAAGCCAGCAGAAAGTTTTTGAATTTTCATCCAAGAGGATGCGCCAATGTATAAATGATTCATTTATGAAAGCACCTTTTGTATGTTGTATCAGACCTCGAGCCATACGCTCTTGTCTGAAATAGATAGGAGGCATTTAATATATTTAATGCCGGTAGATAGATGTTTAAGTCTAGATTAGACAGTTTCAGATTTCGAGAGGGAAAACGGATATAGACACCCTCCTTTGTATCATTGTAACATTAGCAACATTCAGGAGAGAAGAGCAAGCAGAGAAATTTATGAAGAACACCCATGTACAGATTTGAGTTAATAGAAGAGAGTCTTTGATTCAAATTCATGTTTGGTGTTGTTTCTCTGTGTGTATTGTGTTTGTTCTCTTGAATGCATGTTTTCTGGTTATGCATTTGCTTTGTATATGCTATGCATAAGATTTCAGGTTTGAAACTGAAGTTTGAGAAGGAAGAGAATGAGTTTCAATTGTTTCTCTATCTGAGTTGGGAGATTCCTGCATAGAGTGCAGTCGAATTCATCCGCATGGAGTGCGTCGATGAAGGCTCAGTAGTTTAACTGTTGTTCTCATTCACCTAGAAGTCGATTTGGGTTGTTGAAGCCATGCGAGGAAGGCACAGGCTGAAGAAGAAGAAGACTCGGTCGTGAATCTGAGAAAGGAGCTAAGGACTGCTGCTGCAGGAAGTGCATAGAGTCTGAAGGATTCAACACTTGAGAAGTTGTTGAATGCCAAGCGCGAGGAGTGCGCACGAATCCATCTGGAGGAGTCAGAGTGGGAGAAAGCTCAGGAGGTTTAGCGCCTTCGAAATATCGTGAAAGAGAGCCCAAGGAGTTTGGGTCGAGGAGGGTTTCGAGCAGGAGATGCAAGCGAAGGCGTGGAGAACAAGTCTCGGCAGAAGCACTTGGTCATTTTTTAGAAATCCTCAAGGAGGAGGAGTCGATGATCAGGATTTGCAGGGGAGATTTGCGAAGTCTCGACAGTCGTCAGATCTGGGGAAGTTGCACAGGGTTTAAGCGTTGGCGCGCAGGGAAGGAGTCAGAGCTCATCGGGACTCGACTCATCGGAGAATCGAAGTCTCCAGGAACATAGGATTCACGCAGGGAGAAATTGTGATCCATGATTTCCCGAAGAGGAGCATAGCCGTAGATCCAAGACTGGGTACGTGTCAGCAATCCGGAGAGTCGGGGTTCGGCATTCGGATTTTTCCCATGCAAAGGAAACGCTACAATTGAAGTCACGATCACGCGATAACCGATAGCGCGACAAGGAGAGGTGACGTGGAGGAGAGCGCCCACATGTGCATCAGGGTTCGGCGTTTCGGATTTCTCAGTGACGAGAGACTCACAACCACGGGAATCGCGATATCCTGATACGCGATTTCCCAACGGAGGTAAGAACAAGTGGAAGACAGGTGGCATCGGGGTTCGGCATTTCGGGATTTTCGAGGGCACGAATTTCGCGCATATCATTTCCGCGAAGTCCGAAACTCCGACAAGGGAAAAGGACGTGGTCCCGTGGACCGGCAGGTCGTATGCGAGAAGGCTAGCTGGGAGGAGCTTGGAAAAGGAAAAAGGTGCCATCGCAAATTTGGGAGTCGGGGATTCGTAGTGGCCGAGAGTTACGACACCGCATATGCCGATTTCCCGATAGGGAAATCCCCGATCAAGAATAGGACAGTGTTGACATCGAGACCCATCGGGTTTCGGGGTTTTGTGTAGCACGAGGAGCGTGCCCATGAGGTTCGCGATAACGCGAAACCCGATTTCCCGATAGAGCCAAAGGGAGATCACGAAGAGCATTATGTGGGTATTAAGGGGTCCCGATAAGGAATTGGAAGAACCTTGAAGTTCTTTGGGCCTAGGATAAAGGAAGGTCCTGGTGGGAGTGGACGTGCTGGGTGGACGTCTACGTCAAAGTGGTATCAGAGCGGGAGATACTTTGCTTTCCACAGCAGAGGAGAAAATTTCACCATGCCGCCCAGAAGGGAAAGACAGTCACCTGAACCTGAGGATAGGGAGGTGAGAAGAAGGGGCAGACCAGTAGCTAATCCAGAGATGGAGAGGCAGATACGCGATCTCAGAGCGATATTGGAAGATATGGAAGAAGCACAGAGACGCACAGCCAATGCTGGAGATCTAAGTGACTCCGAAGGCGAAGCTGAAGTTGAACAGCAAGGAGAAGTTGCAGCTGAAGATGCAGCCAATGAGAGATTGATTAAAGCCATTGCCAGGATGAGTTCAAAGACAAAAATGGACATTCCAACTTATGAAGGAAGCATGGATGCAGAATAGCTTCTGGATTGGATTAGAGCTCTTGATACCTACTTCGATTATGAGGATATCGAAGAGGATAAAAAGGTAAGGCATGCTGTCACAAAATTGAAAGGACATGCAACATTATGGTGGGATGAGCTTCAAGCAGATAGACATTCCAAAGGGAAGCAAAAGATCAAAAGCTGGGATCGAATGATTGCAAAGATGAAGGCAAAGTTCATCCCAAGGGATTATCAGATCACACTGTTCAGGAGGATGCAGAACCTGAGACAGAAGTTGATGATGGTGAAGGAGTACACCGAAGAATTTTACAAGCTCAATATCAGAGCAGGTCATCGGGAGAGCGATGATGAAAAAGTCGCCAGGTACATGAATGGCTTAAGATACGATATCCAGGACGAGATGAGTATGAAAACCGTCAGAACGGTTGAGGATGCGTATCAGATGGCATTGAAGGCAGAAGAAAAGCTAAGCCGAAAGCCAGCACAGCGAGGCAGAGGCAAGAGCCAGCCGAGAGGAAAATCAATTGCCCAAGATAGGTTCCAAAAACCTAAGGATGACTGGAAGAAGCCTTAGACCAGAATGGAAAGAGGTGGAAGTTCACAGCGAGGCCAGCATGCTGAACAGCGAATGCAACAGGCAGAACAGAGCGGAGGATACGTCGATGTTAATACTTTTCCTCGTACCAGAGGTAGAGGAAGAGGCAGAGGAGGAACCATCACATGCTACACATGTGGGAAGAATGGGCACAAAGCATTTGATTGTCCAGATAGGAAGAAAGATGGAGGAGAAGCTCACATCGTCGAGGCACAGAGGCGAGCTGCTGAAGCAGAAGACGCAGAAGACGGAAGGTCGTTAATGATGCGTAAAGTTCTCGTAACACCCGAGAAGGAGGTGGAGGACATAGCTCAGAGAAGTAGACTATTTAGAACCGCATGCAAGACCAAAGATAGGAAATGCAAAGTGATCGTGGACAGCGGAAGCACCGACAATCTCGTTTCAACCGAGATGGTGGAGAAACTAGAGCTGGAAACGACTGATCACCCGAGCCCATATAAAGTTTCATGGCTACAGAAGGGACATCAGGTGAGTGTCACTAAACAGTGCTTAGTTGACATTAAAATAGGAGGATATAATGACAAAATTTTATGTGATGTCATTCCTATGGATGTTTTCCATTTACTGCTGGGGAGGCCATGGCAGTATGACAGAAACGTAGTTCATGATGGGAAAATGAATACGTATACCCTAGAGAAGAATGGGAGGACACATATGCTACTTCCAATAAAAGATAAGGAAGTAAAACCAGAGGGGAACAACAGGATACTTCTCATGAGTGGGAAGGAACTTCTGGCAGAATTAAAGAAGAAGGAGGATCCGCAATTCTTTGTGGTTAGAAAACCTAAGATCATTTTGACCAGCACAAGAGTGGACGATTTGCCGAAGGAAATTCAGGAACTGTTGGAAGATTTCGCTGACATAGTGGTGGACGAATTACCTCATTTGTTGCCGCCAATGAGGAGCATAAGCCATCACATAGACCTTGTACCGGGAGCTAGTTTTCCAAACAAGGCTGCGTACAGGTTGACGCCTCAGGAGAACGAGGAGGTTAAGAAGCAGGTCCAAGAGTTATTGGACAAAGGACTGGTCAGGGAAAGTTTAAGTCCGTGTGTCGTTCCAACGGTACTGAGTCCAAAGAAGGATGGAGGTTGGAGAATGTGTACAGATTCCAGAGCCATTAACAAGATCACCATCAGGTATAGGTTCCCATTACCAAGAATGGATGACTTGATGGACTATTTAAGTGGAGCCAATTTTTTTCAAAGGTTGATTTGAAAAGCGGATACCATCAAATTCGCATGAGGGAAGGCGATGAGTGGAAGACATCCTTCAAGACCAATGAAGGATTGTATGAATGGCTAGTCATGTCGTTTGGTTTGACGAATGCACCAAGTACATTCATGAGGCTGATGAATGAAGTGCTGAAGGAATTCATTGGTAAGTTTGTCATTGTTTATCTAGATGACATATTGGTTTTCAGCAAAACTAAGGAAGAACATTTGAAGCATTTAGCTGCAGTAATGAGGAAGCTACAGCAAGAGAAGTTGTTGATCAATGTGAGGAAGTCTTCATTTATGAAGAAAGAACTCATTTACTTGGGGCTTGTCATATCGGAAAATAAATTGAAGATGGATCCAAGTAAAGTGGCTGTAATAAAGAATTGGCCATCACCAAGAAATATTTTTGAGGTGAGGAGTTTCCATGGTTTGGCTAGTTTCTACAGGAAATTCATCAGGAATTTCAGTGGAATTAGCGCAGCAATGATGGACACAGTCAGGAAAAGACACAAATCTTTTCATTGGACTGAAGAGGCAGAGAAAAGCTTCAATCTGTTGAAGCGGAAGATCACAGAGAAACCAGTGTTGGTGTTGCCAGATTTTCAGAAAACATTTCAGGTGAAATGTGATGCAAGTGGCTTTGCCATAGGAGCGGTCTTGAGCCAGGAGGACAGACCAATTGCATATTTCAGCGAGAAGCTGGATGAGGCAAAGGTGAAATACTCCATGTATGATAAGGAATTTTATGCCATTATACAGGCATTAAAGAAGTGGAGGCATTACTTGATCCCAAAGGAATTTGTATTGTATAGTGATAATAATGCATTACAGTTTGTAACTCAGCAGGAGAAGATGAATCAGAAACATGCTAAATGGGTAGAGTATATGCAGAATTTTACATTTGTAATTAAATACATTTCAGGGACTGCTAACAAAGTGGTTGATGCTTTGAGCAGGAAGTGTTTGTTGCTGTAGGAATTCCGAGTCAAGACATTGGGTTTTGAAAACCTTGAAGACATGTATGCAGGTGATACAGATTTTGCAGAGGCATACGAGGCAGCTGAGAATCCAGTTCTCAGAGACAGAAGCCCGTGGATGGATTACATGATTCAGAATGGACTGTTGTTCAGAGGAAACCAGTTATGCATTCTGAATTGCTCCATGAGGGAGAACCTGCTAAAGGAGAAGAACAGTGGCGGATTAGCAAGGCATTTCGGCCACGACAAAACATTCGCAAAGCTGAGCGAAGCATATTTCTGGCCGAAGATGCAAACAGATGTCAAGAAGTTTGTTGACAGGTGCAGAGTTTGCCAACATTCTAAGGGAAGAAAGTAGAATGCAGGTCTTTATCAATCATTGCCCATACCAGAAAGGCCGTGGGATGAAATCAGCATGGATTTCGTACTAGGATTGTCGAGGACACAAAGAGCACATGATTCCATCTTTGTGGTGGTTGACAGGTTTTCAAAGATGGCACATTTTATTCCGTGTCAGAAGACCAGCGATGCGACTCACATCGTAAATTTATTTTTCAAGGAGGTTGTTAGACTTCATGGATTACCCAGAAGCATTGTATCGGACAGGGATACAAAGTTCATTGGACATTTCTGGAGGACACTCTAGAAGAAGATGGGAACTAACTTGATGTTTAGTTCATCCTATCATCCTCAGATGGATAGGCAAACGAAGGTTGTAAATAGACGTCTAGGAGACTTACTCAGAAGCCTAGTGACAGAGCACCACAACAGCTGGGAAAATGTATTGCCACAGGCAGAATTCGCTTACAACGATTTGGTGAATCGAAGCACAGGAAAAAGTTCGTTTGAGATAGTATACGGCAGACAGCCAAGAGGAGTATCTGAACTCAGAGATTCAGACCAGATAATGACAAAGAGCACGAGAGCTGAAGAATTCGCAGAGGCAATGGAAGAACTTCACAGCAGAGTGAAGCAGCGATTGCTGGAGTCGAACCAGGAATATAAACGCAGAGCAGATCAGCATAGGAGACAACTTCAATTTGAGGTTGGTGATCTAGTTCTGGCACATCTGAGAAAGGAAAGGTTCCCAAGGAGAACATACAACAAGCTCAAGACGAAGAAAATTGGTCCATGCAGAGTCCTGAAGAAACTGGGAGAAAACGCTTATGAAATTGAATTGCCGGATGAGATCGGAATATCTCCGACATTCAATGTCTCAAAATTATATCCCTATAAGGCTGAGGAAGACGGAGATGAAAGTGATGGACAACTAGAAATTCAGTGGCAGAAGCAGATGATGATTGCAGAAAGGCCATAGATGGAGCGGATACTTGACAGAAGAATTAGCAAAAGAACCAGACGGAAGCAATACTTCAAGTATTTGGTGAAATGGAAGAATCACCCAGTGGAGGATGCCAGCTGGGAAACAGAAGCAGTCATTCAAAAGCATGGACATACCATGCAGGAGCTCATGGACAGGAGCCCATGAAAATTTTCAAGACGAGGAGTATGATGCAGGAGCATCGCCCACGAAAAGCAAGCCAGCAAGAAAGCACCTTTTGTATGTTGTATCAGACCTCGAGCCATACGCTCTTGTCTGAAATAGATAGGAGGCATTTAATAGATTTAATGCCGGTAGATAGATGTTTAAGTCTAGATTAGACAGTTTCAGATTTCAAGAGGGAAAACGGATATAGACACCCTCCTTTGTATCATTGTAACATTAGCAACATTCAGGAGAGAAGAGCAAGCAGAGAAATCTATGAAGAACACCCATGTACAGATTTGAGTTAATAGAAGAGAGTCTTTGATTCAAATTCATGTCTGGTGTTGTTTCTCTGTGTGTATTGTGTTTGTGCTCTTGAATGCATGTTTTCTGGTTATGCATTTGCTTTGTATATGCTGTGCATAAGATTTCAGGTTTGAAACTGAAGTTTGAGAAGGAAGAGAATGAGTTTCAATTGTTTCTCTATCTGAGTCAGGAGATTCCTGCATAGAGTGCAGTCGAATTCATCCGCATGGAGTGCGTCGATGAAGGCTCAGTAGTTTAACTGTTGTTCTCATTCGCCCAGAAGTCGATTTGGGTTGTTGAAGCCGTGTGAGGAAGGCACAGGCCAAAGAAGAAGAAGACTCAGTCATGAATCTGAGCAAGGAGCTAAGGATTGCTATTGCAGGAAGTGTGCAGAGTCTGAAGGATTCAACACTTGAGAAGTTGTTGAATGCCAAGCGCGAGGAGTGCACATGAATCCATCTGGAGGATTCAGAGTGGGAGAAATCTCAGGGGGTTTAGCACCTTCGAAATATCGTGAAAGAAATCCCAAGGAGTTTGGGTCGAGGAGGGTTTTGAGCAGGAGCTGCAAGAACAGGCGTGGAGAACAAGTCTCGGCAGAAGCACTTGGTCATTTTTTAGAAATCCTCAAGGAGGAGGAGTCGACGGTCAGGATTCGCAGGGGAGATTTGCGAAGTCCCAATAGCCGTCAGATCTGGGGAAGTTGTGCGGGGTTTAAGTGTTGGCGCGCAGAGAAGGAGTCAGAGCTCATCGGGACTTGACTCATCAGAGAATCGGAGTCTCCAGGAACATAGGTTTCGCACAGGGAGAAATCGCGATCTGCGATTTCCCGAAGAGGAGCATAGCCGTAGATCCCGGACTGGGTACGTGTAAGCAATAAGGAGAGTCGGGGTTCAGCATTCGGAGTTTTCCCATGCAAAGGAAACGCTACAAGGAGGGGTGACGTGGAGGAGAGCGCCCACACGTGCATCAGGGTTCGGCGTTTCAGAGTTCTCAGTGACGAGAGACTCACAACCATAGGAATCGCGATATCCCGATACTCGATTTCCCGATGGAGGTAAGAACGAGTGGAAGACAGGTGGCATCGGGGTTCGGCATTTCGAGATTTTAGAGGGCGCGAATTTCGCGCATATCATTTCTGTGAAGTCCGAAACTCCGACAAGGGAAAAGGACGTGGTCCCATGGACTGGCAGGTCGTATGCGAGAAGGCTAGCTGGGAGGAGCTTGGAAAAGGAAAAAGGTGCCATCGCAAATTCGGGAGTCGGGGATTCATAGTGGCTAAGAGTTACGACATCGCATATGTCGATTTCCCAATAGGGAAATCCCCGATCAAGAATAGGAAAGTGTTGACATCGAGACCCATCGGGTTTCGGGGTTTTGTGTAGCACGAGGAGAGTTCCCATGAGGTTCACGATAACGCGAAACTCGATTTCTCGATAGAGCCAAAGGGAGATCACAGAGAGCATTCTGTGGGTATTAAGGGGTCCCAATAAGTGATCGAAAGAACCTTGAAGTTCTTCGAGCCTAGGATAAAGGAAGGTCCTGGTGGGAGCGGACGTGCCGGGTGGGTGTCTGCGTCACAGGGCGATGAGTTGGGACGGATGTGAACCTTGTGGATCATTTCTTGGATATACTGCTTGATGTTCTCATTCTCTAACAGAGAATGGTGGTAGACTGGCCCATTAGGAAGCAATGCGCAAGGGGTCAGATTGATGGGATGATTGACCTGACAGTGTAGATGTACCCAGGTAGGTGAGGAGAAGATATATGAGTATTCTTCCATGACCCTCTCCACTTTCTTCTGCTATGTGGAAAGGTCATTCGTGGAGGCCTTGGATTTGGCTACGATCTTTCGCTCATTCTGAGAGAGAATCATGAAGAAGAAAAACTTCTCGGTATGAGAGATGACCTTCCTGCATTGTTTGGCAGAGATCAAGGAAATAGCACTAGGTGGGACTACCTCGGGTATCCTGTAGAATTTATTGTTCAAAGTAATAATAACACTGTGAGGCCTAGACGCATATACAGCATGACACTTCCATAAATACAGTTGGCCCAAAAGAACATTTCAAACTTCAATAGGAGAAACATCACACAATACCTCGTCTTTGAAGGGCTTGATGTCGTATAACAGGCGACATAATTGGATGACGCAGAGATTTCTCCCTTAGTCGAGCCATCCAATGGTGTAGGGCTGCATGTGTGGCATTGTCAGCATGGCTAGCCTCTTGATGACCTTTGTTGATATGAGTTTCTTCTGGCTACCACTATTAATGATGAAGTGTAGTGGGGTACCCTTCACCCACATCTATGAATGAAAAAGGTGCTTGCCTTCTTCTGGCTCATCTGATTCACTAGGTTGGAGCTTGGTGGTAGCAACTATAGCACTGGGTTTCACATCAATGATCTATCTCCCCATTTCTGGTTCTGACTCAGAGTCAGAACCTGCATCTTATTCAGAGGCTTTCATCTCAGCCACCAGTGACTACTTTAGTGACAATCAGTAGTTTTATGCCAGGGGATCTTATGAAAGTCGCACCACTTCCCAGTATCTTTTTTTGTCATTCTGGTGGCCTTCTTTGCTTGCATCTTGGACTAGTTGTACTGAGGTTTTTCATATTTTCTTTTTCCTTTGTTCGGTGGGTTGGGGTCACCCTTTCCTTGCTTTTGTTGTGAGGGGTTCCCAAGCCCAAATTGTTGCATCTTTTTTGTAAGCTTCTTCTCGATTTCGACAACATATCAATAGGTCACGCCTAAGAATGAGATGTATAGAAACTCCATTTAGGCCTATATGTATCTATGCATACTACCATGATACTTGAGCACTAGATGTCACTCAGAATCTTTGATACCCAACTTGGTGAGCAAGGTATCGAAGATATTTGTGAACTCAGGCATTGTTTGGTCTCTTTCCTGCCGTAGTGTGGTCCATTTTGTATATAGGTCATCATAACTTCTAACAGGGTAGTATTGTTCCTTAATAGAATCCCTGAAGGACTCCCAGGTGATCGCGACTATAAATAATGAGGGTTCCTCTCTTTCCTTTTTCTCACATAAATTTTCCCACCAATCTTTGACATGGGGAATGACTTTGAGGAGCACAAAAGTAATAGTTTCGCTATTCAAGAAGTTATGGGCAGAGAAATACCCTTCTAGTATATTCAAACATTTTTCTACAGCATCTGCATCTATCTAACCTTCAAAGATAGGAATATCAAAGTTTATTTTTACCTTGAAGGGGGCAACGCCTCCATTTGAGGAAGATGTGTCACCTATTGGTATCTACCAAAGGATTTGCGCAAAACTATCCATCACCTCATTCCTCTGTTGTGTGAGGGCTTCCTCGAGAAACATTTTGAAAGGATCTTTTTCCCTATCGCCTTTATTTTCTCTCGCCATGAGAGTTCGCTTGGGCGTGCAAGAGTTTTTTTCCTAAGAGAAACAAGCTAGAGACCTAATTCTTTGTACCGTGACCTCATTGGGGACATGCATTAAGAACCATAAGGAGAAGACCGCTCTGATAACACTGATACGGATTTTATAAGAAGAAATAAATGAATACAGATTATTATTAAAATATGTTTAACACAAAATAATAGATATATAGTAAAATTGGTTTCTATTCAATAAGGAAATAAGTTGAAATTGTAAAATGCATAGGAAAACAAGCTTGTTGGAATGGTAGTGGCTTATGTCTGAGAAGAGATGTGATGGCTACGCTCGTTCACAAGAAGATGAGTATAATGAGGCTCTGAAGGCCTTTTTACAATAAACAAGAATGCAAAAAACCATAGACAACCAAAAACCTAACCCAAGGAGATGAAGCGTGAAAATTCATGTGGGCCCCGTTGGGGTAAGTTAGTACATCAACTTCACGGGGTCGTAACTTTTGCATACGAACTTCATTTTAGGCACACAATAGCCCATTGGAAAGTTCTATCCGGGGACTACACATGTTTCCATCAAACGCTAAATTTATATTTATCCTGACTGTGGTGAGCCCTAAAAACGATGTTTAGGGCCTCAAAATGGCCCCGGAAGCTAGGGACCCGAAAACTAGGAAAAAATTGCCAAAATGAGCCAGTTGGAATAGGTGGGAGGCCATCGACATCCATCTGAATCAACCACAAAATTTTAAGGTGGGAGATAATTTATTGTTACAATTGCAGAAAGAGTGCCTCACAGGACCCCATTGGAAGTTTCGCCCACTCTGATTTGAGCCTTACATCATCACCAAGCCCATGGATGAGAATTTTTCTAATTTAAGTATTCCATCTTTCCTTGGCTTGCATCCCATGTAAGTGGAACTACTTCGACCATATTTCCCACGTCTCATAGACACTTCAGACATGGTCGAGCACCTCAACCCTGCAGAACTCAATCTTGATTGCATTGAATAAGCGACAATTGATCGGATCATGGACACTAAGATGAAGGGCACCCGGTAGTAGAACATCCAACTCTAATAGTTCATCAAATAAAGGAAACTTCTTCACTAGGGAAAGTGTCTCAGCAAGAGTCAAATTCAATAGAATTTTCCCCATCTAATGGAGGAAATTATCGTAATTGGGACCATTGCTTCTTAATAGGGGAGGTCTGATCTAGGTGGATACTGGTGGCCACCCATCTATTCCAGTAATTCAGAATGGTTCCATATCCTGACAGTTTTTCTACAGTTTTTCAACTCCCAAACTTCTAGGGCCATTTTGAGGCCCTAAATGACATTTTTTTGGCACCCTAAACGGATATCGTATGCAAAATTTACGCCTTCAAGAAGTTGGTGCATCAACTAACCACATCAAGGCCCACAAACCATTTGGAATTTCATCTTCTGGGGTTAGAGTTCTAGATGTTTAGGTTTTTCCCATTGATGCTTTATGTTAAAAGGAATTTTCGGCCTCTTTGTAATCATGTTCTTCCGAATGAGCATAGCTGACAGATCTCAATCTTTAGGGACAGACTACCACCATTCTAGATAGCTTGTGTGCTTTTCCTTTTACAGTCTTTTGTTTTCCATTAGTCATTAATAGAATATTATTTAAATTATATTACTATGTTTCTTGCAATATATTTGTGTATTTCCTTGTTATATCTCTACCTTCATATCATTCTCAATATAATATGGATCAAATTTGATGTGTTTGTATAGAAATTTAATTTTCCATACAAATTAAAACGGTGTGTTAAATTGTATGTAGTAATTAAAGCATACTTATTTACTTTGCTTGAATTGTGATATTGTAATTATATTTTCAATTTCTTTAAGTCTTTTTGCAAATTTCTCTTTCATAGAAATGAAAAAAATGAAAATAGATAACAATTGGATTTCTTAAAATATAACAAAACACATGATATTTCTAGGTATTTAAAAAAATCCAATTGTTATCTATTTTCATTTTTTTCATTTAACTAATATTAAATTTCAATTTAGTTAATTTAGCTTTTTTACGTACTTGTTAATTTTAAAATTTATTGTTAAACATGATTTGATAATGGCAATTTATTTCTTTCTACTACCATTTGTCACCTTAGATTTACATAGAAAACTTCTTAAAATATGACCTTAGATTTACATAGAAAACTTCTTAAAATATGACATGTAATTATGTGGAGCATCATTTGGTTACCACTTCACATGATTATTCTTAAGGGTGGTCGATGGTTGAAGTGATTGGACCACCTTTCTAAGTCACCCTAAACCAATTCTTAAGATTTGACAATTTAGGCAATTTCCTAAATTCATCATGATTTAAATCCCACCTGTATAGTTCTAATCAAGATGGTATTTCCATTTAAATATGTATTATTTATTTGGAGAAATAAACTTATTATGATTAAGACAATATTTCTTTGGATTACTTTTTCAAATTTAATGCAATATATTAAGTTATTAAAAAACTCAATTTTTAGAAGTTATTGTAATAAGAAAATATATAAAATTTAAAGAAATATGTGTTGTTATAGTAGGTAAAACACTATCATAGGGAGGGAAACACATGCTTGAGAACTTATAATGGAAGTGGAAGTGCCACCCAATTTTTGGGAGAATTTGGGAAGATGTGATGGAAAAAGATAATTTATTAAGATAATTATGAGATTAATCTATGTTAATGATGTGTGATTAGTATTATGGTTTTATATGTGATTTTATTAGATTAATTGAAACATAAAAATAATAATCTACAATTATTCTAAAAAAAAACAAGTTAACTAGTGTTAATTAATCTCAAGCTAATTATTGTTAATTCATCTCTTTTTGTTAGATGCACTAATTAACTATTTGCATGAATAGGAGTTGGGAATGTAACAATGAAAACCTAGTTAAAATATATTTTTCAAATCAATGTAAACAAAAAACAACAAGCATTATATTGGTTATACAATTCCTTTTGATGATCGAGCAATTAAGAAAGGAACCTAGGGTATATTGCCTTCCTAAGTGGGTGAGAGCCCTTAAATAAGTTTTCATATTTAATAAACTAGGATATAGTATCTTCGAATGAAATGAAAGTGAGAAACACCATAAACTTGCATGAATAGGAGTTGGGACCTAGTTAAAATATATTTTTCAAATCAATGTAAACAAAAAACAACAAGCATTATATTGGTTATACAATTCCTTTTGATGATCGAAAGGAATTGTACAATTAAGAAATGAATCTAGGGTATATTGCCTTCCTAAGTGGGTGAGAGCCCTTAAATAAGTTTTCATATTTAATAAACTAGGATATAGTAACTTGAAATGAAATGAAAGTGAGAAACATCATAAAACTGCACTAAAGATAAATATAGATAAATAAATGTATGTATATGTGATAAAATTTCCCTTAGTTGAGAAGGTTACCTCTTTAGCCACAAACACATGTTAAATCTTCTCTTGAATAGGAGATATTCAATCATTGAAATGCAAACATGGGACCAAGTCACACACCCAATTGAACTAACCAAAGAAGAAAATGAGGATCTAAGCCAAGTGGAAAGTAACAATTATAGAATCCTCAAAATAGGTAAAGGTTTGACAAACACAATACTTCCAACAAGCCCAAGAGCATGGAATGTGGAAGGAGATTAGAAGAGTGTTAAATCATGTTCAATTTTGAAAATCTCTCTTGTTATTATCCATTAGTGATGTTAGAGACCAAAAGGAACCAAAAATGATGATCTACAATGAGCAAGGGAGTGACTTAAATAGATTGAGGAGTAAGTAAAGTGAGTAACCAACCATTGCACTAATTTTTGTAGGGGCAGTCTTCCCAAAAAATTCAAAATGCATCTTTTGAGCCAATGTACCTTAGTCATTTTGAGCAACTAAATTGTAAGTATTTTCTAGAAAAAACACCTTTTATACTGCTTGAAAGAGATAACCACCAAAAACATGATTGGTGTGGTTAAAACAACCTACAATTGGGATCCAGGGAAACACCACTTAAATTAAGGGAATTTTTTACTAAGTGTGTGTCTAAAAGAGAATTCCCTAATGTGTTAGGTACATTTGGGGACCTAAGGGAAGATTCTCATACTAACACCCAAACTAGCACTCAAGGCCCAAGTGAGATCCAAATTAGCAAGAGCAATCAAAATTGGTTGGGAAAATCACCTATTGTAGCTAAATATGTGACTAATAAAGAAAAACTCTTAAATGAGGACCCTATCATGGTAGTGGACATCAAATGGGAAACCAAAATCACACATCTAGACCAAGGTAAGGGGCTCAAAATGAGGGACTTCACCACACTATCAGCCACCACTTGGATGGTTAGCATGACCTTGGTGTCATCTAGGGTAGGTCATGCATATCCTATGCACCATTAAATATTTCACATTAATATATGATTTAATAAGTGTATAACCAAGACAAAATGTAGAAAATATACACTACATACATCACTTCTACTACTAGGGCTCTAAATTATGTCGCTCATTGACAAAGGTTAGGGGTTCACAGTTAGTGTACTCATACATGAAAATCAACCATGAGAGTACAATATTAAGTCCATAAACAAATAATGTTCATATTAATATACAATATGTGAAAAATCACAAAAGGACCAATTCATCAACAAATACTATAATGTAATGAAATGTTCCTACAACATAGGCAAGCTCAAATGTAATGGCACTACATCTCTCCCTCCATAATACTAATTCCATCCCTAGAATTATTATCTTAAAATAAACAGAGATGTCATTGTATCATCTTATTCACTAAATCCCATATATCATCACTCCATATGATTCCACCACCATATCCAAACCCTCTCAATGGTGTGGTTCTAAATTTTTCTACAATTACCTTTTCACATGGCTATGCCATCTTCATTTACTATTACTTGTATTCTCTTTACATTAAAATGAGGCAAATCACACTCTCAATGTAGCCTAATCTAGGCATCCAAACTTCCCCATGCAATTTTTTTCTTACTTACTTATTTCAAGATTTTGGTGCCCTTAATACCTTGCAAATTTTTTCTTACTTACTTATTTAAAAATTTTGGTGCCCTTAATACCTAAGCATGGGCTTAACCACAAAAAGAACAAATTACAACCTCTCAGTAGGGTGGAATAACAAGTATAAAAAGGATAAGGAATTCCAAGGTCTCTTGTGCTATTTTTTTCTCACTCATACATCCCTAACCTTTGGCACCCTTCTTTCCCTTGCTTTAGTATGTGTGGAATAATAATAATCACTCACAACCCCCCCTCAATGGGGTGGAATAACTTATTTTTTTCATGGAGTCATGAATACTATGTTTTATTCAATATCCAATCACATAATATTTCTTAAAATATTGTCATAGTCCAGACATAAGTATGAGAAAAACAAAGTTAATCATTTCAAATTTTGTTGTACATTCTCTAGTCAATTTGAAAACCATCATTCAATTGCTCAAAATAAATCACTCAATGTTTGAAAAGACATCACTAATGGGATATATATATATATATATATATATATATATATATATGCTTAGTCATTCCTATTCCTTCATAAGAACATGTTTACCATCCAAATGGAAATTCCTTGGAATCAACCGCCAAGTAAATTAATTAAACTAATTTTAGATGGTAACAACACATCACAAGGTAAATATAGTTCTAGTCAATTTTCCTCACATAGATAATCGTCCTCATAAAAGTGAGGAAGGGTTCCTTTAATTACCATTGGTGTAAGGCCTAGTGCACCAAGATCGAGCGTGTGCACTCCCACCATAGACTGAAGCGAAGGAAATTGGGTAGGCAGGATGCTCGATGCATTTGAAGAAATGAAGTCTTCCTATGTGGGGAGAGTTTGGGTTACTTGAGCGTGCAACACACCAAGGGGTGACTCCACCCAAGATTCCTTGCAACACAAGTCGGACGATGGATGGTTTAATGAAGGGTTGAGTAAAATACTAGGGTTCTCTACCAAATAGAAAAATCATCTAAGGCATGAGGAGGGTGAACCTAGACAAGTTGGATCAACTTGGAGAAGCTCCACGCTCACCCAAACAATGGGTCGATTGGACAGATGGGGGCGTCGATCAAGAGTTTGGTGGGTCGACTGGGCAAGTTGCTCGAATGCACCCAAATGAGGACTTGGCCCAACATTGAGAAGGGGCACAACTTGGTGAACCTACAGGTCAGATCACCCATGGGAATAGAGATGCGATGGCTGGAATGGATCGACACCTATAAAGGAACAAGGGTGCACAACCAATGGAGGCACTTTGGAAGAGAGAAAGATGGGCTCTACATTTCTGAGGTGGGCTTAGACAAAGAGTGGTGATTATCCTCAAGGATCCAATTCGCTCCACATGGGAGTACTTTTGTTTCCTTGAGGTGATTCTGTGACAAAGATGGGGTAACCTTCTTTCCGATTGATTTTTGGGAAGCATGGAAATGCATGTCTATTGGAGGCATGTGTGATGCAGAAAAAAAATTTGCGAAGTCTTTTGTAACAAAGGGATAAAAATTCTACGATCGAGGGAAAGTTCGAGGTGCACCACAAGAGGTTGTGGAGATGATTGCGACAGAGGGCCTTGGTGAAGAATTTATGTATGAGTGTCTTGGTGATGTGAGGTGATTCATTTGACTCTACCCAAGTTATAAACTGAGTCGGTAGCTCTCACATTGTAATTGTTTCATAATAACAAAGACTTGGTCAGGTGTTAGGCACGATTCGTTTCACCCACACTATTTATGTGTATGTCTTATGTTTGTTCCATTGTTGTTCTCTTGGTTTCTCGTGTTCATGGATGTATGCGCATACATGACTAAATGTTAAGATGTTAAAAATTGCTTAAGTATACAATATATTCACTAGAGTAGGAGTATGACTCATTGGTAACCTAGAAAAAAGTATGGGTATGATCTAGGTGAATAGGCGTAGTCCATACGAAGTGTCTTTGTATTCCCAAGAAGCCAAGTGAGAAATATCGTGGTTTCGCATGCCATCAAGAGGTGTATGATTATAAGCCACACTGTGGGGATGTGATAGATGGTATCATAGCTTGTTCGTTGAAAATTTTGAAGAAGGGTCGAGGAGATCATCACCACTATCTTGATGATTGATGGTATCATAGTTTGTTCATTTCATATTTTGATTAAGGGTTGGTGATATCTTCACCACTATCTCGACTATAGATGGTATTAGAGAAATTTGGTTCTCTTCACCACTCTTGTAGTCATAGTAGTTGTGGTGGGGTACACTTGTTGAGAAAGTTGTTTGTTTCAAAGTTATTTTAGTAGGAATGTCCATAGACTTGGTGAACCATTTGTTGGAGTTAACTAGTTTATCGCAAACTTTGCATTAGACTTACGAAAAAGGTTTGATTGATAATGTGGTGGAAGGTTGGTCTAGGTGCACACTTTGTATATACCAAGAGAAGATTTTATGGTAAGACAAATCATTTGGACAAGGTGGTTGATCACATAACTCCTCGTTGATTTAATCACAAAACTTGTTGCAAAGTTCATCGCACAGGCAGACTTGGTGGGTTTGAGGTGTGGCAGAAGTCAATGTCGGACATGTTGTGCACACCTTGGAGAGACCAAGTGCATATATTTTTTGGTGAACCAAGCACTTGGGAAAGGAAAATGAACACAGGATTTGTCGCACAACTTGTCAGAGATCTAACTACAAAAGTGATCATAGAAGCGAGTGCAGAGGGTGATTGCAAAAGTGATCACGAAGGGGATCAGTTTTATGTTGCAGCAAGGTGAATCACTTGGGTGTGTTGGATGACCTAGGGCGACCTAGAGCTTATCCATAGTAGGAAATGGTTGGGCATGTTTTCATCATGACATATTTGTGTCGTACATCACCAAGAACATCAATTGAGTTAGGTTGCTAGACGAGCGGGTTGAATGCAACCTTCGTATGAGGTAGCTCTTCGTACAGTTACAAAAGTTAGTTAGCAACAATATGACTTGATAGTTGGGAAGAGAGTGCATGGTGCCCTAAAGCAAAATTAGTCAAGGTGTGAATATGGCAAGACATTAGAGATGAGTTTGGTTGGTTGCATGTGAAGTTTGGGACTTAGAAAAATTTATGAAGTGGATGGATGGGCTCATCCTTGTATCGCAGTGAAGGTCCTATAGGTTTGTGGAGCTGTGGATGGGGTGATTGAGGGGAGTTCATGTAGAGAGTTGGTTGCTTGAGCAGGTGCAGGTGCAGGCCCAAGACAACACACTTAAACCATGGGTGTAGCCAAGGATGTCATTGGAAAGGTATGGTTGGTTTTGAGTTCTTAAATTTCCTAAGTGTTGTAGTGAGCTATTTGAAGGGAAGATGGATGACTTGGTATTTCAAGTATATTGTATTCCCATGGTGAAAATTGGTAGACTTTAGGCTGGCTCAAGTAGTGCAGATTCGAAGAAGTGTTGGAGAATGTGCAAAGAGGATTCGAGACAACATATTTTGTGGATTTTGTTGAGGGTGGAAACAACTTTGAGTGGGGGAGGATGTAAGGCCTGGGGTGCCAATCCCAAGTGCACACACTTCCACCACAAACCGAAACGAAGGAAATCAGACAGGTCAGACGCTTGGTTCATTTGAAGAAATGAATTCTTTGTATATGGGGAGAGTTAGGGTTCCTTGGGTATGTGACACACCAAGGGGATACTCCACCCAAGAAGCCTTGTGACACAATTCAGACGACAGACAATTTGACGAAGGGTTGAAGGCAATACTTGAGTGCTCCACCAAACGAACGAATTGTCTAAGGCATGAGGAGGGAGCACCTAGACAAGTCGGCTTGACTTGGCTAAGCATTGTGCTCACCCAAACAACAGGTTAGTTGGACAGATGGGGGCGCTAGTTAAGATTTCAGTGAGTCAATTGGAAAAGTCACCTGAACACACCCACATGAGGAGTCATCCCAACTTTGTGAAGGGGCGGACTTGGTGAACTAATGGGTCGGTTCACCAATGGGAATAGAGACGTGATAATTGGCATGGATCGGCACCTATAAAGGCACAAGGGTGAAAAACCAATGGAGGTATCTTGGAAGAGAGCAAGAGGAGCTCTATGATTTTGAGGCAAGCTTAGACAAAGAGGGGCAAGCTCCCTTGAGGATCCAAGTCACTCCACATGGGAGGACTTGTGTTTCCTTGAGGTTATTCTATTATGGAGATGGGGAAACCTTATTTTGGGTCCATTTGGGGAAGTTTGGAAACAGAGGTCTATTGGAGGCATGTGTGACGCAGAACCGAAATCTATGAAGTCTGCAATAATGAAGGAACATCAAGTCTGTAGTTGAGGGAATGTTTGAGGTGCACCACAGAAGGTTGTGGAAACAATTGTGATAGATGAATCGATCTTGGTGAGGTGATGCAAGTTGTTTGACTCTTCTCAAGTGTTAAACTGAGATGGTAGTGCTCATATTGTAATTGTTTCGCAATAACAAAGACCTAGTCGGGTGTTAGGCACGATTCGTGTCACCTGCACTATTTATATGTATGTATTTTGTTTGTTTCGTTGTTGTTCTCTTGGATTCTCATGTTCATGGATGTATGCTTATACATGACTAACTGTTAAGATGTTAACAATTGTCATGACTAAAAGTTGCACTAGAGTAGGAGTGTGACTCATTAATAGCATATAATGGAGTGTGGGTATGCTCTAAGTGAAGAGTATAGTATGGATGAAGTGTCCTTGGTGTTTCCAAGTAGCTAGGTGAGAATTGTCATGTTGTCGCACACCATCAAGAGGTGTACAATCGTAAGGCACATTATGGGGATGTAACAATTGGAATAATATGCCAATTAAATAATCATTGAAATTCATTAATGGCCTCTATTCCATTATCTATTACTCACGAATATACCTTTTATTTTTTCTTTAAATTCAGTACCTTTATCTAATGGTTCTTTGTTTACTCTTTAGCAAGTTTCACAAGTGAACCCCTTTGATGGGAGAGGAGAGTAGGAACTTTTTGAAGTTTTACTATTCAAAGGTGATATAGCTCAACATTATAGAAACCGTGGTATTGTCATTGCATGGACCAAGGAATTATGCATTGGTTACGTACCAATGTTAACCATTTACAAGATTTATATTGTAATGGCATTTTTCTTATTTTAGTTTTGGAAATAGTTCATGGCTTTATATACTCTTCATCAAAGAGTAATCACCAATAATTCCCATTATAAGACTCAACCATGATTACTGAGCCTTTTAATAACCACCATTATGACTCTTCATACTTTTTAGGAAATTTCTAAATTTGACATTACAATTCATATTATTTAATTCATAAAACTCAAATTGAACAACATTCATAAACTTCTAGTCAATAAAAGTATTAACTCATCCTTCGGATGACTGACCCATTCTAATAATACAATTGTCTCTTTATTATGCAATGATTTTCACCAAAACTCAATACTTCAGTATTAAGGTTAAAGGGACCATTTTAAACACACATTAACTATAATATACATAGATTCAAAAATGAAATCAAGTATATCAATTCATTATACTAATAGTCTCAATCATAAATCTCCATTCCTAATTCCGTTTGTAATGATCCAATCTATTAAACCAACCACACATTTTAGTTAAAAATATACACCCCAAAAATATTGCCAAAACTTTCAATGATAAAGTTGAAGTGACCATTTTAAATACACACTAAGTATGATATACATTAATTACAAAGTAAAATCAAGTATTCCAACTCATTATATCAATATTCTCAATCATAAGTCGCCATTCCTAATTCCATTTGCAATAATCAAATCTATTAAGTAGACCACATTTTTCAACTTAGAAAACTTTTATAACATATGAATTACAAAGTCGAATACATTTTTCAACTTGAACAATTTTTATAACATATAAGTGACGAAGTCGACCACATTTTTCAACTTGGACAATTTTTATAAGATATGAGTCTGACTTTTGACACATTCTTATCCCAGTCAAATACAGCTAGGTTGCATGCTTTTGTTGTACCTATTTTTTCAATGGTAATCGCATTCCATAGTGTTGAAGAGTCCACAATATTTCATAATTACATCGCTCATTACAATATTCTCTTCCTTATCCTTAACTCGCAAGTTGAGAAATATGTGACAAGCTAAATCTTTCAAAGGATCTACATCTTTGTGTCTTAAAACAATTACATGGCTCATAACAACTTGGTTCAGCAGATTGTTGTTCAATTTATTTTAATTGAGCATTTTTTGAAAATGACTTTATATAAATGTAAATGAAAAAAATTAAAGTTAAATTGTCCATTTGATTTTTTATAAAAAAAAAATTATTAATTTTTATTTTCAAATACAATAATTAAATTTTTAAAAGTTAAATTTATTTTATTATAAAATTATCAAAATTATTTTATGAAAAAGATAAGTATATAAAAATATCACCAAATATCTACACATCAAAACAAGTATAAATCTTTTAAAAGATGTATCCTACCTTCCTTTAGAACCTATTAACGTTCAAAGAGGAAACTCAATCTCTTAATCAATAAAGCCTGTCAAATTATCCTTATATTTACATGTTTCTTTATTTTATCTTTTTAAATTGAAATTTCATTCCACATAAAAATAAATATTTACCAATACCCAAAACCTGGTTAATCCGAAAACTGTTGACAGATCCCTTAATTGATGTGATGCCATTTAGAATTTTACTCTAAATCAAAATTTAAATGATTGATGTACTGTGACTGTACATCCAAGTCGCCTGTGATTGTACATCCATTTCGATTAGTAATTATAATAGAATCTAATTAGGGGAAGAGATACTGTTATATAAAAACAGGCTGTTTTTAATCATGTTAATGTGCTGTGATTGTATATCCAATTTACTCATAAATTAAAATAATATCTGAACCATTCGCAAATCTAAACATCAGACAGATTCTTGCTGTTTTTCGGGTTCGAAGTCAAAAACGTTTATGGCAGATCTGTTCAAGGTTCATCGATTTTGGGAGGCAGAGATATTATTTATATAAAAACAGGTTATTTATTGATTTGATCTATTGACCAATGTGTATGGAATCTGATATTGCAGTCACATCCAGATATCA
>ML796078.1:0-10650 GCA_009831015.1 Picea engelmannii
GGGGCTAGGGTTTGTGGTGATGAGGCTGCTACTTGTTGACACTTGGCATGATTTGGTGGGAGGAGACTTGAGGAGGCTATAGCACATGAGAGGGAGGCTTTATGAGCCCCAACAACTTCAACCTTCTACTCCAACAACTTGCTCAAAGGGTCAAAACGTCACCCTTAGAGGGGTGACACCATTCTAGGGTTTCTATTGTGCACTTTTAAAGGTTTAAATTTAAATTAAAGATGAATTACTTGTGTAAAGGGGCAAAATAAGGGTTGTTGTCCCCTTATTTTGTGTTTATCCTAACTTATGTGGACAAACTGTTTAAGACATTTTGGATAAATATAGATCATTTGAATCTCATTTTTACATATTTCTCCCATTGTCAGAAGCCTCTTTAGCTGAAATTTGCGCCCTCTTTGGGCAATCTTTTCTTTCTTGTGCTCTTATCTTGGTTTCTTTATGCTATTGGTGGAAGAAGTAGTGTGCTACCTCTTTTGGAGCTTTTCTATTTCATTCGTGGTGGATTTATCTTGGTAAGAGGAGGTTTATCTCGTCATTTCTTGGACTAGGTAAGGATTTATCTTGTTGATGCTTCATTTTCTTGGTTATAAGATTGATTTGCTAGATTTCTTAGGGAGTATAAGGATTTAAAACCCCACCATTATCTATCATTTTTGTCTAGAATTAATTTTTTGCACAAGGTTTTACTAGGAGAAATAAAAAGGGTTTACACGCTCCTAGTATCTCCTAGTTAACATCGCTTGCCTTGGGGAGTAAGAGGGTTTACACCCCCAAGGAGATAACATTGTTAGCTCTTATTTGTTTGACTCCATAACCCAATAGCTAAAGGCACTAGAAATAATTGCATTGGTTAACGTGAAAACTCAGGATTTTGAGGTTTTCTAAATTGGAATCAATTCTTTGCTTTATATGCTTGGCTGAGCCACTAGGGTGTCACCTTTGGATAAGTGCTTCTTGCTATTTTCATATCATTTTATCTACAACCATTAGGGCTGCAGAAATCCTAATACAACTTTCTAATTATCTCACAAACCAACCGTCAAAAGTTGCTAAAAGTTTGCCACTATAATCTACTAAGCCTAGCGCACTTTTTGGGTGGATTGTTGGCAAGTTTTGATGGTTGATTTCTTAGCTGTAACAACTTGAATGCTACAACCATAAGGCTGTAAATTATATCTTTGCAGTGCTATTTCTTACAGCCTTGTTTCATGCTAAAGTCTTGCTCTTTCATACTTGAGCTAAACTAGTGTTTGCTAGCTTGTCTCTTGCTTATTTTACTAGACTTTTAGCAACTCCATTTGCGGCTCTTACTATATTTTTGTTGTTGATATATATTATTGTTTACTGCTGCAATTAGGGACAAAAAGCTTAACTTGCTGGTCCACCGAACATATTACATGCATACTTGGATTTTCTTGTGTCTCGGGCAGGTACAAACACCCTTTGCATGTACTTGTACCTCTTGGAAACCATTGACTACCATCAAGATTATTTCCAAAGTCTTTCTACACTTAGTATCTTGACCTATAGGGGGACCCTCTCTTATCTCTTCACTTTCCATCTCATTCCCCCAGGGTCACCGAGATTCCCCCCTTGAGGTGATTCTTTCATATCTAAAGTGATGGGAATACTTGCCTAAGGTGATAGTAGGTAGGTGTTCTCTTAGTTGTCGTCATTTGGTGGTTGGGTCGGGCTTTGCCCAACCTACAACTTGTGCGATAACATTTTGGCGTTGTTGTCGGGGAGGATTTTGAATCCTCTTTCGAACCCTAACAACACTTTGGCAAGTATCCCAAACCCTTCCCCTAGCTTGTCTGGCGACTCCACTTGAAGGACGTTCCCCTTCCACCCTTGATGAGCTCTTCTTGAGGCTCATCTAGCGACTCCACCTTCCAAGAAACCACCTTTCCTTGTTTCCCCTTTTCCATCCTTTGATGAGGCTTGAGTTCATCCGATGACTCCATTGAGGTATTACCCTAAGTAATGGAACCATGGCCTCATGGGACTTACCATGGGCTTTCCATAAAGTCTATCCTTCTTTGGATATTGAGAATATCCCTGGATGTCCAAATCATTGCTCCCCGTAATGGAGGGAAAGTTGCCCTAAATTTAATGGCGATCCAGTGCTAATAGTCACCTATGTCGTCAATTATATGAAGTATGCCTCAAGATTAAATGCGCTACATGAAGATGTGCTAATAATGTTTTTTGTATCTTCACTGGAATCAAGTCAAAGGAGTTGGCTTGCACACTCATGTAAGCCAAAGAGTATCCCATCTTCTACAAAGCTCATTGAAGAATTTCTCAGGCATTATCAAAGCTACTCATAATTTGCAAGATACTTTCCAAGAGCTCAAAGATGCTCTTTGCAGAGAAGGTTTTCCTATAGACGAGGATGAAGAAAATATTGAAGAAGATCTCGATGAAGTTTCTCATGTCGAATATCCAGACGATACATTTGATGAAGATGAAGTGCTCATATCTGCCCTTCCACTTGATGAAGACATCCATGCCTCTTCTCCTCCTGCACATCAAAAAGAGAACATGACGAGTTGTGACCCTTTTGAAGACCTTACTGATACTTTATTCCATGACTTTGGAAGTGAAGAAGTATTAGAGGAGCCCTTGGATGCGACTGATCTTTTTGAAAGGAGGCAAACAAAGCACTATGTATTAAGGATCAAGCCCCTTGCGATGAAGAGACGATGGAGGGGCATGTACATAAAGATAAAGAAGAATCTCGACGAGGTGCAACGTGTTGAGACATTGTTATCTTTTCTCCTGCTTGATGAGGATGAGGTCGTTCAAACTTGTCTTCCTCCTGCACACGAAGATGAAGAAACGATTAGCCTCTATGATGCAGATGATCTTGTGCAAAACCTCTCTGACATGGTCGACTTACACATTGATGATTTCATGCGGGTTGGGAGACATAGATGGGATTTTGTTCATTTCATTTTAGATAGAGACCCCATTTACGACATTGAGGGTAGCTCTCAAGCAAAGGGGTTTAAGTTGTCATTGTCAGAGGACTAGTCTTCATGCATGTATGATTCAGATGTTTGGAAGCCTAGTGATGATATGGTTACAAATTTGTTCTTCCCCTTCGAGGATGACTTGTCGCAACATAATCAAGATGATCTTCAGACATCCCTTGATATGTACCCTTTTGAGGATGCAAATTTTCTCCGTGAGGATTTTTAGCCATTGTGCTCAGGTTTTGATATACACCAGGTCGTGGCCAGCCCGAGGCACTCCGAGGTCCACACTACCAAACGAAAGTAATTTCATATTGAGACCTTCAGTGGGGATTTGTAGATAAAGGAGCGACGTTTCTTAAGTCCGAGGGAGGAGTTTTTCTCTAGACATGAGGCTGTGCCTCACCCCATTTCCTCTTGTTTGGAAATCAATAGGTTTTCTTGGGATTCTTTACCTCCTTTTAGCATTCAGGGGGCAATGACATTTCAAACGAAGATGAGGAACAAGCCCTTGCAGATGAAGAGAACGTTGAAGAAAACCCTACTGATTTGTTGACACTAGATCTTATTGAAACATGTCATAGATTAAATTCCTTATGTGCTCGTAGAGAAATATGATTTCGGTGATGAAGAAGACTTCCACGAAACACATCATGATGAAGATCCACTTGAAGTTGCCCTGACTTATGTTCTTGCCACACACAAAGACAAGGAGATGGTCAATTTCAGTCATATAGATGAGCCATCATCTTCTTACGATAGTCTCGTTTAGAGATGGATCAATCAAGCTTGTGGATGTTCTTTCCAACATGATTTCCTCCCTCCCACCCATCTCCATGAGTTTCATTTCATGATTGATTATATGTCTATTTATACTCATGATTATTATGTGCTCAAATTATCCTTGTTGTATTACATGATTAAGCACATGGGGAGATGCCTTGATGAAATGATGAACAGGTGGTTGCACTGGTTGTACGACTTCACTTGACATTTCAAGACATGATCTTCAGGGCCTCGGGCCCTAGGCCCCAGGTAAGTAGGTAAGTCATCTTTCTTTCCTTATATTTTTCATCTTGATTTCTCATGATAGTTTAGCTGCATTTCATATTTCATTTTGCTCTACTTGCATATTGCTTTCATCATATTACATGTTTAGTTTATAAATTTTTGAAAAAATGAAAATTTTTCTTTCTAGATTAGTTTCATTTTTGGTTTTAATGTATATGGATGAAGGGTGATAGTGTTAACACATGGAATGTTTGGGATTCAAGAGACTCTCCTAAACGTTCGCAACGGTTCAAAAATAAAGCATGTGTAAAATATTTTTATGATTATCATTTTGTAAAAGTCTGTGATGATGAACTCTAGTTTTCAGTGCCATCACATCATCAAGCAACTCTAAAGGATCGTTTTTCATTTTCCATCTTCATTTCCTTTTTCAAAGAAAGCGTTGCAGACTGATTGTTGCTGTAGACTCTTGGTGTTGCCAATTGTTTCATATCATTTGTGCTGGAAACTCCTTTTACTTGGTCAGCTTCTACAGTCCTTGTATCTTAAACCTTATGCAGACCCAATTTTCTTGTTTTCATGTCAAAAAGATCAACTTCAGCCTTTTCTTACAGTCATCAATCCTCATCTGCTGCAAACTCAGTGCGCTGCGAATTCATTGTGCTGCAAACCCCCTATTTTCCTCGTATGAAAAACCCTGGTTAATTACACCTCTGTTCGGTCATGAGAAGCCTCTTCCCATTGTAATATTAACCATATCCATCCCTCTGCAAATTGAAATCCCGATAATCTAAAAGCTAGCCTAAAAGCTTGTTGCTGCAAATTTTAAACTCTGCTACGAACTCATTGCGCTACAAACCATTTTGTGCTACAAACTCTCTATTTTGCACAAATTGTTCAGGATTTTCCCCTCTTGAAATGTTTTTCTACTTTTTGAGTTGTACCCTTAACTCATTTCCTCAAGTTTCTTTTCTTTCAGTCTATAATGAAATTTTAGCACAAATCTCTTTCTCAGCAAACCCTAACCTTGGCAAATCAGTTAGTAACACCTTTCTTTTAGTCTTTATCATATACCCTGATAGCACCGGTTATCAAACAAGGAGCTTGTTGGTTGTCTGTTGTCATGGATACTAAGCAGGGAAATAAAATTTATAAAGGAGGATATGTTGTTAGGGTTGAGCCTTATGACCTACAACAACTCAATTCAGATCCATCATTTAGAGAGACATTTCAGAAGGTGAATTGCTTAGCCTTTTGTGAAACGATGCAGATAGGACACCCTCAGGTTGTAGCAGGCATTAACAAAGGTTTTTAAGGTTTCTTGCACAGTTTTGGCCGCAACTGATATGTTTTGAAGACAAAATGACAACTACAGGAAAGTTCGCAGCGCATCCTGCAGAGGCGTTGCGAACTGCTAAAATTAAAATAGTCTGCAACAAATTAGTACACAACAAAGTCATATTTTTATCATAACTCTTAAATGTCGATCTAGGTTCTTCTAAATTTTTTTGTGGAGATGAATCATAATATCATTGACTTGCTGACCAAAAATCAGCCCGACCCAGTTCGCTGTTAGGGAGAAAAGTTGAAAACATCATCTACAAGAAAGTTTGTAGTGATTCCTGAAATTGTGTTGCAAACTCTAACAGTCTGATAAATCCGAGTTGTAGGAGGGCTACCACCTGTATGAGGGGGTTCGAATGGTTTCCTAGGAGGTAGTTGGACATGAGGGACATGTGTCCTATCACCAGATCAAGCGGCATGCAATGTTTCAAAATGTATTTATCACAATAGACAAGATCCAAAAACATAGGATCTAGGTGGATTTTATGTTTCACCTTGTTGTAACAACTCCTAGAGAAAAGGGAATCCAATGCAACCACTTGGGATTCGATCTCTTTAGAGTAGGAAGGAATGCTACACTATAGATATGAGTTGTTTTTTTGATGAAGGGGTTCACTTCATGATCCAAGAGAGGAGAGAGATTGAGGAGCAATTTAACCACTTATTTGCAAGCCCGAGGGCATGTTTGTAATCACATTTTCTGCCATTAAAGATTTATGAGAGTTGTTTATCAGATTGTGTTCTTTTTTTTTCCATTTCTTTTTTCATCCTCTTGCTTGAATATATTGAGGGTATTGAAGATCAATAACTGTCCATGGGCAGGAGAATTCATGAGTTGCAAAGGATTTGCAGTGATTGCCTCCTTTCATGATTTCTATTCAAGTATTCTTTTAATTCATTTTGCAGAGAGGATCATTGATTGATGAATATTCTACTTAGTGTCATCTACTCCATTCTTTCGTTTATCATTATATAGCCCTTTTGTTTAGTGTGCAACTTGATTTCCTTTAATCTGTAGGGTGTTTATGACTCCATGCCCAATGAAATGTCTCTGCAGACAGTCTGTTGCCCTCTTTCTTGCTCTTTCTTGTTGATCCACCAACCATAAAATTGATTTAATTATTCAAATTTTGATGGGTATTAGATTTACACCTACACCAATCTAGGTGTGACTTCTAGTGCTAACAGATAGAACCACCCTAGATTTTACAATGTGATGTTTCAGTGTAGGCACATGCCTACTAAGAGATGTTGCAGTTCTCATGCACTCTACGACGAGCACATGTCCCCATGTAGGAGCCATATGTTATCCTCATTTTGTGGGATAACTAAAGAGATGATGTCTCGAGGTCCTCAGGTTGCAGACATGGAGTATCGAGAGACTGCTTGACCAACAGTGTCCACTTGCACAGATGGAAACCCACCTCACCACCACAGCTCCAGGTTGATCATGATGGTATCCACCACATCAATTAGTCTTCGAAAGACATTGGGTATTCCTCCATGAGGTACAAGTCAGGTATTATGGTGAGTGTCATTTCAATATTTGAGGCATTTGAGTTTGTTACATCTATCACTGCTTTTGATTATGTGACATTTGCTTGGACATTATGCTTTTTGCCTTGTTTCACCTTGGTGGTTGACATTGCGCCCTAGTAAGTGGGTCACCCTTAGGGATAGGTATGCTACTGGAGGTCCTTTTGACTAATCATAATGCCATTCCCGACCATACTTGCCACTTTCCACACTTCATCCCCACATCTCCTCACCTTTTGGTTTTTTTCGGGTGTACTGACCCAAGAAGTGGTTGTCTCTCACTTCATGGGAAGAAGGGGTTGAAGGCCCAGAGACTTGTGGCTGACAAAAGATAAAATCATGATTATTAACCTTCCATATGCTTGTCCAAAGAGATCTTGAGAGCAATGGAAAGCTTCTCCTAAAAAATCAAAGACCTGCAAAAGCAAATTAACATTATATACATGTCTCCACTTGTTGAGGTGTGTACACTTATGCGGTGTCCCTTTCTTTCCTTGCATATGACACTCTGTGTACCTTTAGCTTCAAGTGGCCTTGTCGTACTACCCCCCAAGCTAATCAATTCACCAATAGGGAGTACCCAAGGTTTTGGATTA
This sequence comes from Picea engelmannii, assembly GCA_009831015.1. Classification (NCBI taxonomy): domain Eukaryota; kingdom Viridiplantae; phylum Streptophyta; class Pinopsida; order Pinales; family Pinaceae; genus Picea; species Picea engelmannii. Next base: position 7,478 of record ML796078.1, read on the forward strand.
TTAATTAATTAATAGCAATGAATGGGATTGGAAAAATGATGCATTGAAAATGAAGGTGCAACACACCCTCTACAAAGGCACCCATAAGTGAGACACTACAACCCCTTGTATGTCATGAATGCCATGCCCAAAAGTTCTTCCCCTCATCCATGACACCTCACCCACACGACTTGGAAGGAGGTCCCCTCAGGAAACACCCCTAAACTTGAGGAAGGATTCACCCAATAGGTCGTTTTGTCAACCCTCCCATACCTAAACTTGGCAAATTGCATCGGGTCTTTGAGCATTGGTTTATTTTGATGAGTTGGTTTGGGTGTACTTGCTTGGATAACTCTTTTATTGATTTGATTTACTCATCATGATGCTTTGACTTGAGATCCTTGGATGGTGTATCCATTTGTCTTTGCAGGACCTAGTTGGTGGATAGATTTGGAGGAACAAGCCTTACCTAACTTACGCTTCCATGGGGTTTGAATCCCACAGGTTGAATGCCAAGGGCCCACTTTTTGATGATGATGACTTGCCTTTGGAGGTCTAGAGGACAACTTGGAGGACCTTGCCTAGCCTTCACATGCCCAACGATTTGCTTGGAAGGGATAAAATGTCACCTTTGAGGAGTTGATGTCACCATTGGGGCTAAGGTTTGTGGTGATGAAGCTGCTACTTGTTGACACTTGTCATGATTTGGTGGGGGAGACTTGAGGAGGCTATAGCACATGAGAGGGAGGCTTTATGAGCCCCAATGACTTCAACTGTCTACTCCAACAACTTGCTCAAAGGATCAAAACGTCACCCTTAAAGGCGTGACATCATTCTAGGGTTTCTATTGTGCACTTTTTAAGGTTTAAATTTGAATTAAAGATGAATTACTTGTGTAAAGGGGAAAAATAAGGGTTGTTGGCCCCTTATTTTGTGTTTACCCTAACTTATGTGGATGAACTATGTTTAAGATATTTTGTATAAATAAAGATCATTTGAATTTCATTTTTACATAGCTCTCCCATTGGGAGAAGCATCTCTAGTTGAAATTTGCACCCTCTTTGGGAAATCTCTTCTCTCTTGTGCTCGTATCTTGGTTTCTTTATTCTATTGGTGGAAGAAGTAGTGCACTACCTCTCTTGGAGATTTTCTATTTCATTTGTGGTGGATGTATCTTGGTAAGAGGAGGCTTATCTTGTCATTTCTTGGTTACAAGATTGATTTGCTAGATTTATTGGGGAGTATAGGGATTTACAACCCCACCATTTTCTATCATTTTTGTCTAGAGTTAATTTGTTGCACAAAGTTTTACTAGGATAAGTAAAAGGGTTTACACCTTCCTAGTATCTCCTAGTTAACATCGTTTGCCTTGGGGAGTAATAGGGTTTACACCCCCAAGGAGATAGCATTGTTAGCTCTTATTTGTTTGACTCCATAACCCAATAGCTAATGGCACTAGAAATAATTGCATTGGAGAAATAAAATCTTGCATTGGTTAACGTGAAAACTCAATATTTTGAGGTTGTCTAAATTGGAATCAATTCTATGTTTTATATGCTTGCTTGAGCCACTAGGGAGTCACCTTTGGCTAAGTGCTTCTTCTTGTTGTCATAACATTTTAGCTACAACCATTAGGGCTGCAGAAACCCCAATACAACTTTCTAATTATCTCACAAACCAACCGTCAAAAGTTGCTAAAAGTTTGCCATTATAATCTACTAAGCCTAGCACACTTTTTGGGTGGATTGTTGGCAAGTTTTGATGGTTGATTTTTTGGTTGTAGTAACTTGAATGCTACATCCAGAAGGCTACAAATTATATCTCTGCAATACTATTTCTTACAACCTTGTTTCATGCTAAAATCTTTCTCTTTAATACTTGAGCTAAACTCTTACTATCTTTTTGTTGCTGATATATATTATTGTTTACTGCTGCAATTAGGGACAACAAGCTTAACTTGTTGTTCCACCTTGTTGATATTATGGTAGTTGTGGGAGGTATTTACCTCCATGTGTAACCTTCACGAGAATAGAATATTCCATGAAGCAAGAAGAAACCCTAAAGCATTAAACTTAACCCTAGAAGGCAAGTCGACTTAAGGAAATATTTAATATTAAGTATTTAGCCTCTAGAATGAGAAGTCGGCCCAGACAGCTCAAGAAAACAATATAAATACAAGTAGCCAGACCTCATTTTGAACACAACAACTCAAAATTTCAGCAATGAAGAAGTGCACACTGCAAAAACTGGGCAAGTGCGCAAGTTTGGGGAGTAGTTGTAGCCGACAACTGCTGCAATCTGTATTCCTGGTTTAGGCTTGGAATTTCTATTGGTTATGGTTGGACTTTCTGATCAGTGTTGGTTATCTTTGTTTGATGCATTAGCCTTGGTTGGATATTGGTTTTCTTCCGAAATCATTCTCTATCAAGGTTAAGGTGCTCCGGGGTGGCTTCGACCTATGGTTGGGTGACAATATTGTTATATTGTCTATGGTTAATCGAGCACACCTATTATTTCTAACAGGTTATGGGCCCACACTATCTTCGGACAGTCTAACCGCTGGAAGATAGATTCAGAGGATTTGCTCAGTTACAGTTGCAGTTGCAGCCAGTTTTTTGATGCAACAACAAAACCCTAACCCTCTTGTTGAAGCACCTTAAGTGAAGAGATTGACCTAATTTTTGGATAGCCTAGTGCACCCTAGCCTAGCACATCTCTTGGTACTCTCAGTAAGCTAAGACGTCAAGTTTGAGTTTTTGGTCAAAATCAAGGGTTGACCAAGTCAAAGAAATTATGACTTACTCTATGAAGTCAGAAAACAAGTTAGAAGGGGATTCTAACTTCAAAGCATGGAAGACAAGGATTGACCTCATCATTGCCAAGAATAAAGTGTTGGATATTGTGAAAGGAAAGATCGTGGAACCACAGTTCAAAGAAGGAAAAGAGAAGGAACCTCAGAGCATTGTAGTTATGGAGAAGTTCAAAGACAGTGACATCAATGCCATGAGTATCATAGTGGACTCTAGAAAAGACCACTTGATACCCTACATATCCTATCTTGACTCATCTAAGAAGATGTACGATGCCCTAACAAACCTCTTCTCAGTCAGAAACATTGGACAAGTAATGAGTCTGAAGAATGAGCTCTGTGACATGAAAATGAATGATGATGACAGCATAACATCATACTTTGT
>ML796078.1:10750-37887 GCA_009831015.1 Picea engelmannii
AATAAGTTTGGCTCAAGGAAGAAACCAAATCAAGAGAAAGATATGTCAAAAATACAATGCTTCAACTGTCAAAAATATGGTCACTACAAGAATCATTGTCCCGAGTTAAAGAAAAGGAAGGAAACACACGAAGCATCAGTTGTTGAAGAAAGGGAACCCTCAAAGAAGGCCAAGCAGGATAAAACATACTTCTTCTTCAAAGACAAGGTAACAATATTCTTCATAATTCTTGTACATCTTTTTTTACATAATTTATGTACATATCTTGCATATCTATTTCTTAGAAGATAAGATGTTCAAAGAGAAACAATACCTATGGAAGAATAATAAGATAAGGATTGCTATCATGATGACTACAAGTCAAGCAATACACATGAAAAGATGAAGTACATCGACAACCCTTGGTAACAATTCATGTGGAAGCTATTAACATAAGTAACAACTACAAGATAAGTCGAAATCAGAATCAAACTTGAAGAAACCTGGAAGAAGTAAAAACAGAAAGAAGTCAACAATCAAGAGGAAATTAGAAAAATACTTGTGACACTTTGCAGAAGGCAATAAGGATGTAGACGAAAGCGTGGACTCTCTTAGTTGGAGGGAGCCAATTATACAATTCCAAAAGAAGAGCATGAATTCATGCATGAAGAAAGGATTAGGGGGGAGATAATCCCAAATAATATGATCCATCAAGGATTATGAAGTATCTATCCATGTTCCCATTGATGGTAACAACCATGAAAAACAACACGTGTTCAGTTTGACTTTAGAAGAAGTCTTCTTCGAAAAGAAGCCTTAAAGTATCCCTAGTTGTCCATCCACATCCATGATCCTATGATGAAAGGAAGAAGTTGGAATCTTCAGGGCATGGAATCTATAGAAAACTCCATGGACCCAAGAACTAAAGAGAAACATGAAGATTCCAAGAGAGAAAGAAAAGCCAGAACAACCAATTATTATATCAAGAATCACACGACTACCATCTTGGTCTGAACCCGCTAGAAGCAATCAAGCAAAAGAAATGGAAGTTGTGATGAAGAACAATGTATGAAAGACTTATGAATGGAAGCATTGCGAGATCCAGAACTAAAGGTTAACCCAGATGGAGGGAGAAGACTACGATGATAGCTTGTTCCAGTAACCAAACATACCTCTACCTGAGCCATTATATCTCGTACAATATCCATGGGTTGGATTTTACATCAGATGAATGTAAGGACTGCTGTCCTCAATAGAGTAATTGAACAACGAAGCTTATGTAGAGTAGCCTCAAGGTTTTGAGGTATACGAAAAAGAGACTCTTATATGCAGATGGATGAAGACAACTTGGTGCAGAGCCTCCAATGCACAACATAAGCATGGTGAAAAATTTCTATCACAGAGATATTGTATTATAATGGTTACTCAGAAAGCCAGGATGATGGATTGCTAATCTATGAAAAACTCTGATGATGACAGAAGAAGTGCCACTTGGATATGTTCTAGTTTGAGCCTTGCCACGATGTCATGAGCTACCAGGAAACAAAAGAGTTGAATCCAACCATGATATACTGTAATGATCAAGAGCTATATGAGGCCTTCAAAGAAAACTAGTGTTCCAGAGAGATCGAAGTACATTGAGATCAATCATTACAGTCTCCTTGATGAGGTCTAGAAAAGAGAAGTGGTTCTCCAATATATCTCCACAAATGAGCAGATAGCAGATATTTTGGTAAAGCCTCTGTCCAAGATGAAAAAGTTTGCGTACTCAAGAAACAAGCTGGAGCTCGTGGAGACAACTTCCTTATTGAAAAGGGAAGAGATTACTCCCAGGTTGGGAGGGAGCACTGATGTGTTATTGATTTATGGACAATCATTTTTCAGTTCGAAAAATGGTCCAAGATGAGCAATTCTTTTCAGTTCGGAAAGTGGTTTGAGATTTTTGACAGACAGGCATTTTCTAGTTCGGAAAATGGTCCAGATCGTACGGTCATTTTCGTAATGAAAATAGCTCGATAGATTGTTGATGTACCATAGACATCGATTCCCCTTGTGGCCAGTGTGGGGGAATGGTCTAGGACAATCTTTCTTCTTGACAATCACTCTCAGTAGTGGTCAAGTAGAATGGTTCGCCTCATCGGGCAATCATTCTTTCGAAGTTCACAGTTGTGAGCAGTTTCGAAGAATGGCCCGTTTTGGAGGTTGGTGCAGGACAATCATTTCCTTAGGAAATGGTCCGGACAGTCATTCCCTAGGGCATACTCATTCTCTTCAGGTTGCACTTTCTTTAGTGCTGGAGGAATGGACCAGTTCGGTGCATGGTCCAGGTTCAACAATCAGGGACAGTCATTCCCTAGGGAAGACTCATTCTCTCCAGGTTACACTTTGTTAAGTGCCGGAGGAGTGGCCTAGTTAGGTGAATGGTCCAGGTTCAAAAGTCAGGACATATATTCTTCTATGCTTGAGAAGAATAGTCCAGATATCCCATGGCTAATGTTTTACCTTATGAGGGAAGATGCTCTTCCAAATCTCACATATGTGAGTGGAAGAATGGCTCAGATGAATCAGTTTATATCATGACATTGTTTTTCTATGCAGGTTGATATCAGATGATATGATTTCTATGGAGACTGTATGTCTTTGGACAATAGATGTATGCTACTGTGGTGGATGTGTTCCACTGGTTGTGACTATGTGTCACTGATTAAGTAGCCGTGTGATAATTGGTGTGGTAGTGTACCACTGGATTGTAGGTGTGTACTACTATGGATAGACACAATTGTGTTCTATTGAATGACATTGTTCTGATTACAATGTAGACTATCAGTTGTGTTGATATTTTCTAAGGCATATGGGTTGAGACAAATATCTATGACCTGATTAGAAAATAATCCTAGATTGACATTCCTATAGGAATGGTCTTTGTAGTCCATGGCATAGTTTTTAGCTCTGTCGTGACAATAATTCTTTTAGGACATATGTTTGGATTAGAAGAATGGTCCTTGTATCACTCTGTGGAGTGAGTGACCTATTCAATATCATGCTTGATTACTGAGATGGAGTATGGCTTGTAGAGATGACGCAGTTGATGCTATCAAATGATAGTAATAATGGTGCTCATGATCTAATCATGAGATAGCCTGTAAGGCTATGATGATGCTACCAGTTGAATGGTATGTTTGTGCTCAAGACCATTGCCTTCAATACCTCCCTAGCTAGGAGGGAGTGTTGATATTATGGTACCCGCGGGAGGTATTTACTTCCACGTGTAACCCTGACGAGAATAGAATATTCTAGGAAGCAAGAAGAAACCCTAAAGCATTAGACTTAACCCTATAAGGCAAGTCGGCTCAAGGAAATATTTAATATTAAGTATTTAGCCTCCAGAATGAAAAATCGGCCCAGACAGCTCAGGAAAACAGTGTAAATACAAATAGGCAGACCTCATTTTGTACACAACATCTCAAAATTTCAGCAGTGAAGAAGTGCGCAAGTCTGGGGAGCAACTGCAACCGACAACTGCTGCAATCTGTATTCCTGGTTTAGGCTCAGACTTTCTATTGGTTATGGTTGGACTTTCTGATCAGTCTTGGTTATCTTTTCTTGATGCATTAACCTTGGTTATCTTTTCTTGATGCATTAACCTTGGTTGGCTATTGGTTTGCTTCTGGAATCATTCTCTATGAAGGTTAAGGTGCTCGAGGGTGGCTTCGACCTATGGTTGGGTGAGAATATTGTTATATTGTCTATGGTTAAATGAGCACATCTATTACTTACTAACACACATAACATATTACGTGCATACTTGGATTTTCTTGTGTCTCAGGCAGGTACAATCACCCTTTGCAGGTACTCGTACCTCTTGGCAACCATTGGCTACCATCAAGAATATTTCCAAAGCCTTTCCGCACTTAGTATCTAGACCTATAGGGGGGCCCTCTCTCATCTCTTCACTTTCCATGTCATTCCACCCAGGGTCACTGGGATTCCCCCCTTGGGGTGATTCTTTCATCTCTAAAGTGACAGGAATACATGCCTAAGGTGACAGTGGGTAGGTGTTCTCTTAGTTGTTGTCATTTGGTTGTTGGGTCTGGATTTTCTCCACCTACAACTTGTGCGATAACAATGTTCATACAATTACAATGCTAGGCTCTCCAGCCTTTAATCAACATATAGGTTCTCCAACATAACATCATATAGGCATTCCAACCTAAATATAAATACATAAGCACTCCGGCCTAAAAAACCATAAATACATAGCTCACTGGCATTCTCCTACGGCTATCCTGATTTCCACCAAATCTCTTCCACCAACTTGCCCAACCCAGGGAATGTACCCCCTTCATTGTTCTTAGTCCATCGGGTTGTACCATTATTTTATCAGGGTCTTTTAATCACAAGTAACTAGGAATATCACTACTGGGAACTCAAGGGAACTTGCTGTTAGGGAAATATGAGGAAAAAAAAAACCAACCACAACTTTGCTGCTACAGTGCAACTCACATAAGAGTTCACTCTTTAGGCCTTTTATTGCGGGATTTGTACTTATGCCAAAGCCCCAACACAAGTCTCCAAATCTGTGTAACTATATGATAACCCACCATCGTCACCTTAGTAAGAAATCCCCATGTTTTAGAGATGGATGAGGTCCAGCCTAGGGGAGGCGTCCCTAGTAACCTCAAGGGATAAGATAGCAAGGATGTAGCCAAGTTTGGAGGACCCTCTCATTTGTTACCTAAGTCAAATGTTTATGTCTGTGAAATTGAGGCAAAGAGAAGTGTTTTGGGTACCTGCCTGGAGCAAGAACAATTGTAGCATATATATAGTGATTTCCAAGTGCAAGCAAGCAATATAAACCTCAAAGATAGTAGACAATGGAAATATATAATGGCTGATGTAAAATTGTAGTAAGATAACAGTTTAAAACAACCAATAAAGTTTTGCAACAACCAAAAGAAAAATATATCAGAATTGCATGAAATTACAGTGTAAACTGAGCATTTATCCAATAGATCAATTGCCAACTATTCCAAGCGATTTTTGAGGTAGGTGTATGCAACAAGATGAAGCAAATTGTATGGTTGTAGCAGTTTTTTGCAAAAACAACAACTAAATTAGTAGATTATGCTAAGCTAGGGTTATGAAAAGTTAGCAAAAGGCTTAAACAATAAAGTTTGAGAGTTTATTTGATCAAATTTCTTCACAAGAGCAATGGAACTAGTGCCTTTTGGGCTATGGGGTCATTTACAAAAACAATACAACTTGGAGAAATAATGATGATAATAATGTCTAAGGATGATGAGGTGAAGTTTGAGGTGCTAGCACCTTAGGGCCTCAAGCTTCAAATCTCAAGAGATGAACTTTGCTAGAGAACAATCTCTTTTGGGCTCTAGCGAATTCTTCTTCTTCATTGGTCTCTTGAAATATATAGAAACAAGTTTCTAGAACAAAACAACTAAAGTGCTATCCCTTTAGGGCTTTAGGAGCCTACTCTAGACAAGATTCTCTTGACAATTGAATGGGTGAAATGATCTAGAGAGAGGAGGAAGCACCTTATGCTCCTCTCCTAGGGTTTTAAGCAAGCAATATCAAAATATTCAATATGAACAAGTAAAATCTACCATAAACATTCAATGAATGAAATGAAATTGCATATTTTACTTACTTCACCAAGAATAATCAAGCACAACCCCTAATTGCATAATTTTCCACCAAAAATAAGCCAAGAGAAGTCCCAAAACATGTCCTCCAAGAGATAGGGCACTAGTAAAGAGACCAATGTTGCCAATAGGGCGAAAATTTCAGATCCAAGTCCTCTTGTGTGAGGAAAGTTATCATGAAAAATGAAAAGACAAGGTCTTAATTTATAAAAGACCTTGCAACAATAATTTGTTCATAATAAAAGATGGTTGACCCCTTTATTTTGCCTCTAAAATGTACATAAATGAAAAATACATGAAATAAACCTTAGTAGGGTGACATAATGTCTCCAAGGTAAGTTGTTGGGTCTTCCAAGGCCACATGTCATGTCTCCAATGCTCAAGGGGATGTCTCCTCACCTATGCCACATCAAGATACCTCCTGATCCATCAATCCCTATCCTCCAAAGATGACTCCAAGGCTAGAAGGGTGACGTCAAAGCTAGAAAGGTGACATCATAAGCTTCCAAAGGCCATGTCCTAGTGTAAGAGGGGTGAAAACTCATCATTAGGTGATGTCAAAGTGCCTCCAAAGGCAATGTCCTCCATCCTCTATGCACAAAAGCTTTGGGGTGCTCTTCCCAGCCCGTGGGCTTTTAGCCCATGTGTGTGGCATGATGACCAGCCTACTCAAAACCAAGCCCATCTATCCATCGTCCAAGGTTCCAAGGATTTGAGAGCCACTGTCTGGGGGTGTTGAGTCATTGTATGACTCACTGCTCTGTTGAGGAAAATGTATGAGAAACCTTACTCAAGCATTTTCAGATCTTGCCAGGCTAAGGAAGGATAGGTGGGAATGTCAGCCGAGGTTTATAGCCTTGACAAAAAAAAACAATCACTTAATCCACATGTATTAAGTACAAGGGACCAAGGCTATTTTTATATATATTATATGTAACTGTGCAAAAGAAACTAAAATAAGAAAGAAATTACATAAGTGTGTACATGGATAAGAGACAAGGTTAAAAGAAAGATCTAAAACAAATCATCAGAATACACATGTGAGACAAAAATAAAAAATCTGATTTTTATATTGATTTCATTATGAGATACAAAGTTGAATTCTCTTTACACCCCTGTGATGGTAGGGACCAAAGTCATATTTAGAAGTCTCTAATGGGCACCATACAAAAAGACTCTGACAATAAAAGAAAACTGAAGCTAAAGATTTGGATCAACTTGCCACAAAATGTTGTTACTTGACTCTGTAAAATATTCTTTATCAGTCATGAAATTTAATTCATAAACAAACAAGAACACACAGACTGCCAAACATAAATCATACACCTTAAAAGACAAGTTGCTGAAATATTTGATTCAATTTTGAATCATATTGCCTTCAATAAGACCCTGATGTCATCAAGATGGTTAAGCCTTCTAGTAAACTCAGAATGAATGAAGAATGAAAATATCTCACAAGTACGTAGCAAACCTTATAGCATAAGTTTTCCTTCTATTCTCTCTTACTTCTTGTCTCTTCTTTTGATTGGGCTTTTATCTTTTTTCAATAAGTTATGGTAGTTGAACTACCTTTCTTTTGTTAAGCTTAATTAGCTTAAGTAATTAGTTGAGACAAATAAATAATAATATATATAGATAATGGTCTAATTAAATAATAACTAAATAGGTGGGACCCCTTGTGACTCTCATTTTCAATTTCTTTTAATAATCATCAAAACATGAAGTATAAAACCCCAAAAATTTGATTCAAACATCCGCCTTGTAACTCCCATCCTCATATTAATGATCAAATATTTTAATATCAACAAAATAGAACATGACTATATCCAAAATAGCATTATATCCATGTTGTCCAAAACTCTGTCTAAATACATATTTGCTGTTCAAAATATCGTCAAAAATAAAAAGACCATCCTCAATAGAAAATAGTATTAATAAGCATTAAAAATCGTATTTGTTGTGAGAGACATTTTGCCTCTTTTCACTGTTTCCCTCTTTTGATCCCATTTCTAATTTATCATGTGCAATGGCCTTCAATTGATGGGAACCTTGTGGGTGGACTGCACTAATGACGTGTGAACAATCATCTTTGAGATGGAGATGAGAGGATACCGATTCAAATGAATCTTTGGATGACTTGGTGGGAGTGACCACTCCTTTTCCCTTATCTAGATCTGGCTTGGGAACATCAATTTTTAGCCTTTTGCTTGCATGAGAAGACTGTACTAGTGAGACAACATGATCAGCTTTGGCATTTGGATTTACTAGCGGTGGAGGAGGGGGTAATGACAACGACACAGTAGGCCAACCATGGTGATGAGCTACAAACTGATGAACAATTTCTTGCCAACCATCATTGGTAGGTGGTTCTTGATGCATAGACACATGAGGGGGAACATGGACACTAAAGAATTTTTGACGTGGCTGAAAAGGAGCCTCTCAAGTACGGGTTGCAGAATTCTTTGGCCAACTAGATTAAAAAACCCATATTGGAAAAGTTGATTTAGTTCTTGCGGATCAACGTTAAAATGTATCGAAAATCATGGCCTTCTATGGCCTCTTTGTCAATTATTTCCTTTGTCTCTATTAGTACCTCTATTATTACCTCTGTCATTACTGCCTTTGCTAAAGAAACTCATCCTGAAGCAATATTCCAAACATGTTATGAAAAACTCTTAACAATCCATGCATCAATACTCTACCTAAATAAAATCGAAAGGTTGGCTCTATCATTCACAATAGAAGCACATGCAATCCATCCATCAATACTTTTAAACTCAACAATAAATTGCCATTTGAACAAGGAGTGATAAGGCCATTGGGATGAGGGGATTTATAATGAGCGTAAAATGGTAGCATGGATAGGAAGCGATCAACAAATATTGTTCAAGCAATTGCATAAGTAACATAAAATGTATCCATATTCAAACTTTCAACACCAGTCATCATCTAGTCCCTGTGTTAATCCTTCCTCTCTTTTTTTTTTTTTCTTTCTAAAGTGAAATTCATAATAATAGAATAGGGGATGTTTTAAATGTATTTGGGAAGGCGGTGGGCATATAATGAGCGAAAAGTGAGATAATGAAAGGGAAAAAGACGATTATTGTTCTATTATATGCAATAATGTTTATTGAAAATCGACATCACCATCATTTGCCAAAATTTTTCTCTATTAATAATTCAAATCCAAGACACAACCGTTTTTATAGTACCCAATATAAAACCGTAGGAAAGTTTCAGGACTGTCAAACCTTACAACTTTAATTCTTCCTTTTTCCTTTTCCATTAGCAGAGCATTTTATAAGAGACTGTTAACAAAGTCATTCGAAACAATCAAAACCAGACTACATCAACTGCGCATGGGAGGCTGAGAACACAAACATAAAGCCATCGACCTTTCACTATACAACGCTTGTATCACAACCTCCATACTTACTGCATAAACAGACTGGTTCAAAACCCCATGCGAAACTGGTGCTCATCATTTGATTTTAACATCATATAACTTCAAAATCGACCAAACCCCCATAGATAAATAACAAACGAGCCAAGACTTAAGGCATATAACCAATCTTTCCCACTGTAGGGTCAAAACTATAACATACATCAAGACTAGAGTTGGAATCTACTAATTGCCATATATCAGATAAACAACCAAGGTCTAGGCAAACATAAGGGCGAAACATAATAAAGGGTTTGCAAAAACCATTTAACCACTTATTTCCACAACAACTTTCCACATACCTCTCATGGTGGCAGCAAGGAAAATATGCCTGTATCACATATATTCACAAATAGTGGAAATATAATTTGAAGGAGCAGTAAGTCTTCCAAAGATTGGGTAAAGGGTATGGCGTTATGCAAGAAAAAAACCAACTGTTCTTTTGTTTCACAGAGAAAAACCCTTGAATTTTAATCACCAGAGATGAGTGAAACCGAAAGTACTTGCCATAATTATTTGCCAAGAGCCATAACAACATAAGCAACATTCATTCTAGGCACAACACAATAACATAATTCAACATAAAGTACTTTCGAACATTATTCTCAGTTTGAAACATTTAAATGCCAACAGGGAGGAACCTCCATTTAAATGCAATTTGCACAACCATGATACCCACATACATCCATTATAAACTTTAGAAAAAAAACACAGTTTGTAAGCAAATCTAAGAGCCAACATCATGATTTTATTCGGAGCGGAGCTACAGTTCATGAATGGAGAGTTTGGAGCCAACATACCTGTAAGGAGAATGCCAGAAAACCAACAAGCATCACTATTCTTCCCAAGGCCGAGAAAAACAGAGGCAACACCAGCGAAAGCAACCAACACGAATGCTTACAAAGTGAAGGTGGCGACCTCGAGGTAGGGTTAGAACGACATGCAGTAATTGCACGTTGTTTCCCACATTAATTTCCATCAACTATGGCCAAGTACGAGCGCACTCAAACTTCCAACACATAGTCCACTATATTTTCCACATAAATTTTCAATCCCAAAATCGAATTGGCCTCCTCACATTAAACTCATAAATATTATACGTATACTCAACACTTAGCACCAAAACATGTTATGTCCCACATTCCTTGCTAGTGAAGGATTTCCATCTCATAAAACTTATCCACTGTCCACAATAATAACAAGTATACCATAAGTGCAATACACCATAACTATATGTGGCTCATGCTTGAGGTTTGAACAAGAAGTCAAAATATATGTGTAGCAAGAAAAAACCAAGATGCTTATTAAAACAAACATTTTCCCCCTTTCTCTTCTTTAAATTAAATTGCCAACACATTCATCCTTCATCCATTTCACATGGAAAGTTGTTTCGAATTTTTGGGTTTATTCTCAAACTGTAGAAACATTTTTTCTAGTCATGAGTGCAAATAAAAAAAAGCGCCTTTCATCATTATTCACTTAAAGGGATATATATAAGGCATTGCAATCCATTTGCAAGTCGGGATTCCTTGTTGTTCTTTTCGGCGTCAACAAACTGGTGACTCCACATGGAAATATGTTCTCAACAGATTTATAACTCAAAATGCTTGGTTTCGCATACCAATAGAAGTGGGGGATCAAAAACTGTTGAAAATAATACTTGTGCAATAGGGGGAAAAAATATGGTTTAAGGGAAATAATGAGACGAGACTTCGGGGAATAACTTATGGAAACTGAGATGTATGAGGGGAGTTGGTTCTGTATACACAAAGATTCATAACTGATAATTCTTTTTAGACCTTCAAGGAGAATACTTATGATATTCTCTTGAATCTCAGGACAGCGGGAAGAAAGCGACAACAGAAACAAGGAAGAAGACAAAACCAACTATACCACAACAATTTTGAAAGCAAAAAACTATTTCAGCGATGTCTCAAAAGGAGGACATTGTGACACTTGTGTGCATTTTATTTTCATCGATCAACAATACTTATAGAATGACATTGTTATGGAAAAACAAATCCAGACTTTATTTCTGATGATTACGCGAAACAAACAACAAAAATTAAAAACTCAACAAACCAAAGTAAAAATAAAACAATAAGAAAAAGACTGTATACAACAGTGATGTTTACACAAAGCGTTAATGATCAAGCTGGTTCCACATAATGTTTCAAGTGGGAACCATTAGTGCTGTAAGAGAACAATCACTTCTCCAAATCCTTTAGAAGGTATGAATTTGTGCCTAGGATAAAAGCGATTTTGAAAGGACCTAGCCATAATTTTTGGAATTTAGAATGTCTTTCTCTTTCAGCATGGGCCGAGTCCCATAATAGGACTTTGTCATCAATCTTGAATTCAACAGCCTTTGCTTGTTTGTTAAAATACTTTTTCACCATTTGCTACCTTCTTTTTAGGTTCTCCAAGGCAAAGGAATTTTGTTCTTCCAGGGATAACATTGTGTTTATGCATTGGGGAACATTAGAAGAATTTAATTCTTCAGTCTGTAACATCATCCGTAAGGAGGAAAGCTCTAGCTCAGTGGGAAGAATAGCCTCTTGGCCATATACGAGATGAAAGGGGGTAAAGCCTGTGCTTGCTTTAGTGGTTGTACGATCTACCCAGAGAGCATAAGTGAGAAGTGTGTGCCACTGGTGAGGTTTGTCTTCTACGATTCTTTTTATGATCATAACCAGATTCTTGTTAATGGACTCCACTTGCCCATTTTCTTGAGGTTAATAAGCATATGAAGTGAAATGCTTGACCCCTAACTTAGCCAAAAATTGGGTCAATTTTGCAGAAATGAAGGTTGGGACATTGTCCGTAATGATCTCTAATGGGATGCCGAATCTAGAAAATATATTAGATTCTAGGAAAGAAACTACCCGCTCATCCTGTGCGTGTCTAAGAGGAACAACCTCGGTCCACTTAGTAAAGTAATCAGTGGTTGTCAAAATAAAGATATTCCCTACAGAAGATGGAGGGTTGATAGGACCAATAAAGTCTAGCCCCCATTTAGAAAAAGGGAAATCTGGAAGGACAGGTTGTAAAGGCATGGCAGAGAGACGTTCTTTCCCAACGAATTTTTGGCACTTATCACATGATCTTGCAAATTTACGAGTCGCGAAATATCGAAGGCCAGTAGTAGCCATTTCTTATGGTCTTAAAAACAATATCCTTAGCAGAAAAATGGCCACCTATGTGAATGAAAAAATTTGATGGTCCATGGATTTCGTGTAACAATTTATGTGCTTCTTCATCATTTACACTTCGAAATAACAAACCATCAACAAACCTCCTAAACAGAGAGTCTCCTAAAGTGATATACTTGGAAGCTTCAAGGTGTAGTCTCCTTCTCTGGTGAGGATCCAACCCATCTGGACACCTTTGATACTGCAAATAATACACCATATTTTTATAGCAAGGATGCTCAGATAGGGATAGATTCTGATTTTCAATATAAAACATTGTTGAAAGAGGATTATCTTGGTCGTCAAACTCTTCACTTGGTTCGAGGTGCTGAGCTAAGTGAAAGGCTAGGTCTCGTCCCTTGATTGTCTTCGAAGTCATGATCGTCAAATCATGATCTTGAATTTTGGCAAGCCAATGTGCAAGTTTTCCTGAAAGATAAGTTGGTGAAAGAAGAAACTTAACGATAGGCAAAGAGACTTCTACTTGTGTATGTTTTCCCAAAATAAAATGGCAAATTTTTTCTATAGCCTTGGCAAGAGAAAAAACATGTTTCTCAATGTAAGAGTATTTGATCTCATCGTCTGATAAACTTTGACTCATGTAGGCTACAGGTTTTCGATGTTTTGGTCATCACATTGTAAGAGGATAGGAAAAATTGCTTCCTCGGTGGCATTGGTATATATGATAAAGTCTTTCTCAAAATCCAGTTTCGCCAGAACTGGTGCATAACTGATTGCTTTCTTAATCCCAAGGAAAGCATTCTCGACATAATTTGTCTAAGAAAAAGAACTATCTTGCTTCAAAATATTATGGATTGGTTTAACCATGACAACAAAATCAGGAACAAATCTACGGATAAAATTAATAATGCCCATGAAGGCTTGAACCTCTTTCTTGGAGGTGGGGGTAGGGAGGTTTAGAATGGCAGTAATTCTCTCAGGATATATACTTATCCCTGAATCAGAAACAATGTGACCGAGGAGCTTGGCCTTCGTGACACCAAAAATATATTTGGAAGGATTTAAAGAAATGTCAATTTTTTTGCAACACATAAGAACTTTTCTAAGATGATCGAAATGATCCAACCGATTTTTATAATAAACAGTCAAATCATCAAGATAAACTTGGACAATATTACCGATTAGATCATCAAAAGATATCTTCATAGCTCTTTGAAAGGTGGCACCTGCATTAGATAAGCCAAAAGGCATGCACTCATAAAAAAATGTGCCCCAGCGTGTGGTAAATGTGGTTTTATACCTATCAATCATTTTTACCTTGATTTGATTATACCTAGTGTTATCACTCTGTAAATTTGTTCGACTGATAAAACAAATGACATAGGTAACCTACAAACCAACTTTAGGTTGGATTCTGACCCTTCCAACCAGATAGGGCTCTCTCAAACATGCAAAGACTGAAAATACTCAAAAGAGATTTGGCAATGAGTACACATAGGTCAGATTCTGCAATAGGACAGGTTTGTTTAGGTTTTTAAAAGGGTTGGTAGGACAAATAAAAGGAAGAAAACATTGGGCAATGGGGTCAAATCCCGAGATATACTTTGAATATTAATACAACTAGTGTACTCTTGAGGGAACAAAGGAAAAGTAAGCATATCCTTCAACAATAAATAGTATTCAGATGATGGCAAGACAAAAAAGAGAAAATCCCACTACAAATGAGAGCATCAAACAAAAATGAATTCTCAATTGTAAATTTAGAAGAAATAACATAAGGCTGACTACAATGAACAGAGCACTTAAGAGAGAGTGAATTATGGACCCGTAATCATTAAACACAACAACTGCATTAACCATATGAAAGGAGCATCTATCAAGAATGAATTCCAATCATGTACTCTTAGCTATGCTTAGAAGAAAGAATAGAAGTGAAATGAATGTGAACTGGAGGAAAACACACTAAAGAATACACCGTGATGAATCTTGGCTATCAAAATAATTGTACTACTGTATTAATTCATAAAGACATTTTGAGAAATTTACACACAGTCCCTTCGCCTTCNATCCCCGACCGTTGATTTGTAGTGCCTGCGATCTGCGACCTATCTGGCCCATCAACTCCGGACTACCACTAGATTTAGCCTCCTCCTAGACTTGGCCCTGTCTTCTAGTTTGTCACGCCTCCACATCAGTTTAGCACCTCTCTAAGTCTTGAAAACTAGATTTCACACAGAAATTGTTATGGTGATAACATGGGCTCCAATTGGGGATGCTATCCTCCCTACAAGGTAGAAAAGAACGACAGACTGAGTGCCTACCCATTGGGTTATGATTTACTCCTGCAACTGAATTTACCAATATTTATTCGGAAAGCTCAAAATCTACTCAACTTAACTCAGGGCCTTCACCTCGGGCTTCAGTTCTGCTGCTTTAATTTCAACTGCTTCAATTGAAAAATAAAACGATTATGTACAATGAATGGAAAGGGTGATGGTTTCTTTAAACGATATAATGTTTGAGGAACCTGCCATTCACAGGTCCTCCTCCAACGATGTCTCCATTACTTTCCTGTATCAGACATGCATTATTCCCATGGTACGCCACAATTTTGAAAGGTCCCAGCCATAGATGGTCAAATTTCCCATGCTTTCCCTTGTCTTCATTTCTGACATCCCATCTCAATACCAAGTCTTCCACTTTGAAATCATCTTCTTTGGTATGCCTGTCAAAAGCCTTTTTAATCTTGTCTTGGTGCAACTGAGAATTGTTGAAGGATTTTCCCCTTGTTTGCTGGACATTGATCAGTTCATATTTTCTCCTTTGAGTGGCATTTGTTTTAGCATCCCGCTCCTGTAACAACATTATCACTGGAAATCCTAATGTAGTAGGAAAAATTGTCTCTGTGCCATAAACAATCTGGAAGGGTAAAGTGGCAATAGATCTTTTTGGAGTGATCCTGTCAGCCCATAGTGCATGGATGAGCTTTTTGTGCCAAAGTTTTTTGTTATCTTTCATCAACTTTTGATGATTCTGGTTAATCTCTTATTTGATGACTTTGCCAAACCATTTCCTTGAGGGTAATAAGATGTAGATGTTAGAATATAGAAGAATGTGTACTCGTTTTACCATTGACGATACCCTCATCACCCAACCATAGGCCAAAGCCACCCTCCGAGCACCTTAACCTTGACTGAGAATTACTCTGGAAGCAAACCCTAGGCTAGATATCCAAACAAGGTGTAGCGCATCTTCCTCCAAGGATAGCGCACCAACAATAGATGATCATATAGTCCAAACCCTAGCCAAGAGATAGTCCAAGCCAACACTGAAACTGCTAGCTGCAACAACTGCACCTGCAGCTCTCCTCCACATGTGTGCACCAAACTGGGAACTGCATTGTGCACCAGTTGCTGTCTGCAATTCTGAGATGTGTCAAAATGAGAATTGACGCCCTGTATTTATACTGGTTCTGCCAGATTTGCTGGGGATGACTTCTTCTTCTGGATATGTGTCTATTTAGTGTATTATTATTATTTTTGGTTGACTTCTTCTCTTGGAGGCTAATAACCTAATATAAATTATCTTCTTGAGCCGACAAGACTTCTAGGGTTATTAGCCAACTTATTAGGATTTCTCTTGCTTCCCAGAGTCTTCTATTATCGTCAGTTTCACACGTGGAGGTAAATACCTCCCGCAGCTACCATAATATCAACAATAGAGTGGTCAAGAGTTATATTATAGTCATTGCAAAATTTCTCCATCTTTTTGGATTTAAATGCTACTGCATTGTTTGTAATGATTTTGATAGGACACCCAATCCTGGACAAAATATTGTCTTCCAAAAATTGGATGATAAGAACATATGTAGCCTGCTTGGTGGGAATTGCCTCAATCCACTTGGTGAAGTAATCTGTGGCTATCAGAATCTACTTGTGCTGAGCTAAGGACTGTGGATGAATTTATCCTATGAAATCAAGGCCCCATTGTCTAAAAGGTGCTTCAACATAGATGGGTTTCAAGGGAAAAGGATGCAATTTTCTCTTCCCATCAAAAATTTGGCATTCATGACATCTTGAAACCTCTTTGTAGACATCAGAAAAAATGTTAGGCCAATAGAATCTAACCCTCAATATCTTGTGCACAATAGTTTTCCAATAATGGTGTCCTCCACAATCACCCTTATGGAATTCTCTGATGGTCCTCTCTGCTTCTTCCTCCAACAAACAACTCAACAATATTCCTCCTGGATCCTTCCAATATAGAGCTTGATTTACAATACAAAACTTCGCTGCTTTCAACTTTAAGAACTTGGCCTTGGTTTTACTCAATTCAGGATGAGCCTGCAAATTTATCAACACATAAATAATATCTGCATACCATGGGGAGTCAATGAATCTTTGGGATATCTGGGGGGCCCTTTCTTCTTCTGAATCTGTTGACAATTCAACAATGGAATTTATTCCCAAGAGCTCACAATTTGTCCATGCCATCATCTTTGCAAGTCCCTGCCCCTTGATCAACTTTGTAGGTTTGATCTCAAGGTTATATTCCAACAACAAAACTATCCACTTTCCCCTTTTTCCCTTAGGGTAAGGCTGGGTTAAAATGTCTTTCACAGAATTGCTGGGCACATAAGCAGTGGTATGCGAATGCAAGATATAAACTCTAAACTTCTTTAGGGCCTTGACCAATGCATATGCCTTCTTTTCCATGATATCATACTTTAATGGGGCATCCCTCAATGTCCTACTATAGTATGCTATAGGCTTCTCAAAATTCCGCTCATCCTTCTGTAGTAAAACACTAGCAATGGTGTGATCTGAGACAAAAGTGAACAATATAAAGTATTTTTCAAAATTAGGGCTAGCCAGTACTGGGGCCTTGGTTAATGCCACTTTAATGTCTTCAAAATATTTTTTGGCTTCTGGGGTCCACTTTATCTCATTTCCTTTCTTGAGCATGTTAGTGATATACTTTATGATTTCAGCCAGGTTAGGGATGAATCTTCTTAGAAAATTCACTTTCCCCAGGAAAGATTTCACTTTTTTTTTTTTCTTTTGGGTGTGCCAATTTTTAAGATCCCCTCTTTTGAAATAATGTGACCCAACAAATTCCCTTCTTCCATGCCAAAATTCGACTTCTTGGGGTTCAATGAAATGCCAAACTTTCTGCACTTCTGAAAGGCCCTTCTTAAATGCTTGAGATATTTTTCATTAGAAACTGAATACACAGTGATATCATCTAAGTAAATAAAAATGAATTTGTTTTTCTCATCAGCAAAAGCTATGTCCACAGCTCTTTGAAATGTTTCCCCTGCATTCATGAGCCCAAAAGGCATCTTGGCATACATGAAGGTACCCCATGGTGTTGTGAATATTGTCTTTTCCTGATCATCAAGGCACACCATGATCTGATTGTACCTTGTTATCACATAGTTTGTAGTTCAGGTCAAAGGCTAAAGGATAGAGACCAAACTGGCGTAACAGGAACCTTCCCCACCCAATGTCACCTCGATGGGGAGGTTCTTTCTATTTAGGGAGGTTAACCCAGGGGAGACGTCCCCAACAACTTGGGGTTTTGAAGAGGCTAAGGTATAAAGTCAAGTTTTAAAGTTTTCTCCTCATAGGTTACCGCCAAGATCATACAGTCCGTCTAATTAGCCAATAAAGAAGTGTATGCCCAAATGAAAACACCTGCCCAGAACAAGACAACAATAATATAGTATATATGCAGGCTATAACTCAATGGGTTAATACTTCAATGACTATATGCTATTAATTAATAAGCAATGTAAAAACAATAGATGTCAATGAGGTCAACGTTTTATCAATTAGCTATGGAAAAAACATCAATTCATTAATAACTATCAAGATGATCAAGCCAACAATGTATCCAACCAACACTTTACTCAATAAATGCTTTAGATCATCATCCAATTGCTTATCATTAAAAATGGTTGCGTCAAGATGGATTATTCAAGGGTGACGTCAACCTTATCTAGGTTAGTTTGTTAGTTAGGGTTTTAAAATTCAAAGTTTTGAGAGTAGTTTTGGACACTATGACCTCAATGTTGTGTACCTAAGATCAGTGCCTAAGGTTATATGGAGTCAATAAAGGAGAGGACACAAGATTGAAGGGGTAACAGGCTAAAGACGAGAGGGAAGGGTTGGGTGGGGAAGGTTCCTGTTACGTCAGTTTGGTCTCTATCCTTTAGCCTTTGACCTAAACTACAAACTTTGCGATAACATACCCAGAGAAACCGTCCAACATCAACATTTTCTGATAACCTACCACTTTCTGTAGAATGTGATCCATCTTAGGTAGTGGGTAGTTATCCTTGAGAGACAACCTGTTTAGATTTATGAAGTCCACACACAACTCGATCTCTCCACTCTTCTTTCTGACAAGCATCGGATTTTCCACCCATTTGGAAAACCTCAAAAATACTATGATCTTGTCTTCAAACATCTTCTTTATCTCTTTCTCAATCAAGGGAAACAACAAAAGATTTATCCTTCTCAATTTCTGTTTGAAAGGTTTATGATCTTCTTTGATTGGGATCACATGCCGAATTACCTTGGTGTCATAAACTTTCAGATCTTCATAACTCCAAGCAAAAAAATCAGGGAATTCTTTCATTAAATTGATATATCTTTGCTTGACTTCTGGGCTGAGTGTTTTGGATAGCTTAATGGTCTTGGGATCTTCCTAAGTCCCAATGTTGCAATGTTCAACATCCCCTTCATTTACTGTAATTTTTGGACTCCTGGCCACATCATTGTTATCAAAGAATTTCTCCAATGGAACCAGGCCTTTGGGAATGATGTTACTTTTCAACTGCACTATATCTCTACCAACAATCTGATTTTCGAAGTAACCATCATTTGTGAACACAACTGCATCTACCTCTTCATCACAATATTCTTCATCAATATTCAAATTCTCAAATCCACCTTCCATTTTGAGGAAACTTTCTATTTGTTTATCATTTTCAAAAACCTGCTAGTACTTAATATTATCAGGCACTCTTGGTCCGTGTTTAATCTCAACTTCATATCCCTTGCTAGGAAAGATTGGAATTTTGAAAACTGAAACTGAAGTAGCAAGAGCATCAACAATTTGATTCTGACCCCTTGGAGTCGCTAAGAGGCTATATTATGAAAATCCTTCAAGAAGGTCAAGCATTGTATTCCTGTATGCCCTTAATCTAGGGTGCTTTGTTTGATATATTCCCTTTACCTGATTTATGATCAACTCAGAATCCCCATGAACAACTATCCTCTTAGCACCCATTTCTTTTAAAACTTTCAATCCTAACACCAATGCCTCATATTCAACCATGTTGTTTGTGCAATCAAAAGAAAGCTTATAAGAGCACCATTTTGTATCCAATCCGGGGGGGTTAATCCACACACCATATCCTGCCCTCTCTCTGCTGACAACTCCATCAAAGCTCATGCTCCACATCTCATTTTCTGCACTATCCTGCTGTTCTGAAACTTTCTCAATCTGCTGATCAGATTTGTCTTTGACAACCATATCAATCTCTGGCCCTTTCTCTTCAAAACACAAATCATTGAAGAAGATGGAAGAACCCAACTCAGTCTCCACAGAGTAGATGGGATGGTTATTCGACTAGGCCTTGTTACTGACCATGTATTTGAGAAAAACCTCCCTGTACCATCTCCTATCTTGACCAAAGACATGGATGGTGACGTATGCCATATCCATCTATAGAGTTCCCTTCAACTTTGCATCCCATGACCTATATAACAACATGCCAAACTTGGGAGGGATATCAGCGACCACTACATCCATGACCATATTCTTTGCTGGAATTTGAGACAAAGACACCACCAGATATTTGATTAGGCCTAGGCACTTCACCTTCCTTGAATCAAAGGAGAAAATATCTTTGTAAGGCCTTGTGATGTCAAGGCCCAATTGGTCCATGACCACCTTGGGCATCAGGTTATGGGATGCTCCTGAATCCAAGATGGCATTGTGCAGAGTCATATCATGGATCTTCAGGCTGACATAGAAAGGGGGAACCTCTTCAACATCACTATTTTCCTCTACACGTGGGCCAAATAAGATGGAAGGATGATCATCTTGTATGTTCAAAGTGTCAGAAGTTTGTTCCATCTTGAGCATATTGATGAATTGATTTCTATATTCATTGTTCTTGATCAATTCATTAAATGATACAGAGATTTTAATCTTGGCCATATCACTTTCAAAATTAAAGGAGGATGAGGTTTTCTTTACCTCTTTGGTGACTGTCTTCTTTCTTGTTTCAGGTACCTTTTTATGGGATTCTTCCTTCTTCTTTCCTTTTTCCACAACATCTTTTGCAGCATAGTCCTTTTTGGGCTGACTTGAAGAAGGTATATTATTCTGAGATTCTTTGGTAGGATTTCCCTTTGGAGGATTTGCAAGCACCTTCTGGTTACATAGATTATATTGTCTCTGGAATTGCATGATGGCATTCTGCAACCCTATTTGATAATCTTCTCTTTCTACTGACAACCTCTTATCATTTGCTTGCATGAATATTTCATTAGCATCCATGAACTGGTCATGTTCTTCTTTAGTCAAAAGTACCTCTGTCTCATCACCATCACAACAATGCATGTTGTCTTCAAAATTTTCATTATAATTCTCATTTACATAATTATTTTGAAAGGGAGGCCTTATTTGTTGATCCCCTTGATTCCTTTGATCTCTTTGTTTGATTTGTGGGACTGCTGGTCTTCTTTGATTCCTGGGTGGAACATCATCCTATTCTCTAGTGTTAGGATTATTATCTAAAGGCATTCTCTCCATCATTTTTTCCATAGTTTTCATCATCATTTCAAACCTTTCTTCTGATGTTTGTGAGGTTGAAGGATGTGCCTTGTCTTGAATTTTGTTCATGTCCCTGTCAGAGTTAGATTTGATCTTTCCTGAGGCCATTAGATTCACTTCCACTTCTATTGCATCGTTCATGATGTCATCTAATGAAGTAGATCTTCTTTCCCTCAACAACAAAGCAAAATCACTTTCAAAGGAATCAACATATCTGAGTTGAGCAGCTTTGGGGGGGGGGGGGTCACCTCGGTAGGAATTAAATTATAGACTTTTACAAATATGGCTGAAAACTCCTGCACTGCTTCGTTAGGTGACCTATTCATGTTGTTATACTGAGTTAACAACTGAAAGGGGTTTTTCTTGTTGCCCCACTTTGCAAGAAAACTGGTTTCAAAGGCCTCAAAATTTATGATACTAGTTGTTGGGAGAGCTCTGAACCACTTTCTAACTTCTCCCGCAAGGATTTGTGCAAACAACCTCATTTTTGCATCCTCAAAATCTACTTCTTCTAAGTCTATAAAATCATTGAACCGGTCTAGATTCTTCTGGGCTGACACACTTCCTTTAACATCATACAACTTAATTCTTAGATTATACTCCAGGGGCAAATCATGTAACTAAGCAGGAAATACAAGAGGGGAAAACCTAGCTTCCATGGTTGTTGTGAGGACTTGAAGTGGTTGTTGATTCTAAGTATGGATACAATAGGTTTGGTAGAGGCAACTAAAATTAAATCTTGGAACCTCTTCTTATCGAAGATGACTTCGTTCAGACAAGATTTAGATTTAGTTCTGAACATAGTTTACTCAAATTTCACATCAAAATCAAGATCGTCAATGCTTGTTACTCCATCTTTGGGCAATGATAGATATCTGTCTAAGCGCAAAGCTAGAATTATTGGCCTTTCTTTTCTTTTGTGTACAATTTTCTTAGGATCAGACACATGGATTGCAGCTTCTGGGCCTGGGTTTCTCCTGATGTGAATTCTCTTGGGAGCTAATATTTCTAGCTCAAACTACTTTGTGCCACTGGTCTCTTGGTAATGGAGTCGCCAGGGTAAATTTAGTCTCAGCCAATAAGGTGTTTGATTCACTGTCACCCTCAGGAATCAAATCTGAAGCTTTAAGTTGTTATTTTCCCAAGGAATATTTCACTTTCGATCCCCATCAACGACGCCAAAATGTTATCACTCTGTAAATTTGTTTGGCTGATAAAACAAACAACAGAGGTAACCTACAAACCAACTTTAGGTTGGATTTTGACCCTTCCAACTAGAGAGGGCTCTCTCAAACATGTAAAGACTGAAAATACTCAAAAAAGAATTGGCAATGAGCACACATAGGTCAGATTTTGCAATAGGACAGGTTTGTTTAGGTTTTTAAAAGGGTTGGTAGGAAAAACAAGAGGAAGAAAACATTGGGCAATGGGGTTAAATCCTGAGATATACTATGAATATTAATACAACTAGTGCACTCCCTTTCCTTGATAGGAATTTCATGTTGTATGAGAGCAGGATCAAAACGAATATCCAAGTATGACTAGACAAAAACGTCTCGAAATTCACAGAGTAATTTTGTGAATTTTGTTTTTTCTTCATCAGAACATTGGGCACCTAATTTAATGATCTTTGGAGATTCAAATGTCCCAATATTCAAGGAAATGGTATCACCAACTTTCCTTTTCGACTCCTCTTCCTTATGTGTTTCTTTGTGCCTACATCACTTGAAGAAAATGAACTTTCGAGAGGAGTCAAGCCTTTAGGAAATTTGTCATCTTCACTAGAGATGATTTATTTGGGATTAAACGATTCATTTGTATGAAAGCGCAAATGCCTTCGTCACTCCGTAAAACCTGCCATGATTTTGCGTTATCAGGGATGTGAGGACGATATATAGATTAGAATGTACAATCAGGTCTTTGAGGTAAATGCTGTCGGGTAGGAGATGTTGCAAAAACAACTAACCTATCAGCCATTGAATTAAAATCCCTCTTAACATGAGTGATGTTAAATGATAACATATTTGAAATGAGCATCCAAACAACTTGAGTATAACGTTTAAGTAACTTATTGCTTGGTGAATAAATCTTACGTACAAGATTCACAACAAGTTCAGAATCACCAAAAACTGTAAGGTGACCACAACCAAGGTTATATTCATTTTCGATGCCTAACAATAAGGCCTCAAACTCGGTGACATTGTTTGTGCAAGAAAATTCCAACCTATAAGAAAAATTGTGGATTTTACCTATAGGAGAATATAGAATGATGTCGGCTCCATTACCTTCGTTTGAACATGAGCCATCGAAATGCATGTGCCACATGCCATCATCTAAGTCAACTGGTTCAAGCATAGTGTCACCCTCATCAACAAAGATAGAGTACACTCCCAAATATTCTTCGAGATAGTTTACATTAGGTTGGGGAACACTCTCTATATATGGTGAAATTCTTCCTTCCCTAAGGATTATAATGTTCTTTCCGTTTCGAGGGATGGAAAAATGTGTTCCAACAAGTGAAAGGTATCCACTAGTTAAGGCTTTCCAATCTCTTCCTAATATAATTGAATAGTTACTCACTGCATATCAATTACTTGGATGTTGAGGGTTGTTCTTATTTCGAGATACACACACAAAGCTAAGGTTACATCCTTGATTTCACCTATAGTTGATTGCTGCAAACTGTTATAAGAGAGCATGCTTCTAGAATTTTCATTAGTGCATGATAAACCGAGCTCTTCCATGATAATTTTAGACATTACACTTGGACCAGACCCGCCATCAATTAGGCAACAATGAACTATTTTATCCATGATTTTTATAGAGATATAGATAGGGTTTTTTTTATAGGGTTCCTAAAATTATTTACACCTATCTTATTTATAGTTGAATCCTTTTCCTTTGACTCTTCAAATAGATTTTCTATGGTAGAAATATTGTTAATTTTTTATCTATTATTAGGTTTCTTTTCAGTTTACTAGATAACCATAGCATAGGTAGGATCATTGAGAGAAACACAATCACAAGATACACAACATTTATCCTGGGAAACCCTCATGGGGGAGAAAACCCAACAAAACATCCTTAATATAGATAGCCAATACAATGCCAAGCCAATAAACCAAAACACTAGAGAATATTCAACATTGAGCAATGTGCCTCTCTCTTCCTTCTTTTCCCAACTAAGTCTCCAAACTTGCGCACTTGATGAGTGAATGAGTGAGTGAGATAACGAGGCATTTACTTCCTTTTTTTATACTAGCTGGCAGGCGCTGGAAAGGTGTCTCTTCACTGGGCAGGGACGACTTGTCTTCTTAATGGTTAAAGCCACTTTAATTAGGCCTGGGGGGCAACTTCTTAATTTGTATAATTCAATTAGGGTTTGACCAATCCGCAAAAGGGATTTGGTCAATTACAATGGCCAACATGATCAATCCACAAAAGGGGATTGATCTAATGAATAATGACTCAATAATAAATAGAATATTCTTTGCAGTTACAATATTTCAACACTCTCCCTTAACAAGAAGGGTATTCTACAACATCATTAGGAGAGAGAGATGGCAACAACATCAACAACATCTGGAACACTGACTGACATATCTATAAATCATCATAAGTTTTTCTCATCATCAATATCATCATCCACAACAAGGAGTTGGGATGGCATGATCATCATCATCTGCATCAACATGGATTAGTATAACACTAATACATCATCATCATTAATAATAACACGAGGTTGATACAACATCAACAACAACAACATCACAACACGAAAGTTGGAGCATCATCAACATCAACATTAAGATGGAAATATTCAACATGAAGTTGGCATCTCATCAACATTAGCACGAAGCTAGAAATCTTCAGCACAAAGCTAGCATCTCAACAACATCAACATGAAGCTGGAAATCTTCAGCACAAGGCTGGCATCACAACAACATCAACACGAAGCTGGAAATCTTCAGCACAAGGATGGAATCACAACAACACCAACACAAAGCTGGAAGTCTTCAGCACAAGGATGTCATCACAACAACATCAACACCAAGATGGAAATCTTCAACACAAGTATGACATCACAACAACATCAACACAAACATGGAAATCTTCAGCACAAGGCTGGCATCACGACAACATCAGCAGGAAGTTGGAAATCTTCAACACAAGGTTAGCATCAACGCTACTCCCCCTTTCGAGGGAGGTCCTTTCAGACTACACCAAGCTTGTCTCAAAAGTTCTTAAACTTTACACGAGACAGAGGCTTGGTCAACACATCAACAACCTGTTCATCCGTGTCAACATAATGTATCTTTATGGCTCCTCTCTGCACCATATCATAAATGAAGTGATATGAGATCTCTATGTGCTTCGACTCATCATGGAACCCATCATATTTATACAACTATGGTTCTCACATAGGATCATGGTGGCTTCCATATCCATATCAAATATACCTGCCAAGAAATTTCAAAGCCGTATGGCTTCACAACCGGCGGAACATGCAACAATGTATTCCGCTTCTGTTGTGCTGAGAGCGATACTTGATTGCTTCCTACTTTTCCATGAGATCATGGCTGACCCCAGACTGAAACAACATCTCGAGGTGCTCTTTTTGTCAGAGACACTTCCATCCCAATATGAATCGGTATATCTGTTAAATTTGGCAGCATCGTCAGTCATTCTCCAATGAGAGGCCATATGGGCCACCCTGAGGCTAGCCAGGGAGATTTGGAGAATCAACCAGTCTTGTGAGGTATTGACAAAATCAAGGGGGAACGTACAACCTCTGTGAGTCAAACAAAAAGTCAGGATGAACGAGATGTTATGTGAGTCTAATGTAAAAGTCAGGGGGAACGTACAACCTCTGTGAGCCTAGTCAAACCTTGTGAGCCATGAACAAAATTCAAGGCATCTAGCAAAAGTTAGGTTGAATATAAAATTCCTATGAGCTAGAAACAAACAATATTCCTAATATTGCAAATGATATAAATGTATTGATCTAGTGCGTTGACATGTGTAACATTATCCACCATGAAGATAATTTTGAATTCCCTTGTAAAGAGTCGAGTTGTAACTAAAGTCTCAAGTCTAGTTATATTTTAGAACTAAAATGTAATGGTGAGTTGTAACTGAAGTCTTAAGTCTAGTTCTATTTTAGAACTAAAGTGTAATGCTGAGTTGTAATGGAAGTCTCAAGTCTAGTTATATTTTCGAACTAAAGTGTAATGTTTAGTTGTAATAGAAGTCTCAAGTCTAGTTATATTTTCGAACTAAAGTATACCAATCTCAAGTCTAGTTCTATTTTCGAACTAAAGTGTAACGCTGAGTTGTAACTGAAGTCTCAAGTCTAGTTCTATTTTCGAGCTAGAGTATACCAGTGTCAAGTCTAGTTCGAACTAAAGTATGAAGCTGAGTTATGATTAAATCATGCAAACAAGTTACTATTTCGAGCCTCTCCTCTTCTCGTCTTCAGCCTATATAAGAAAAGGTCGACCCCTCTCTTCAACAAAATTTTTGATATGCAGGTTAAGGGAGAAGCAATAAAGGAGTATATCAGTGATAAAGAGGTAGCATACCAAAGCAACATATCAGTACTGTATATCAACAATAGAGGCAACATATCAGAGGTGTATTTTAGCAAGGTCTTTTAGGTCTTTGTCAGGTCAGAGTCATCTTGGCAAGCTCTTTAAGAGCAGAACATTCGTGGTTGATATTTGTAAGTGATCTTACATTATTAATGCAATAAAGAAATATCGTTTGCTGCGGTTTTTCTCCCTATACAGGGTTTCCCTAGGGTATATGTGTTATTGATGTGCATGCTTACTTATCTACATAGTTATTGCTATTCAGTTATGATTTGGTATTGTTGAAGTGTATTAAACTGGAATCAAAGTGTTGAAGAAAATAAAAGAATTAATCTGCATAAGAAATCAAGCTCATAATTTAACATGGTATCAGAGCTTAGGGTGTGTTAAGCGTGTTGAAGTGCAGTAGCAAGTACACACAGATCCAACCGAGATTGATCAAGTTTCTAGTGTGAGGTCCATG
>ML796078.1:51617-120035 GCA_009831015.1 Picea engelmannii
ATAATGATTTCTTCTTTTAGGTCACTTTGACTTCTTTGACCTTGGGGGCTTCAAGCCTTCATGTGGGGGTCCTTCATCTTCGTAAGGCCATAACTCTCAAACCATGAGGAGTTATGTGACATTCCACATACCAACGAAAATGGAATGACAAGCACTATCCATCTAGGATAGTTTCACCAACAATTTCCTTGATCTTCATCTCGTTATTCCACATACAAGCATGGGTCCTCCAACCATTCTTCTAGGATAACTCAATCCATAAAGCGTCTTCCCGTGAGGTCTTTCACCATAAAGGGACCACTTTGGAGTTCATCCATTTGTGCACCTTATCAATCATGATAAGACAATAATGAGAGCATGGGTCCTCCAACCATTCTTTTAGGATAACTCAATCCGCAAAGCGTTTTCTTGTGAGGGCTTTCACCATAAGAGGACCACTTTGGATATTCATCCATTTGTGCACCTTATCAATCATGATAAGAAAATAATGAGTCATCTACATTTTTACAACAATGCATCATATACCAATGAAACCACATCGATCCATCTTCATCATGTATCAATGACAACTCATTGATCCATCTTCATCTATGCATTCTCATCAATGACAATACATATTATATTACATCAATCATCAATCAATCAATCCTTTAACATCAATCAATCACTTGACATCAATCAATCAAACCATTGGCATCAATGACAACAAGATCTAACAACATATTCATTACACAACTCTTCTAGATCTACAAAACATGGTATGTGGCATGCCCTCTATTTCTCTTAGTAAAATTGAAATTTATAAGGGTTGCATGCTAGGTAAAAATATAAAGAAATCATTTCCTAGTAGTGACAACAGAGCTCAGGGCATCTTAGATCTGGTTCATTCTGATGTATGTGGTCCCATGTCATATCCCTCACTCAGTGGTTGTTTGTATTATGTCATTTTTATTGATGATTACTCAAGAAAACGTTGGATATATTTCCTAAAGCTAAAAGTGACACATTTGATAAATTCAAAGAGTAGAAAGCCTTTATTGAAAAGAATACAGTGAATCACATCAAAATCCTTAGAACGGACAATGGAGGAGAGTTTGAATCTCTCCAGTTTGAGGATTTCTGCAAGTTACCAGGAATCAAGAGACAATTGACCGTGCCATAATCCTCAACAAAATGGAGTTGTTGAGAGGAAAAACATGATAATTTGTGAGGTAGCGAAAGAAATGATGTTTGACCAGGATCTGCCAAATTCTTTATGGGCAAAAGCTACCTCCACTGCCGTGTATATTCAGAACATGTGTCCAGAAGCTATCTTGAAGGAAAAGTCTCATTAAGAGGTATTCTCAGCGACCAAACCTGAAGTAGGGCATCTAAGGATATTTGGGTGTCCTGTGTATATTCATGTCCCTAAGGAAAAGAGGACAATGATGGAACCCTTAGGCAAGAAAGGGGTTTTTGTGGGGCACAATGAGAACTCCAAGGCTTACAGGATTTATGTACCAGGTTAGAGGAAAATAGAGGTAAGCAGAGATGTGGCTTTCCATGAGGAAGCCGCATTTAAGAAATCCAGAGAACTTCAACAGGAATCAGAAGCAGTTCAACCAGCTTCACCCTCTTCTGAAAATGAAGAGCCAGATGATCAGAGGGAGGAACCTTGTGAAGGGCCAAGTAATAAGCCCCTAGAACCTGTTGGAGTTTTATAAAGAACTCTTGAAGAAACTCCAGCCAAAAGGAAGCCAGAGTGGCTTAAAGAAGTTGTGCAGGAAGCAGAAATGATAGCTGCTCCCAAAGGAACTTTCAGGGAAAGGAAGAGGCCTCATAGGTTTGGAGGCTATGTTGTACTGATGATCAACATTAGTGATGCCGAACCTACTTCATTTGAAGAAGTAGATAATTTACAAGTATGGAAGGATGCCATGCTTGAGGAATATAGGTCTATTATAAAGAACAATGTTTGGGACATTGTGCCAAGGCCAAAAGACAAATCAATGGTTTCTTCAAAATGAATCTATAAGATCAAACATGCAGCTGATGGAAGTGTGGAAAATTTCAAAGCAAGATTTGTAGCCAGAGGATTCATTCAGAAAGAAGGAATCAACTACGAAGAGAATTTTTCCCCTGTAGCTAGGTATACCTCCTGTTGACACTCAGAACTGAAATGGGTTGCAACAAATCAATCCCGAGGCAACCTCGAACCACTTTGGATTGGAAGGCTGCCCTCCTCCAACCCGAGAGGGATCTCACGAAAAATGTCACAATATGAAATTAAGTAAGAGTGAAATAGGTGGGAAGATTAATGGGTAAATGATGGTCTTGGATTTTTAGAGTTTAGGGGGTTAAGCCAGGGAAATGGTCCATTGGGCATGGAGTCAAATGAAAACCGAAGAAAGGAGACAATAGCAAAGATCATTTAACTTGCGGAAAGTGAGGCAAAGTAAGTCTATCTTTCAACGCTTTGATAATCGGGTGTGGTAGCGGATAAGAAAAAGGAAAGGCCGATGTAGCAGAGAATATATGCAGAATTCTGAAAATGCAGATTGGTCTTACACCCGCTGATAGCTGGTGTAGAGGAAAGACAATAAACAATTACAGAAAACCCAAATCCATTCGTTATAGTAGTGGTCGTACTAAAGTATAACGAAGCACATCAGTTAGAGGAAAATGAAATGAAACGCAGTTGCGAAGGAATAAGGAAGAAATAACATTATGAAAATGATAACACATCAACTGTGAGTAAGGAGCATATCAAATAAATTCCAAACAGATTTAACACAGCTGAAGAAGAGGAAAACATGCTGAAAGAAATTGACCGTGATGAATCTCACAGTCGCAAATAAAAAATCATCTTTATTACTCCATTAATGGCTTACAAAATAACTCAGCAATTACAATGAACCCCTCTCGGAAGAGGTTTTCCCTCAGCGCTGCCCCTATGCACCCCTACGCTCCCCCCTTTTTTTGTTACATCCATCAGTCTTTTAAAAAGAAAAATAAAACTCTTTGTGTCCCAGGAATATGAAACGGTTTGTCTTCTGGACTCCGCGACTGCCAGATGTTTTGCAGTTACAAACATTGGTGTGCGCTGGCAAAAACTCGTTCAAGTATAGAGGAAATGAATTAATAGAAAGCTCTAATGGATGTAAATCGATTTCCTCTTCATCTACACTTATCTCTATCCCTTTAATATCGATGCCTTTGCCTGAACTTGGTGCAGCTTTACTCCCAATGCATACCAGAAAGCTGTTGTTTCTGTCCTTCTTTTGCATGCTTTAAATTAACACCAGGTCTCAGAAAGTCTGCAAATCTGGTTGCTTTAACTTGCTTAGTTACACCTGTGATCTAGTATACTATACACCAATTCCAAAAAAAAAAACAGTCAACCCTCAGGTTGAAGACCTGAGACAAAAAATACAGCCCTGTTAGTGCATCCGACCTCCAGCCAAGAATTCTGTGGTTGACAGTTAATTCATCTGTGTCATCAGTTTTTTTTTTTTTTAAAGTTATCATCCTAAAACCATATTCTTACAGTCACTGCCTTGGCTGTTTTCTGGTTCAGTGGACATTTTGGTCCTCGCCAAAGACTCTCGTTTTATATACATGTCCGCACCAACCATGTCGGCCTTATCAGATAGCTGTGCGCCTTTAAAACCATTGCCTTGTATTCCCACCTGTAAGGAAAGACTTTGGTCAGGATGGTGCTTTAATAGGTCAGAATTATTATCCAGTTCTTGATTTGAATCTTCATTTCTTGTCAGTGGCACTCCTTGGTCTTGAGAATGCGCTTTTTGTCTCTCTCTGTATTCTTCCATTTCACTTTTGTACCTTTCCTTATCCTTCAATCCAAGCTCCTGGTAAACAACTTTTGCTTCCTCAGTCAGTTTACTCCACGAATCTCCAATTATTTTGCTGATCTCCCTATCCTTGCCAACTACCCGCCAACCATCGGGATTATAGGTCTCTAAGGAGAATCTGCCACCATGGCCGTCTGATTTTTCTGTCATATAGAAGGATCCAACCTCATCTCCTCCAGGCACATAGTATAGTTTGCCATGCATAGTCTTCCTCTGCCATTGAGAACCATTATAAGAGTAGCCTATCATGCCTTCGCAAAAGAAGCCCTCCGCCACTGCACGATCAGAGGCTGGCACTGCAATGGTAGCAGGTGCTAAGGGAGGTATCTTGTCCTGGGTGTAAAACTAGAATTCTGCTTCAAAAGGAACTGTGACTCTCGAATTTTCTGAGCAGAACTCGCTCTTGTTTACTGGAGGAAGGCCACCCTTGGTGTTTAGACGCTGAATGTAGGACACCCGATATGCAGTCCCAAAGTTTTTATGGAAGCTGGCCTCTGCCAAAACTGAACCAGACTTTGATGCTATCTCATTTCCTTGAAACCATAAATGGAGACTGCTGCATGCTGGATTCACTAGGAGACAACAATTTTCAAATGGCCATCATTACATCACGCATATTTTCAAATGTAAATCACAATTTTGAATGGTATTATATCATAACAAAGAAAACAAACCGCCTATAATTTTAAACCTGCTGTTGATATTTTAAGAGATTCCATAAACAGATATGACAGTTCAGCTAATTCTGAAAATGGTAGCCATTTTACTTAGCACTGTCTATGCTCTGACAGACGATGCGTTTCTGGTCTTTACGTGGATTCTTTCTTAGGATCTTGGGGACTGCCAGGTGCTCTGACAACAACAACAGAGATATTTGGTCTTCCTGTTGGTATTTAACGTTTGTCCATAGGAAGAAGAGAAACGTTACCTCAAAACGTCCGACGTTGTCAATACTAAGCACACAATGCATGTAAAGAACTATATTATTCGGTGAGAATGAGAAGCCGACAAGATCTATATTGGTGCAACTGACACTGACATATGATTATTTCCATTGCCGCTGCTCTAGGTTTTCTGGTGTTATTGATATAAGCTTTAATGTCTTCCGTCGACTTGGCACCGATCGTTGTAGATGAAAATGAATAACACTCTGCCAATAAATCTTCTCCGTCAGTAGGCCAGTTGGCAAGAATCAACCCCGCACTGCCTTCTTGTTGCACAACCAATGCCTCTATTCCTCCAAGATCGCACAGCACAATTTTTCCACTCACCATTTTGGGATCAAGGCTTCCCGCGAGACATAGATTCGCAGTCTTGTTTCTTGACGTTGTTTTCACATATACCAAAGGCAATTGCTCATTGCCCACGGGTTCTCCCTTGTAAAGAGATGATCCCCTGTAGTTTTGGCCGTTCTCTAGCACCACGGGAGCCGGGAACTCCCGGTTGATGGTGCTGGCACCTACTGTGATTACTCATGGCACCATGTTGAAAATCGCAGAATAAATTGGCCCTTCATTACCAGCAGAGTATGAAACAAAAACACCCTTCTGAATGGCTCCGAGAGCTCCAATCGCTGTCATATCATCATAATAAAGGACAATGGCTCTAGAGGCAATTGATATGGATAGCAAGTCGACTCCCTCTGCAACAACTGCCTCCATCGCCGCAAGCATATCGGAACCTAAGCAGGACCCCCAACAGACTTTGTAGACGGCCAGTCTAGCTTTGGTAGCGATGCCTCTAGCAATTCATGTGGCGAAGCCAAGAAGACTTTGAGCCAGGCACTTCCGACCCGTCGTCCAGATTTCTGTGATGCATGTTTGTGCGCTATATAAAAAGTTGTGCCTCATACCAAATAATTAACTGGTTTAGAAATTCTAAAGCCTTAGCGCGATACCCTTTTGGTTTCGTCCATCAGATAACGAAGTCCATGACGAAGAAATTTCAGGCCTCTCTTCGAGGTAAGATTAACAGCGAGAATATTGTTATCTTCAGTTTCTGGAGAATGTAAATATTGAAGTTTCGCTATTAATGAATCCTTTTTCAAAACTGATGTAGCAAGAGACACAAACTACTGATGATCCTTTCCTCTCGAATAATATGTGGATTGTATGACCACTCTCCGAAAGGAACTTTTCCAGAATGTTTGCATTAGAAAGAAAATGAGTGCAAGGATGACAAGAAGCTACCAAAATAATTAATATGTCCATAATACACCGCTTCCTGAATTTTCATAAGATCTTCATTCATAGCCTGTAAGGCTGCATCTTGTGCCTTTCTAGATCCATAAACAAGACCATTCATCAAGAAACAAAGTTGCATTCTAGACAACCCCAGCTTGAATACAAAAAGGTGCTTTGGTAAGCTCGTTCTTAGATCTCTAAACCGACCAGAATGCAGTAATAAAATATAAAAATTGCCAATCTTCTAGGCCAGGGTGAAGCCCTGGGTGAATTTGATGCGATAGAAACACTCTTCATAGCATAGCAGCTTAGCCAAAGGAATTTATCAGAAGTATTTTCCAAGCAATACCGAAATCCAATAATAAATGAAGTGACCAATCTCAAAAACATGCCCCTTCTTGGAACATTTCTCTCTCAATGGTATATGTCTTACCAGAACCAGTTTGTCCATATGCAAGAATCGTAGCATTGTAGCCATGGAACAAACCATCAACAAGTGGAGCAACAAATTCTTCAAGAATGGTTGATGAAGGAGACCCAGTGTTACCATATACATGATCAAATGTAAATAAATGAGAACCAATTTGTACCTTGGGCAACACAGTCAATTTTGATATCTGTTACAACACCTCCATTCGAACTATTATTGCTTTAGCTTCTGTTCTTGGTTGGAAGCTACATCAGATGGATGTAAAAACAACATTCTTGAATGGAAAGATTGAACATAAGGTCTTTGTGGAACAACCAGATGGTTTTGTACAGCATAACAAAGACAATCATGTATGGAAGCTAAGGAAGACCTTGTATGGTCTTAAGAAGGATCCCAGAGTTTGGTATGACAAGATTGATGGCTTTCTTAAAAGCCTAGGATTTTAGAAAAGTGATGTTGATGCAAATTTGTACTTCAAGGTAAGAGTTAACCAACCTGTTATACTAATCTTGTATGTTGATGATCTCTTTCTAATAGGAGATGAAGGGCTAATAGCCTGGTGTAAGAGGGAGCTAACCTTAGAATTTGAGATGAAATACTTAGGCTTGATGCATTACTTCCTAGGTTTGGAAGTGTGGCAAAGACATGGCAAGATATTTCTGGCACAAGGAAAATACACAGTGGATGTACTAAAGAGGTTTGGTATGATGGATTGCAAATCCATATCTACTTCGATGGTTACCAACCTAAGGAAGCTGCATGATTCTGATATAGGTTCAGATTTGGTGGATCCCACCATGTATAGGCAGCTGATTGGATCATTGACGTACATGATCCACACTAGGCCAGATATATGCTATGCAGTGATTGTAATGAGTCAGTTCATGAATAAACCGAGACAAAGACATTGGGTGGCAACAAAGCACATCTTTAGATATCTCAGAAGGACAATTACTTATGGTTTGAGATACACATCCAGTGGTGGTTTATTTCCGCATGGGTATGCAAATACTGACTGGGTAGGAAGCCCAGTGGATCAGAAGAGTACTTTCAGATACTGCTTCAGTTTAGGATCCTCTATGATCTCTTGGTCAAGATGGAAGGAGGGATCCATTGCACATAGTACAACAGAGGCTAAGTACATTGCAACAAGTGATGCTAGAAAGGAAGCAATATGGCTCAAAAAATTGGTTTCTGGGTTGTTTGGTGACAAGCTCGAGATGACAGTGGTTCACTGTGATAATCAGAGTTGCATAAAATTGACAGAGTACCCGGTATTTCACGATAGGTCAAAACATATTGACATGAGGTACCACTACATCTGAGACTTGGTCTAGAGAAAAACTGTAAAGTTACAGTACATAGCCACGGGTGAGCAGGTCGTTGATATCCTAGCCAAGCCTCTAACCTCGAGACTATTTGTGCAACTGAGATGCAAGATTGGTGTGGCTGAGAATGACTCCTTCGCTGAGAGGGAGTGTTAAATTTGGCATCATCGACAGTCATTCTCCAATGAGAGGCTATATGGGCCACCCTGAGGCTAGCCAGGAAGATTTGGAGAATCAAATAGTCTTGTGAGGTATTGACAAAAGCCAGGGGGAATGTACAACCTATGTGAGTCAAACCAAATGTTAGGACTAACAAGATGCTATGTGAGTCTAATGAAAAAGTCAAGGGGAATGTACAACCTCTGTGAGCATAGAGAGTCTATACAAAAGTCAGGGGGAACGCACAACCTTTGTGAGCCTAGTCAAGCCTTGTGAGCCATGAGAAAAAGTCAAGGCATCTAGCAAAAGTTAGGTTGAATATAAAATTCATATGAGCTAGAAAAAAATGATATTCCTAATATTGCAAATGATATAAATGTATTGATCTAGTGCGTTGGCACGTGTAACATTATCCACCATGAAAAGAATTTCTAATTTCCTTGTAAAGAGTCGAGTTGTAACTGAAGTCTCAAGTCTAGTTCTATTTTAGAGCTAAAGTGTAATGCTGAGTTGTTACTGAAGTCTTAAGTCTAGTTCTATTTTAGAACTAAAGTGTAACACTGAGTTGTAACTAAAGTCTTAAGTCTAGTTCTATTTTCTAACTAAAGTGTAATGTTGAGTTGCAACTGAGGTCTTAAGTCTAGTTCTATTTTAGAACTAAAGTGTAATGTTGAGTTGTAACTGAAGTCTCAAGTCTAGTTCTATTTTCGAACTAAAATATACCAGTCTCAAGTCTAGTTCTATTTTCGAACTAAAGTGTAATGCTGAGTTGTAAGTAGTCTCAAGTGTAGTTCTAAGTTTGAACTAAAGTATGAAGCTGAGTTATGATTACCTCATGCAAACATGTTACTATTTCGAGCCTCTCCTCTTCCCCTCTTCAACCTATATAAGCAGAGGTCGAACCCTCTCTTCAACATAGTTTTTATATGAAGGTTAAGGGAGAAGAAATAGAGGAGCATATCATTGATAAAGAGGCAACATACCAAAGCAACATATCATTGTTGTATATCAACAATAGAGGCTGCATATCAGAGACATATATCAATATCATATCAGTTTTGTATATCAACAATAGAGGCTGCATATCAGAGGCATATATCAACATCATATCAGTGTTTTATATCAACAATAGAGAGATCATATCAGAGGTGTATTTCAACAAGGTCTCTTAGGTCTTTGTCAGGTCAGAGTCATCTTGGCAAGCTCTTTAAGAGCAGGACATTCATGGTGGATATTTTTAAGTGATCATACATTATTAATGCAATAAAGGAATATCGTTTTCTAGGGTTTTTCTCCATGTACAAGGTTTACCCAGGGCATATGTGTTTTTGATGTGCATGCTTACTTATCTACATAGTTATTGCTATTCAGTTATGATTTGGTATTGTTTAAGTGTATTAAGATGGAATCAAAGTGTTGAAAAAAATAAAAGAATTAATCCACATAAGAAATCAAGCTCATAATTTAACACCATGGGGTGGTTGTAGCATCTTCCTCGAATTGGAAAAGTCCATATTTATTTATGACTTTAGCATGATTGGTAGTGGATTGAATAGGGACTTGATGGTTGTAGATACTACCAATTACTGATGAAGCAAAAGGTTGCGAGGAGGAGGGACCTCTGATGCCACTACCACTACCCGTAGATGTCATGTGAAAAATGATAGGTATGGGTGATAAAGGTGAACTGACAAAATAATAGAAGGTTCTCCTAAGATCACTGTGTTGTGTTGAAAAGACAATTTTCCTCCTTCCTATTTCAAAAATAGTGGTAGCTTAAGGGGACAACCCTCTTCTCCTTCGATAGATGAGAAGATTAGCGGACATGAAAAGACAGACCAAAAAGGTAGGAAAAGGGAAGTTACTGTTGATTTATGGGTTTCCTTTTCCTGGCTTCCCAACGTTCACGAATATTTTATGTCCCTTTTAATTACTTATCAAGAGCATTCAAGTTCATCACGAGTACTAGCAGTTTCTAAAATATTGTTGAATAAAGTCAATGCAATGTTGCTTTGGTCATCAAGACCGTTTCCAATATTGGGTTGTCTTACAATAGGTATTGTCATGGAAAAATCAATCAAAGATTAATCTGATAAAACAGAAAAATAAAATACAATCGTGATACAATCAACCATAGAGATATGGGATATCTCCTCAGTATTGTCGCCAAATAAATGTTGAGGAAAATGTACGAGGAACCTTACTCAAGCATTTTTAGTTCTTGTCGGTCTAAGGCAAGATAGTTGGAAATGTCACCTGGGGTACAAGGTTAAAAGAAAGATCTGAACCAAATAATCAAAATACACATGTGAGACAGAAATCTGAAATTTGATTTTCATATTGATTTCATTTTGACAATCATCTTTGAGATGGATATGAGAGGACGCAAATTCAGAGGAATCTTTGGATGACTTGGAGGGAGTGGCCACTTGTTTTCCCTTATCTAGCTCTGGCTTTGGAACATCAGTTTTTAGCCTTTTCTTGCATGAGAAGACTTTACTGGTGAGACAACATGATCATCTTGGGCATTTGGATTTACTGGCGGTGGAGGAGGGGGTGATGGCAACGACACAATAAGCCAACCATGGTGATGAGCTACAAGTTGATGAACAATTTCTTTCCAACCATCATTGGTAGGTGGTTCTGGATGCATAGACACATGAGGGGGAACATGGACACCAAATAAATTTTGACGTGGCTTGAAATGAGGCCTCTCAGGTACAAGTAGCAGAATTCCTTGGCCAACTAGATTAAAAAACCCATCTTGGAAAAGATGATTTAGTTCTTGTGGATCAACATCAAAATGTATCGAAAATCGTGGTCTTCTATGGCCTCTTTGCCAATTATTTCCTCTGGCTCTATTAACACCTCTATTGTTACCTCTGCCATTACTGCCTCTGCTAAAGAAACTCATCTTGAAACAATATTCCAAACATGTTATGAAAAACTCTTAAAAATCCATGCATTAATACTCTACCTAAATAAAATCAAAAGGTTGCCTCTATCATTCATAACAGAAGCACATGCAATCCATCCGTCAATACTTTTAAACTCAACAATCAATTTCCATTTGAACAGGGAGTGATAGGGCTATTGGGAAATGAGGGGATTTATAATGAGCGTAAAATGGTAGCATGGATAGGAAGCGATCAACAAATATTGTTCAAGAATTTGCAGAAGTAACAGAAAATGTATCGATATTCAAACTTCCAACACCAATCATCATCTAGTCCCCCTGTTAATCCTTTATCTTTTTTTTTTAAAGTGAAATTCATAATAATAAAACATGGGATGTTTTAAATGTATTTGGGAAGGCGGTGGGCATATTGTTAGGATATTTAGACACTTAGGAGTTAGTTAAGATCTACTTGGTCTAATGTGTCGTTAGGTAAAAGTGTGTTTCTTAGTGTGTTTCTTTAGTATGCATTTGTAGTTAGGAAATCCGACGGTCATGATATGTTCTCGACATAGAGTGATCTGACGATTCATATTCTCCTCGATATTAACGACCATTGATCCATGTCTTAACACCTGATTGGTCCATGATATCTATTTAAAGAGTATGGAGAGGCATTTGCCGATAATCGATTGTGAGAAAATCTCTTGTAAAATCTCTTTGCAATCTTTTTCTTTTGCATTAATAAACTGCTCCAAGTGGTCGCGTTGGCTGGGGCCGTGGATGTTTTCCCATAGGGGTTTTACCACGTGAAAATATTGGTGTGTTGATATTTGATCTGGTTATGTGAGTGGTTACTGAAGGTGTTCGTGCTCTGTTGGAATACATGTGTTGTCGAACACATATAATGAGCGAAAAGTGAGATAATGAAAGGGAAAAAGACGATTACTGTTATATTATATGCAATAATATTGATTGAAAATCGATATCACCATCATTTGCCAAAAATTTTCTCTGTTAACAATTCAAATCCAAGACACAATTTTTTTTATAGTACCCAATATAAAACCCCAGGAAAGTTTCAGGACTGTCAAACCTTACAACTTCAATTCCTCCTTTTTCCTTTTCCATTAGCAGAGCATTTTATAAGAGACTATTAACAGAGTCATTCAAAATAATTAAAACCAGACTACATCAAGCGCGCATGGGAGGCTGTGAACACAAACATAAATTCATTGACATTTCACTATACAATGCTTGTATCACAACCTCCATACTTGTTGCATAAACATACTGGGTTCAAAACCCCATGTGAAACCGATGCTCATCGTTTGATTTTAACATCGTATAACTTCAAAATCGACCAAGCCCCCATAGATAAATAACAAATGAGCCAATACTTAATGCATATAACCAATATTTCTCACTATAGGGTCAACACTATAACATACATCAAGACCAGAATTCGAATCTACTAATTGCCATATATCAGATAAGCAACTTAGGTCTGGGAAAACGTAAGGGAAAAACATAATAAGGGGTTTGCAAATACCATTTAACCATTTATTACCAAAATAGACTTTCCATAGACTTCTCATGGTGGCCGCAAGGCAAATACACATGTATCACATATATTCAGAAACAATGGAAAGATAATTTGAAGGAGTTGTATGTCTTCCAAAGACTGGGTAAAGGGTATGGCGTTATGCAAGAAAAAAAACCAACTGTTCTTTTGTTTCACAGAAAAAAAAAACATTGAATTTTAATCACCAGAGATGAGAGAAACCGAAAGTACTTTCCATAATTATTTTCCAATAGCCATAGCAACATAAACAACATTCATTTTGGGCACAACACAATAACATAATTCAATAGAAAGGACTTTCAAACATTATTCTCAGCTTGAAACATTTAAATGCCAACAGGGAGGAACCTCCATTTAAATGCAATTTGCACAGCTGTGATGCCCACATACATCCATTATAAACTTCGGAAAGAAAACACAATCTGTAAGAAAATCTAAGAGCCAACATCATGATTTTATTCGGAGTGCAGGTACAGTTCATGAATGGAGAGGTGAGAGCCAACATACCTGTAAGGAGAATGCCAGAAAACCAACAAGCACCACTATTCTTCCCAAGGTCAAGCAAAATGGATGCAACACCAGCCAAAGTGACCAACACGATTGCAAACAAAGTGAAGTTGGCGACCTCGAGGTAGGGTTAGAGCGATGTGCAGTAATTGCATGTCGTTTCCCACATTAATTTCCATCAACTATGGCCAAGTACGGGCGCACTCAAACTTCCAACACATAGTCCACTATATTTGCCACATAAAATTTCAATCCCAAAATCGAATTGGCCTCCCCACATTAAACTCATAAATCGTATGCGTATACTCAACAATTAGCACCAAAACATGTTATGTCCCACATTCCTTACTAGTGAAGGATTTCCATCTCATAAAACTTATCCACTGTCCACAATAATAACAAGTATACCATAAGTGCAATACACCATAACCATATGTGGCTCATGATTGAGGTTTGAACAACATGTCAAAATATATGTGTAGCAAGAATAAACCAAGATGCTTATTAAAACAAACATTTTCCCCCTTTCTCTTCTTTAAATTAAATTTCCAACACATTCATCCTTCATCCACATGGAAAGTGGTTTCGAATTTCTAGGTTTATTCTCAAACTATAGAATCATTTTTGCAAGGTAGTCATGAGCGCAAATAAAAAAAAAGCATCTTTCATCATTATTCACATAAATGGGTACCACCTATTGAGTATATTGTTAAATATATATAAGTAGTAAGGCATTTCAACCCATTTGCATGCAGGGATTCCATGTTGCTCTTTTGGACGTCAACATGCTCTTCATCACACGTGCCAGAGTCTTGCAATGGGGCACAACATCCTAGGCATTGTTGATGATTATAGCTGCGTGAGACATCCTCCAGGACACAGACTAAGTGAGTCGGTCTGAGAGAGAGCCCATGAGATGGGTGTGTGATTCCTCTTTGAGATGGAGATTGAACGTTGTGCCCCTGTGTGAGGTGGTGAAGCCCATGAGCTAAGTGTGTGATTCCTCCCTGAGACAGAGATGGAATTTTGTGTGCCCCTGTAGGGAAGCCCATGAGTTGGGTGTGTGGTTTCTCTCTGAGACGAAGATGGAATGTTGTGTGCCCCTGTGTGGGGAAGGCCATGAGTTGGGTGTATCGTTCTGAGAAAGATATGAAACAATGTATTGGCCTCCTTTGTGCAGAGAGTTGAGATGATGTGATACTCCAAATGATTCTCCTGTGTAACGCAGTGAGAAAGAGATATGCTGAGTTGGACGTGCCTGTGGCTGAGCACAGGTGAACGTGATCCTAGTGGTTCTCCTGTGAAACACAATGAGAGAGAAATGTGGACATCCATGTGGATGAGAACAAATGGATGTGCCCCTAGTGGTTGAGTACTAGCGGGTGTATGAGATTGTTTTCTATATTTTACAAGAGTCAGACTTACCTGTAACCATATTTGTGATGTAAAGGGTACATGTCGGCCCCACCATAAAGTGAAAGATAATTAATATGGTAATTATTAATTATATTATAGGTTATTGAGGTCGGACTTGTTGTGCCAATAGACACTATTGTTGATAGGTTCAGTCTAATATAAATAAAGATAAATTCCTCATTGAGGAATCATATCACAAGTGTGAGTTTGGAAATTTCAGCAAACATTTGTTCTTGGGAA
Organism: Picea engelmannii; assembly: GCA_009831015.1. Lineage (NCBI taxonomy): Eukaryota > Viridiplantae > Streptophyta > Pinopsida > Pinales > Pinaceae > Picea > Picea engelmannii. Next base: position 66,213 of record ML796078.1, read on the forward strand.
AAGTGCACACCTCTCTTGGGTGCTAGCATTCTAGGGTTTGTGAGCACCCTTTTGTGTGCTAGTTCTTTATGGTGGTGGAGGTCTTTCTCTTGAAGAATATAGCAAAGGATTGGTTGGGTTTTCTTCCCTTGTTGAGAAGGGTTTCCCAGGATACTTCTTGTGTACTTGTGCATGGTGTTTCTTCTTGTGATCTTGGTTGCTACAACAAATTGTTTATGGTTTAAGTAAAATGCTAAAAATGGAATGAACTTCATGCTTAAGCCTAGCTTATTGAAAAATAAACAGGAACAACCCATGATGTCCCTCAAAGAACCATGCCATGGGCATTCAAAACAAAACAGAATATAAGACAAAGTAAAACAATTTTCATAAGACACGTTAGTCCTTAAATCATGCAAAGTAAGTTGATGTTTTAGATAGAATCCATGTAAAACAATTGACCCTAGTATCCCCTTCAAATATAACCCAAGCCCAAGACCTTATGAAGGTTACCAAGTCTAAGTATGGAAGGGCCTTCATCCAACCCTATTAGGTGTGTCACCTGAACAATAAGTTACCCAAGTAGAGAGATAGGTCTCGAGAGTGACAAGGGAAAATAAAAACTCATCAAGAGCAGTTGTGAATTTGGTATGGCATGCTTACGTCATGGCTTATGGTATCCATTTCTATGAGCACCTTTGTAGAGGTGTTGTTTGATCGCTTTAGATACCCTTTCCTTGGTACTTTTTGCATTATGAACCCCTTATTTTACCTTTTGATACCCAATTATCATTTGCAAGTCCCCTTTATAAGGTTTCAAGCTTCATTCCTTTATATTTTACTGGGCAATAATCCTTCATAATTGGTGCATTCATTCACATCTGGACAAGAGTGATTACCATTAGAGGGGGTAGAGCTCAAGTTGGCCTGAGGCTTTTATGGTGGCCTTTATAATCGAGCAATGATATATATATGTGTGTGTGTGTGTGTGTGTGTGTGTGTGTAGAAATTGCATAATCCTTTAGGCCTTTATCCCCTTCTTCTCATGAGAGAGTGGGCCATAGTCAAATTTTGATATATATGAAAGGATTTATGATGGAAAATGTTAAGTATGATCAGGGATGGAACGTTACCCTTAGGAGCCTCCCCAGTATTACCTATTTTCCCTGGGTGCCGACAACATGAGACTAAGGCACAGAAGTTGACCACCAAGTTGAAACAAGGAAACCAAGACAATTTCTCAAGCAAGTGATCCACTATCCAACTCCAACCAAAGATACTTGTTTACATGCCCAATAAATTAAAAAAAACACCTTGCATGAAAAAATAATGAACCATACCTCATGGTGACACTAGATTATCATGCCCCATACCCTAGGTTTCCTGAATGTGGTGAGCCTTGGTTGATTTGTATTGGGAGGAAACTCATGTGGGTTGCTGGGATCTATTGGTTAATTTGGCTTTTGGCACTCCATGTCTGATACCTGTGGGCCTCGAGACACGATCTCCTTAGTTACCCCTAGGTTGAGGGGGGTAACATTAGGCTCCTACTTGGGGACATGTGCTCACCGTAGAACACATGATAACCTTAGCATCTCTTGGTATGACCTATGCCAACACACTCAAGCAAATCGTCAGAGCATCAAATGTGGTTCTATCACCCCTTATGGAAAAATATCAAAATTCAAAGCAAATGTTAAAAATAATTTTTTCCAATATTTTTATTATAACATATCAATATGATTATGAAAAACATATGAGTATGACATAACAATGATGAAAGATGCAAGAAGAGAACATGTAAATCATAAGTATGTATGCAAATCAAGCTAAGCTAAATGCAAACTATAATGCCATGATATGAAATATGCAACATATATACAATGAAATGCAAGATGCAAATTCCTACCCTAACCTACCTACACTAATCTACGTAGACCAAGAAGTCAAGTATTTTTCCCACAATGGGGTTTGAGGAGATGGCCACTAACTAGTAATGGATGCCTCCTTCTCTGCATTGTGTTTAGGTAATAAGAGTCATTGACAGACGTCTCTCTAACCTTAAATGGACCCAGCCAAAACTTCTTAGAATCCTTATGGGTATTGGGCTAGCCCATTTTTGTATCCCACTTCAAGACCAAATCTCCTTGTTTGCAATCCCCTCCTTTGGGATCAATTTATTCTTGTGTTACTTTGATGTATTGTCTTGAGGGAGGGGGTGGGATTCTATGGTAAGAACATCATTTTGGGTTGGCCTGATCAACTTGTCTTTATCCTCTTTCTTTAGTACGTTAACAGAGTGAACCTCGTTGACTTTGTACATGTTTAGGAGTGGTTGATAACCTTCCCTTATGGACCATATCATATCCTTAATGTCATTTTCTTTTGTGGAAGAAAAGCCATCCCAACCCTGGGAAAGATCAGAGACATCATCAGGATAATCACCCCAAATTGTGTCTCTATCTTGTTCCATAATGAGGGGGTAGGATTCTACTGAGGAAATATCCCTCATGCTCGTTTCCCACGAATACAACTTCTCCTAATCACCTTGTGTGAGAATTCTGACAAGACCAAATTTATTGTCTTTGTGATTATCGGGTGGATTTTGGCTACCACCCCCCTCAACCCATATCACTTCATTAACATTATCTTCTTCTGCAAAGGGAAGAGTGCCCAGTCTTGAAGGAAGCTAGGATTCACAAAGTCGTAGTTACTCTGACTATCTCCATAATCAGGTATTTCAATGTGTTCCTTCCTCTTCGACTTGTTATACAAGGTGATGTGATCCTGGGCCTCGACTGGGATGGTTGCATAAGAAAAATACATTTGCATACTCCCACCTAGAGTGGCAGCCCATTCCCTAGATAATATCATTCCCCAAGTGTCAGGTACATCAATAACAATAATATCCATTATGATGGGAAAATCAGGATAGTGAGCAAGGTGGAATTCAAGACCTTCAATCAAACCACAAACCTCGACAACGTTCAACTCAAATCCATAAACATTCTTACAAGGCCTTGTGCCTTATAGCATGCATCATCTCCAAGCTCAATATGAATATTCATGCTTCCCTCTTGCAAGCTATTGAAGAACTCCTTGCACCCAGTCATATGAGAATAGGTGCAATTATCCACATACCAAGTATATGTGACAGTTGAGCTCGACATACATGGAATAAGGTAGAAATCCTCCTCAAAGTTATTTGGAAACTCCTCTACTTCTGCAGAGGTTTCCATCTGTGGCTTACTCTTTTTCTTTTCCGGACATTGTGAGGCAAAGTGCCCAAACTTGTGACACTACAAACACTTGACTTTGGAGAAGTCAATGTTCTTCTTCTTTCCACTTGCTCCACTCTTGGAGCCCTTCTTCCTAGAATTTCCCTTTGGTTGCAAGAGCCAAAGTATCCTCATCGACAACCTGAGATGTTGTAGATGATCCATTCGCCTGGCCAAGACAAATTTCCTCTTGCACAAAATCATCCCATAAGTGTTGCTAGTTAGGGAGTTTCTCTTGAGCTATAATATCACGCACAAATGAGTCCCATGGATTTGAAAAACCATTCAGGGCTATATGTACTAACTTGAAATCTCCTGTCTTTGAGCCAACTGCTCCAAGATCGTCCCTTATCTGTGTAAGACGAGTGAGGTAAGGAATCACACATTCACACTTAGCCATCTTGGTACCTCACATCCTTTCCTGAAGCACCATAATCATGTTTTCATTTTTACTCTGATAGAGGCTACCCAAGGAAATCCATGTGTCTTTAGCATATGTTTTCCCTGAAAGGTGTGGGATTATGTGATCCTTTACCCCATCAAGGATTATGCTCATTACCTTCGCTTCACCCTTCCACGCTCCCAATAAATTTGCATCTATAGGAGTTGTTGCCTTATCATCAACATGTTCAAGGACATCATTGACATCCAACATTCTGGTAACCCTGTCTTTCCAGGTGGGGAAGTTCTATGCACTTTGGAGTCTATCCTCAACTCTCAAAGTCATGGCCATTTCTGAAAGTGTCTTTGTTCAAACCCTACGTTGTCTCACAAACTGATCTTGTGCTTAGATATGAAATCAATCTCCTTAGCCCAATACTCGGATGTTGTTACTTCAACAAGATGACTCTAATACCACGTGAATCCACTAAAACACAACAAGATGAACCAGAAATCTTCATAATATATCACTCAGAAATTTACTTATCACATTAAAATAATTTTCTGAAATTGTCTTTCTTAGGTTAGAGTTGGGTTTCTCCACAAAACTAAACAATGCACAACATAAATAAATCTTATCTACAATGAAGAAGATAACAACAATCATATGACAGGAGAGACACATATTTTTGGGTAAAATAACCCTTGGAAAAATCCAATGTGGGAAAACTAGTTCTTTAGTTTGTGGATTTTTATTATGCAACAGAAAATATAGAGATCTCTTACAAGACAAATCGATCCAACCAATAATCTTAGAGAAACCCCATCAATTTCTTCCTGAAAAATCTATACATCCCTCTCCCAATCAAGTCAACCTTAACAACACAAAAACGACCCAGAAAAATACGGCCTATGCGCAGTGCGTACGACCCTCAACATCACATGTACGATCCTCGCGTAGATCTGAAGTACGACCTCTGCGAATGTCAAGGAAAACTACTCAATCCACCTACAAAATGTCTCCTCTGCCTTCTCTCCACTTTTCTTCCAACAAACCCTCGAGGAAATCTCTTTCTCTAGCAGAAATTCACCCTCTCTCAATGAATAATTCATCCCAACCACCAAGTCGATTTATTTTATCTCAATGAGAAAGAAAAAACCATATCTCCAAAGAGATCAAGAGATGAGATCAATCCTCACTCTCTCAATGAGATGGATGGCCAATATTAAAAGACCAGATTACTTAAATTATTTCCACTTTTAACTTTGGAAAAAGTGCTCAGTAAGTCAACATTAAAATATAACACATTTAATGTACTTTTTCTAAGTTAGACTTAGGAAAAAGATTTAACCCATCAAATTGGCTAGTTTCATTGTCCCCCTCCATGCTAGGACACCACCACATGGAAGAATACCTTCTAAGTTACTCTTCTCAACATCATCCTGATGTCATTGGCACATGCTCCATCTTCCTCTTGCTCATACAATTGCAATGGGAATGGGTTTGAACCATTCCCGAAACCTTGCCCAACCGGGCACCGTGAAACCGAGGAAGAAACATGTAATGTCCCCTTCCAAGTGACAGGGGTCTTGATGTGAAGTTTTGAGCTATTATTATGTTTCTTTTCAATTTACTAGATAATAATAGCATAGGTAGGATCACTGAGAGAAACACAATCACAAGATACATGACATTTATCCTAGGAAACCCTCATGGGGGAGAGAACCCAACAAAAATTCCTTAATATAGATAGAAAATACAATGCTAAGACAATAAACCAAAACACTAGAGAATATCCAACACTGAGCAATGCGCCTCTCTCTTCCTTCTTCTGCCAACTGCAACTACCCAAATTTAACACTGGATGATTGAATGAGTGAGTGAACAAATGAGGCACTAGCCTCCTTTATTTATACTACCTAGCAGGCCTTGGAAAGGTGTCTCTTCAGTGGGAAGGGAAGACTTGTCTTCTTAGTGGTTGAACCCACTTTAATTAGGCCTGCAACTTCTTAATTTTCATAATACAATTAGGGTTTGAACAATCTGCAAAAGGGGATTTGGTTGAAATTACAATGCCCGACATGATCAATCCACAAAAGGGGATTGATATAATGAATAATGACTCAATAATAAATAGAATACTCTTTGCAGTTACAATATTTCAACACCCCCCCTTAACAAGAAGGGTATTCTACAACATCATTAGGAGAGAGAGAGAGGGAAACAACATCAACAACATTTGGAACACTGGCTGGCATATCTATAAATCATCGGAAGTTTTTCTCATCATCAATATCATCATCCACAACAAGGAGATGGAATGGCATCATCATCATCTGCATCAACATGGATTAGTACAACACTAATACATCATCATCATCAATAACAACACAAGGCTGATACAACATCATCATCAACAACAACAACATCAAAGCATGAAGGCTGGAGCATCATCAACATCGACATTAAGCTGAAAATATTCAACATGAAGCTGACATCTCAACAACATCAACATGAAGCTGGCATCTCAACAACATCAGCATGAAGTTGGAATTTCAACAACATCAACACGAAGTTGGAAATCTTCAGCACTAGGCTGGCATCACAACAACATCGGCATGAAGCTGGAAATATTCAACACTAGGCTATTATCACAACAACATCAACACGAAGCTGGAAATATTCAGCACTAGGTTGGCATCAAAACAACATCAACATGAAGCTGGAAATCTTTAGCACTAGGCTGGCATCAACACTACTCCCCCTTTCAAGGGAGGTCCTTTCGGACTACACCAATCTTGTCTTGAAAGTGCTTAAAATTTACATGAGATAGAGGCTTTGTCAACACATCAACAACTTGTTCATCCATTGCAACATAATGGAGCTTTATGGCTCCTCTCTGCACCATATCACGAATGAAGTGATACCAGATCTCTATGTGCTTCGACTCATCATGGAACAAATCATCTTTATACAACTATGGTTATCACATAGGATCACTGTGGCTTCCATCTCCAGATCAAATAGATTTGTCAACAACATCTGAGGCCATATGGATTCACAACTAGCGAAACATGCAACAATGTATTCCGCTTTTGTTGTGCTCGTAGCAATGTTGAATTTCTCCCTACTCTACCATGAAGTCATGACTAACCTAGACTGAAAAAACATCCTGAGGTGCTCTTTCTGTCAGAGACACTTTCAGCCCAATCTGAATCGGTATAACCACTCAATCTGAAGTCACGATCTCTAGTATAACAGAGACCAAAATCCAACGTATACTTAAGGTATCTCATCACATATTTTGCATCATCAAGGTGAACATGTCTGGGTTCTACCAGATATTGACTCACGGAAAATATATATATCTAGCCTGGTATTCGTCAAATACATCACCGAACCAATAATCAATATGTACAGAGTAGCACCAACCAATTCTGATGAGCCGTCTACCAGGAGCTTCAACTTCATTTCCATGGGTGTGTACATGGATTTATATTCCAACATGTTAAACCTCTTCATTATTTCAATTGCATACTTCCCTTGGTTAAGGAAGATCTTCTTTGGGCTCTTCCAAACTTCAAGACCTAAGAGATAATGCATTAGGTCTTTCATCAAACTTTGTAGTGAGCTTAATCTGCAATCTATGATGAGATTTTCTTCATCTTTTTCAAGAATACATTATCTACATATAGTAGCAACATCACCGGCTCATCTTTCATAACCTTGAGGTAAAGGTTAGAATCAACTTTACTCTTGGTAAATCCCAAGCTCGTTGGGAAATTGTCAATTCTGCCATATCAAGTTCTAGGAGCTTGCTTCAACCTGTAAAAATCCTTCTTCAACCTCCAGATCCGAGTCTTTATATCTTCAACTTCAAATCAAAGTTTCACATCACTTTGTACCAACGTGGTACACTTGCTCAACTGCAACTCAGTCTGCACAATCATGTGCTAGCTCTATGTGTTTTCTGCAAAGCACTATTTGTCTCATTGTGACTGCTGAAATATGGGAGTAACTCCTCTACTTCGTCATGGCAATAACTTCATCTAAAACTGAAAGTGGCTCAATAATTGATACTGAAGGTAGCTCTTCTTCTTTCATGGAGGTAACTCTATCTTGTATTGTAGTCATGTCTCTGTGACCGAACTAATGTATTGCACCAACTGCCACTCAATTTTAAATATGGGGATTGCTCCCCCTGCATCTCATAATATATACAAATCATGGTTGTTTTGGTTGTCTTCATGAATACTAGAACTATTTCTTCAATTACTGGAGTAAGTGTCTCGTCATAGTCTTCTCCCTCTTGTTGGGATAATCCTTTGGACACACATCAGGCTTTGTAAATCTACAACATGCTTGATCTGTTAGATCAATCTTGGAAGTCAATACTGACTTCTCTTCTAGTCTCACGGAAAAATCCATATCCTAGTCTTTCTGACTGACTTCCTTCTCTGTCACTGAAACAAGGGAATATTTCCAGGAGATTTCATATCGCCTAGAAGTTTCTGAAGCTACGATCTAGTCTTCTCATTGCATCTGTCTCCCAGTCATGGAAGTTGTCTCTTCATATGATCCTTTCTGAGATCGGGCTTACTCTCGATTTCTTTTGAGTCTACAAGGAGTTCATCATCTCTTATGGGGTATACTTGGTATTGAATGCCAAGTCTAAATATGAAAGGATGATTTAGACTTCAAACGAGTTCTACTTCCCATCAAGGTGGCTTCATTATACTTTGACCAAGTCTTCAGTGAGTTCTTGTTCTAATGTTTGGTCATCTTTGGAGCCTTCTGCTCCTTACAATCAATCTCCATATGAGATACTCTGGATCTCAAAAATATATTCTTCTTCATCTTCTTTGGTACATGGATGTATATTTTCATGTACACGACTTGGGTAGTCTGCTTCATGTCTCATCTAATCAGTTTCCTTATGTAACCTTCACTATAGCTTCCTCAGGGTTATCACCTGTGACCTAAACCAAGGTCAACAAAACAACATTCAAGAATAATACTCTTTTGATAATAGTAATTAAAAATAGCATGAATAATCATCACAATAGCTCATTTAAGGCTATCACTTGTGACCTGCTTGAAACAAACATCAAACGTAAGATATACAATACGAAATGATATCAACACTCTTATAATGTTGTGATCAAACATTCCTCCAAGGTAACCTGGAACCAACAAAAGAAGTTTTTCCTAGAGGAGATGTTAGTTGTATCTGGTAAATGATTACATTAAACATTTATCTCAATATGTTCACATGCTACCAAGTATAATACTTCTCAAAGACTGCTACCTCAACTATAGTGTTTACTTGTAAAGGGGTAGTTATCAAATTGTCATGTGCAACTTTGAATATTATCAACTTAATCAATCAATCCTGGAACCTGGAGTTTTGTCCTCAAGAATGAGTTTGTTGCTTTTCTTTCAAGTCTCTTTCACTCAAGATGACAAGTGATTTCTTCAACCTGTCTTCTGTACTAAGACAATATGTTATCTTGACAGAAATCTAAGTTAGAGAATAAGCTCTATAAACTCAACTTTAATCAACTTTGTTAATTTTGACCAATGGTTAGTATGATTTCAACATACCACCTAGATGTTCATAAGGTCAAAATAATGTCATAACAAATAGATGCATATCAAGATAATCAAACCTAGGGTGCATTAGTCTTCTGAGCATGTTGGATTTGAGATCCTTGTGGATCTATGATAAGAGATCTCTTCTCCTACAAATACCATGTAATGCTTAAGAATTTAAACATATGTGAATACATACCTCTAATAATATTTGCAGGTAGTGGCACCATATCGTAGTAATGGTAATAATTACCAACTCTTAAAAACTTCAAGGGTGACTGCAACTTATACTTCAACTGATATTGCAACTGCAACTGCAACTTAAGGTTTTATGAGGAAACCCTAAATTTTAAAACTTCAAATTTTGAAATTCTGATCTAGGGGCTAGATGCATTGAACTGAGGCGAGTAAGATGGTGTAGTTAGATTTTTGAAAATCTAAATTTTACCCCTTGAAACTGATCTTGCGGAAATCTGGATTGGTACTGGTTTTGGTTTCCTGGTTTTCGAGTACTTCTGGTTTTCTGGTACCAATCAAAAACTAGGGTTTGACTTTTCAGTGGCTTTGTCCATTGAAAAGGTGTTCTCAAGCTGCCAAAAGATTCCCTAGGGTAGGGCACACTTTTCTAAATGGTGTTTAGGAAAAAATTCCTCTCCAACAAAAGCCCTAATTTTCTTGTACAACAACAATGATGTTTTTTGCTTATCCAGTGAAAGGTGCTCTCTTTAGCTTAGCTTTGATACCATGCTAAGTTTTGAGATATTATTAGGTTTCTTTTCAATTTACTAGATAAAAATAACACATGTAGGATCACTAAGAGAAACACAATCACAAGATACACAACATTTATCCTGGGAAACCCTCATGGGGGAGAAAACCCAACAAAAATTCCTTAATATAGATAGCCAATACAATCCCAAGACAATAAACCAAAACACTAGAGAATATCCAACATTGCGCAATGTGCCTCTCTCTTCCTTCTTCTCCCAACTGCAGCTACCAAACTTGCGCATTGGATGATTGAATGAGTGAGTGAACAAATGAGGCACTAGCCTCCTTTATTTATACTAGCTGGCAGGCGCTGGAAATGTGTCTCTTCATTGGGTAGGGTTGACTTGTATTCTTAGTGGTTAAAACCACTTTAATTAGGCCTAGGGGCTGACTTCTTAATTTTCATAATACAATTAGGGTTTGACCAATCCACAAAAGGGGATTTGGTCAATTACAATGTCCGACATGATCAATCCACAAAAGGGGATTGATCTAATGAATAATGACTCAATAATAAATATAATACTCGTTGCAGTTACAATATTTCAACACTTTAGATACTTAGTAGTCTAGTTGTTCCCTCTAGACGATAGTATCATTAAAATAAAGGGGAACTAAGAAGAAAAAATGAGTCACTAAGGTGTTAAAGTTATATTATTAACATGAATTTAGTAAAAAAGGAAAATAAAAGATAATTGGCTAAGTTGGGAAAATAACGATGAATGAACTTAGAAGCCAATTAAATAATTTAAGTGAAAATTATAATTGGAGGTAGAAAAGGAGAGGAGGGCACCTCACTCCTAATTTTGGTCATTTTTCACTTTGCATCTTTGAGCTCCGCAGCTTAGACGTTTTGAGGGTTTTGAGTAAACAAACCCTAGAGATCAACAAGGAGGTAAAATATTCCTCCGTTCCTAATCCAAGCTTGGTCAAGGTGGTGAAAGGTCCCACCCTCACCATTCTATTCAGTTCTACTCAGATTCAACAAGTGTTTTTGGAGGACTGGCGTAGATCTAGAGCTTTTCTGCAGGAATGGGGTGCACTGTAAGAGGAAGAAGGGTTTGATTTGTCCAAGATATTGGATATCTGAGGAGTATCTTTCTTCGTTTGTGTTTATTTGTTTTTGAGCGCCATTTCTCATCCATTTGGGAGAAAATTTCTCTACATATTAATTTGTTATTGCACTGGGGATAATTTCTGAAGGAGGGTGCATTGTCTCTTAGTGATTCAGTGAGTTTGAGGATCACATCTCTTGGTATAGCTGAGGAACCTCACCATATTTTTTGATCAACCCCAAATCTACAGTTCTACAATAATTTCTGGAGGTTTGGAGGCCATATTTGTGGATGTCGAATTTCTCAGGTTCTCTTCAGCTAGGTGGTGAGCAACGTAGCCATATTTGGATGCCAATTTGAAGAAGGGAAAGAAATTGATCTTGTCCAGACTTGTATGATACTATTGGAGGTCTAGGAGGACTCACAACTCTCTCTTTATTTGTATCTGGAGTCATCTTTAGCCATATCTTCTATATTTCTTCTATATTTTCCAGATCTATATATCTCTTGCATGGAGGTCAGCTTATATAATAAATAAAGGTTAGATCTAAAATTTGTGGCTATTTCATTGTGTTTTTCTCTTGTATCTTGTTGTTTCATCTATTGTTGCTCCATATCTATCATCTATATTCTATAAAACCCTTAGAAGCAACTCCATGAGTGTAACACCCTGTTTCCCCTTGTTTGTAAATACAACTATATTGGCCAAGAGACTATGGAAAACTCAATATGTGTGAATGTTTGATTTGATGGACCTTTGTATAAAAGGTTAACGAATGTAAATTCTATTAATTGCTAGAAAATGGATAAGTGTTGCATGATTGTTGAAATGGGGGTGTAATAAGAGAGACCACAAATGCTATGAAAGAGATGGTGAAGGGGGGGCAGGAATGGTTGCGTTAACCTCCACCAAACTAGTACCTTGCTAGATTTAATTGCTCAGGACCAGAACAATTCTCTGACCCATGAATGAATTACATTCAGGCTGATAGGTGGGAAGATCTCCTCAAGAGTTAATGAAGGGATGGGGTAGATCACCCATTTGTAAGGATTTCAGACTTGACCACGGACTGAGAATTAGAGCCACACACAATCTCGCTGAGGAAGGCAAGAAAGGAAGGTGTGGTGGGTAGAGGAAGACCTACGAGGAGTGCAGAGATGAGAGACTAAGCTCTCGTGTTGAAGAAAGAACTTAGGGATGAGCATGTTTTGGTCATAGGAAATGGCTAGTAGGGTTATGATACAAGTTGATAAACAAGGTTGGTGAGTGACTGAGGAAGTACTCAGGCAGTCCTCCTTGCTTGGTATTGTGTAAACCGTTTCCAAGATCTTGTAGGAGGAGAGTAATCTCCATCCCTACTATCGTTGAGATGGAAGAAAGGAGTATATCTTAGAGAATCGTGGCTTTACTCGGGGGTGGCTAGTTGTAAATCTGTTAGGAGTGACTAAGACTATGGTTGGGTGGAAACAAGCACCCCTTTTAGCAGTCGCTTCACATTATCTGGTTCTGATAAATAATTTCCTGCTTTATGTGTTGAATTGAAATAATGGATGAATGCATGGGTTTATATATATGTGTATTTATAAATGGTTTCTGTGTGGAATACGTTGAGCACTCAACACACCCTAAAAATTCGATGTCAAATTTTACTTTTTGGGTACCACTTGATCTTTTGCACTGATTAATTCAACTTCAGTATGAAAAATGTTGCATGTGCTTATAATTTTGTTTCTCATTTAAGTCTCTCAAAGTTTTCTTGAACATGCAAAAACCCATAACTTAAAAGATTAACATTTAATTAAATAATCGACATCCAAAACTTTTCCCTGACTCGCTCGAAGATTCTGCATCAGGAAGAATTAAAGATGAAAGAAAATGACTCGAGAAAACCGTAGTCATCGAGCTCGATCCTCATCGACGTCGACAAAAGGAAGTTTTCTTTCGCGACAGGAATCACACAAGGATATCGTCGATGACCGATCCCTTCGGCATTGGAAAAAGGATAAAAGAGCAAGAATTAACAAAGAAATAAAGGCTTCCCTGATAGCCAATCACTAATATCTTTCGGCATCAACGAGTTTTAGGAAGTTAGCCCGGAGAGAACGTGATAAGTTGATCCCCGATCACCGACCCCTGATACCTTTCGACATCGACAATCCCAGGTTTATTTTAACACATGCATCTTGTTGAAACCCCCGACTCCGATTGAGATACGTGATCAAACCACATGTCCTCATCTACCATCTGTCGTTGCTAGAGTGGTTAAACATACGATCTAGTTTTCCCCCGAGTCGTTATTGGTTCCCAAGGCCCAAGTTGTACCCCGAATCAGTTTTTCCACGTCAACACTGTACAACGAAATTAATCGACATCGAAATTTCTTCTCAGGAGGATACCACCGAGAACATTCACCACGTATCGCTGATCCTCGATATGCCCACTAAGAAAGTGATGCGATGGGACGTTTTAGCGCTAAGATATGTTAGATCCGAATCATTTAAAGAACTAATTAATTCCAAATCTCGCATTAGTTATTAATTCGTGCGCAGTTCAAATCAACCGTTTGAAATTGATGATAGGGCACACCACCCTCCGCCGTCAACCCATGATGAATTGAATTGCAGGGATACAACGACAGATCTTGTTTGATTTCCATTCATAATCCGAGTTAATTGGTTGATACGACAAAACAGTTTCTTCCCCGTTTAAATTCCTTCGAGTAGTTCATAAACAAGGTCATCATGCACAAAGAAGTTTAGAGCATCTAGAGGAGCAAGACAAGAAATTCAGAAGAAGTTTCCAAGGTTCAGTGCGTATTAAACAATAGGTTTAGCAAGCGTTACAAGTATGTACCAGTCTATGGATTTTTTATGCTTCACTTCATTCATTTTTATCTGGTGTTACTCTGTACGCATGCCCCAAAGATTGATTTCGATGGCAGGAACAATGCCTCCAAGAAAACCAACCACTAGGAAATCTCCAAGAGCACCGAAGCTAAAGGAACCATATGTAGGAGAAGGCTCTTCCCCAACAGTCGCAAAAAAATTGGAATTTACTCCAAAGTCGGTGCCCGTCATCAAGACATCCACCAAGGAGGTTTTCATTCAGCCTCTGGCCTTTGGAGACAAAAAGGATAGCATAGGGACCAAGGAAGTACTCCCACACCGAGGAGAACTTTTCCAGAAGATCAAGCGGGAAGAATTCCTTGAATATACCCCGCACAACGACCCCGATATGAGGAAACTCGATGATGAAGTTTTTTTGAATATCCGAAGGTCGTACCTGCACATGTTAGCGAGCAGAAATCTAGTATTCCCCTGCATAGAACTCCTGAAGTGGCTTATCAACCACACTGACACACAAAGATGTTTGATCAATGAGGACAATGGTGAGTGTGTCAAGGTTTTCCTTCCGGTGGAGGTGCAAAATTACTACAAGATTAGAGATCCGGAGGAGCGGCTAAACATCGATTTTGTTATAAGCTTCTATGAGAAACAAAAAACCAGCCGGGTGATGGCTTCGTGGTGGAGAGAGGATACAAATTTCACCAATCGGACTTCCGGCTGGTACCCGACGACCAACTTAAGAGAGTTGTATATCTATCTAATGGCCCTCATCTGTCGGTTGTATGGGGAGAAAGATTGTTCCAGGTTTTCAGAGGCATGGATTCCTTTAGCTTACATGGTAGCCATTTCTGGGAGAGATTTTAAGTGGGGCGCCATCATTTCCAAGTAGTTGAGCATTTTCATTCAACAGGCTCAGACGCCAAAATAAGGAGAGACTCCATCCTTCTACATGGCTTCTTATTTATTGGACGTCATCTGTGCCAAAAATTCCTTTGCCAGAATGAATTTGAGTTGGCACGCCTCAGAACTCCTGGTCCATGTATATTTGAACATATTGTGGGAGAATAGGTACAAGAAATCCTACTCCTTCATCTGCAATCAATTCATCACGCGCATTCATTTGATGCTGTTCAAAAAGGAGTGCCCAAGACTGTCGGATATGGCCAAAAATATGATATCAAAGGTTGGTCACTGGTATCTGGATGAACGCGATACCTACATTAGGGTTTTCGGAGCCACCGAAGCACCACACTTGTTACCTGTGTATGTCCTTGATCGACTAGTAGTAGGAGAAATCTACTACCAGACCATCCTGCAAGGTTACAATGCTACTCTGGTAAAATATAAGAAGCGGGCATTCATACCTTATGGATTCCATATAGGTTTCTACATGGTAAAAGACACCGCTCAAGCCACACAGGAAGGGTTAAGCCATTTAGAGTTCTGATTCCAGACTAATCGTTTTCGCAAGCACGACCCAAAGGATATAGTCCTGAAGCATGTGTCGCAAATATCGTCATGCTGGCCATATGTCCATGACATGTTTGAAGATGATATTTTCATGGAAAACACATAGGATTGGGACGAAGTTGTGGCAAGGATGGTTGATCCTAGGATGACCAGATTCAAATACATGAGCCTAGATGAACAAGCGAAAACCCTAGAACAATTAGTTCAAGGATCCCTCTGGGCCAGAGAGGAAATAATAGTGGTCGAGACAACAGACGCTCCCCAGGAAGTGACCGAAACAACAAAGATTTCCTAGGTAAGCCCGATACAGGATAGGAGTTCCCTCGAGGCTCAAGATGCGTGGGAGAGAGGGTTACTCATGTATGAATAGGCTCAACGGATGATGAATCAGATGCGAGATAACTCGGACCTCGTCAGGATGCCAAGGCTTCCGACTGATAGACTAGAAGAAAGCGCGACGGGACCAAGTGGCCCTGAATTCATAGATCTTGATAACATCAATGGGTTAGTTGACCTTGAATCCATAACGCCACCAGCCGGATCGCCGACAGGTATTGCAACGCAATCAGAGGTGGTCGGGGTTACATTAGAAACAAGTGTGTTGGACCCCCTCCGCGAGATAATTAAAATCTATGATGATGATGAAAGCCTGGAAGTATCTCTTGGGACCCCTATGCGCGTCGAAGAAGAAAATGGACCCGAGAAGACATCTTCTACTTTCCCCAATGTCCAAACCTAGGAGGTCTCGCAGAAAGAAAAGGAACTTGAAAGTGTCCCAGACACTAAGTTCCCTGATGCGTCGGCCACCCAAGCAGATAGTCCTCGAAATGAGCCGAATTCGGGCGGGCCAGAGGAAAGAAACCCACAGTAGGAATTCGGCGTTTCAACGACCGATGAACAAGTAAGTATCAAGTCTATCCCAGACACCTCTATTTCTATCAGTACTCAGACGCCCGATGAGCGACAAACAAAAGTCGGTCCTTTAGAGCATAACGAGGTAGCTCTAGAACCCAATCTTGAACAAGTGTACACCATCGGAAGTTTGGGTTATAAACTCACATGGGGGTATCAACATATTCCTGAACCTGTGGACAAAGAGATGAAATGCACACCATAGCTTATGACGAGGAAAGGAAGGCTATCATTCAACGAACCACCAAGAAAAGGAGGATCACTTTGGATCACTCCATCCTCATCACTAAAGAGGAAGATTTGATAAATACACAAAATGCCAAAACATTTGAACTAATCGGCGTAGGGAGAGAAATCTCAGATGCCACCCTAGACAGAGCAAGAAGAGACGAGAAGGAGCTAGCCACCGCCCGAAAAGAACTAGAAACTTTGCGCCACTTGGCTAAGTACTATCAAGACACCACATAGGCCGTGATGTACCTAAGGAGAAAATTCTAGGAGGCCTATAGCAAGTTCACAGACGAGCGACACTTATTCACCGCAAAAATAGCTGAGGTTCAGGAAGATACTCTCATGGCACTCGCGACGTGCAAGGATATGGAGCGGGGGTACGAAAAAGCGCAACAAGCCTTGGAGAGAGTCAACTACATTGGTTCATTCCAATAGGGCCAAGATAAAGAATAACATCACATTCATGTGTTAAACGAAAGCAGTCTTGATCGCATAAAGAAGTCAGCCGAGTATTGGGCAAAAATGTCTCGGGAACCACACCAAGAAATTCAAGAGAAATGGGCCAAATATGAGAAACACTGGAGTAAGATCAATTGGGTAATGAAGGTCATCAGACTCCCCTAGTTTGGCACACCTAATGAATTTGTCGACTTGCACGACATATTCGAATTGCACACAAAGCAAGATTCATCATGGGTCGAAAGGCTGGCAAAGGTGATCGACACAGTGCCAGGACAAGTGCAACAATTTATGGAACACCCGATCAAATCTCGGGATATGCTACAACAGTTAAGTACCAGTCTGGTCAAATATCGAGCCCATGCAGTGGAGATCAGAGAAATTTATGTAGCCCCGATGGAACAACACATATTTCCATACGCCCACACCTGTGAGGAACTGTTCATCAATTGGTCAGAATACGAGAAGAATCATCCGTTTAAAGTGATACCTTGAGATGACTGTTAGAAAAATTGTTAGGAGAAAACGCCACGTGGTGATTTTTTTTTTCCTAACTACACTTTAGCCGTTATTTTT
Organism: Picea engelmannii; assembly: GCA_009831015.1. Taxonomy (NCBI): domain Eukaryota; kingdom Viridiplantae; phylum Streptophyta; class Pinopsida; order Pinales; family Pinaceae; genus Picea; species Picea engelmannii. The sequence continues at coordinate 83,765 of ML796078.1, forward strand.
AGTTAATTTTATGTTATAAATAAGAGCAATGATCGATTAGTCAAAGGTCGATGGTTGTTGCAAAAAACTCTCATTTCTGGTTTTGTTAAGAACTATTTCTGAGCTACCTTGAATTGAGAAGTCCTTCTGGACTAGAGACAAGTTTATATTTTCATCAAATGCATGTGTGATTGGACGTGGAGAAGAACTATTTCCTATATCGTCTCATAAATGGATGTTGTAACGAGTAAGAGCTATTGATTCTATTGTTAAGTTATCCGATGCAATGTTTTATAGTTCTTTTCTTTAATGATGAAGATAAATCGTTGTGTTATTATGTGATGGATGATTAGAGTAGGTGAATTATTTTACTTACCATTGTTATCACATATGTGTTTTCTTTCTGATAATTAGTATCTTAGACAGTGATTGGATGCTCAGATGGTTAACGTATTAGTACTAGGCCTGTGGTATAAAATTGTCGTCTGCATGCTTGAGTAGCAGTTTATCCCAAGCTCAGCCTCTTCTCCAGTAGTAAAACCTTTTTCCCATTTTGTTTTCAATTTGGTTTATACCGGCTTCCATCTTGTATTGGTCCCACCTAAGAGAAAAATACAAAAAGATAAAGTCCAAACTAAAGGAGATGCCTTCGCAAGAAAACGAAAAGGTCATCGATTAATTGGTCGAATCGCAAGATCTGGAGAACCATTCCACTATTAAACACTACAGAGTCTAATTGGGCCTCAGTGGTGGGTTTGGTTCCTTTTGTTGAACTTATTGGATTTAGGACCCATCAAAAAAATTGGCGCTAAAAGGAGGGCCTGAAGAATGAATGGTTGAATACATATTCCATATAATATTTCAGATAACCTGTAGATTCAAAGTAGACCACATGCATGGCTAGTCATTCCCAAGACAACCCACATACATCGAGTACTCCTGAAATGAGTGACTCACCCCAGCCCGAGGAAGAACGAGTGTTCCCTTATATACCTTACGCTCTTCCTCACGAGGAATTAAATCAATTCAGAAGAATCACAAGAGTGTAAGCTTGACAGATCGATGCGCTATCTTTATCTCCGATACTTCCTCGAAGACAAAAAATAAGCAGACCAGTGGTCGACACCCCCAACCAGGTTTTTGTGCACACAGTAGAAGACCTAATATATTTCACAATCACTAAACTCGAACATCCTCTCAATCTGATCCATGAAACGCCAGTCGACGACGTCTCTAAACCAGACGATTTTTTGGAAGAGGAGGAATTTAACTCGGAATCCGAAGATATGGAAGAAAAAAATGACCATGAGGAAGAAGGAGGAAACCCACCTCATAACAACCAACCTTGGTTGTCCAAAGATTCTTTGGCCATTCCAGGACGAGTACATAATCTTCCCTGACACCCAGAGAAGTTACTTCCTAAGTTCGACCCCGAGACCTCGTGATTGCCTGAAAATCATATCAAGAAATTCATACTAGCGATCAGACTTATGAACATCCAACATGAAAACGTAGTATGCCAACTATTCCCCTAATTGTTTGAGAATTCAACTTCCACATGGTATTTTAATTTTCCTGTAGGATGTATAATTAGCTGGGCGAAGTTTCAGAAGGATTTTCTAGATAAATTTGCAGAAGAAACTACTACAGGAGATTTGATGGCTGAATTGTTTTCCTCCACCATGAGTTCAAAAGAAAGGGTTAAGATTTCAATCAAAGATTCACAAATATCTTGAACAAATTCCAACCCAAAGCTAAACCTACCCAGGAGTTGCAAATTGAGGTATACGATAATGCCCTCGCAACTTCTATTTCCATGTTTGTGAAGAGGGATACCAAACGAACCTTGGCCGAGAATTTTGAAGAAGACAAAACGATTGAATTCCAAATGAAAGAATGCAAAGAGAGTCAGGTCTCCTTAGTCAAGAAAGAAGCTCAACCCCCTCCCTGGATAGGGCTATTGCTTGCTAGACCCCCAAGGAAACGAGTAGAGCAAGCTCCTGAAACGGGTAATGAAGACATAGAATACCTACAATGCATGGTTAAGAAGTTATCAAACAAAATCATAGACATGAAAATAAGTGTCAGGGAGGGAAACCAAGGCCAAAGGCCCTATAAGCTTTTCTTTAAAAGAAACCTGCAATTCAAAGCAATTGAACCCCCCCAACTAACCTAAATATTGATTTAGGAAATGTAGCATCTGATTCTTTCTGTACTTATCACCAAGAAAATCACTTCGAAAGGGACTTCCCTCAATGGGTGCATGCCATGAATTTAATGGCCAATCGATCCTTGAACGAAGTCTCCCTGACCGAAAAACCAAGTGGTTCAGTTATGAATGTTTTTGATCAAGAAGATATTGATCCACCAAAAGATACAACCATGCCGGTATGGGATCCTAACCTAATCATGCCTCTTGGCAACTTATTTGAGTCTCAAGAACCACCCGCAGAGGTCTCGGTTGTGCAAACACGCAGTAAGGGTTCACCTGTCTCGAAATATCCTATTACTACCCAAACGTCCAGGGAAAGGTCAACTCCCGATCACCTAAAAACACATTTTTCTCCCCATAAGAACCCTATTAGCATCCATACTCGAGAATTGCCCAAACTGGATTACAATGTAGTTGAATATTTGAATAAGTTGAAGGATAATATATCAGTTATGGACATATGTAGGATCCCTCAGCAAAAGGACTTCCTGCTACAAGCTTTGAGATCAGTAGAAAACCCTGCGACAAGCAATGATCAACAAAGGAATCTAACTCCCATAGACCTAGGGAATAAAATAATGGTAAACGTTTGCTCAGAAGATAAGAAGGGGATACCTTTTGTCCCACCTTTTCCTTTTAATGTTTGAAGTCTTCAAAAAGAACCTCCATAATTGTTTGGTCGATTCATGAGCATCCTCTAACGTTATGCCTTTGTCTATCTATAAAAAATTAAACGCAGTTCCTCTCAAGAGTGATAAACATGTAATCCAACTAGACAAAACCCAGGTGAAGGTCATGGGAGAACTCAAAGATGTAATGATCAGAATAGCCATGCATCCTAAGTTTGTGTAGGTGATTGAAATCATTATAGTAGACATCCCATAAGCTTATGGATTATTGTTAAGTTGAGATTGGTCTGAGAAGTTAAATGGATACTTTAGTACAGACTGGGCACACCTTTGGCTACCATTAAAGGGGCACAAGAATATGACTAGGATTGATAGAAAAAGGTATCTGAAACATACTATCACTGACCTAGAAACCCCAAATGAACCATCATCGACAGATTTCCCTGTGCTAGGAAAGTATTCCTGCGATTCCTACTTTGGGAATTTCTTCCCTCTTTCATCTGATGTCCCTCTCACTCAGAACTTGGAAATGATTTTTCAGGAGGATTTTCCCACAATGGCGGAAGAAACCCTCTTCTGTCAGCAACCTATGTTAAAAATCATAGAAATAGCCAGAGGAAAAGAGCAACGTAATAAGAAAGGAGAAGCCGACATGTATTTCCCGCAAGCTTGGACCCTATACTTTGATGGATCTAAATCACAGGAAGGGTATGGGGCAGGGTGCATCCTCACTGATCCAAAGGGTAAACCTCATCTCCTATCCTGTAGATTTGAGTTCAAATTCACCAACAACACCACTGAGTATGAAGCACTAGTACAGGGGTTAAAGAAATCCATAGACTTAAATTTCAAGGAATTAAAGGTTTTTAGGGATTCTAAAATTATCATTAGACAAGTAAGGAATACTATAAATTGCAACTCCCTACACCTAAAAAATTATCAACAGGAAGTGCATAGGTTAATAGAGCATTTTGAAGCTTTAAATATTACAACGATTCTCAGATCAAAGAATATCCTCATTGATTCCCTAGCCACAACTTCTTCAAGACTGTCACCTCTAGAAGATTATGAAGCCTCCCAGTTCACTGTGGAGCTACTCTACAAACCATCAGTGCCTAACAAAATTTCTAATTGGAAGGTCTTTGAAGGGGATGAATAGATCATAAAATTTATGACTAACCAAGATAATTTTAAGGACCTAGCTATTGACGATGAAGTATTCTAGGAACAATCAACGGAAACTGATCCTCGAACAAGTTAACCAACTGACAAATCGAAGTCTCACACAATCCCGAAGGGGATATCTAACTTAGAAAATATTTTTGAACTAAAAGAATAATTTAAGGGGCCCAAAAATGCGAAGACCGATAGTTCTTGTCTCATACATGAAACTATAAATCTTGGAACCTCGGAAAACCCAAAAAACATAAATCTCGGTAAGACTATATCTGAGGAGGAAAGGAAGGCTTATCTCAAATTGTTCAGACAATATCAAGATGTCTTTGCATGGTCCTATCGAGATCTGAAAACTTATGATACTCATATCATTTAACACACTATCCCTTTAAAATTTGAAGTGAAATCCTTCCAACAAAAGCTACGAAAGTATCATCCTTCCCTGGAGCCCCTCATGTGTCAAGAGTAGAAGAAACTGTTAGATGCCAAAATTATCTTCTAGGTTAGTCATTCTGCATGGGTAGCTAATTTGGTTTGGGTAAGGAAAAAGTCAGGGGAGATCCGCCTATGCATGCATTTTCGAAACCCCAATAGAGCTTCGGAAAAAGAGAACTACCTGGACCTCCAATGGAAAAACTCTTGTAAACTATGTCTGGCTCTGAAATTTTGTCTTTTCTGGACGGTTTATCAGGTTATAACCAAGTCTTGGTTTCGGAGGAAGACCGTTTGAAAACTACCTTCCAAACCAAGTGGGGAACTTTTGCTTACAAACATATGCCTTTTGGGTTAATCAATGCAGAAGAAAATTTCCATAGGGCTATGGATGTAGCTTTTCGGGGGTTAATCAACAAGTGTGTAGTAGTTTACTTGGACGATGTGACTGTGTATTCAAGGAACAAAGAAGACCACATCCAACACTTGACCCATATTTTCGAAAGGTGTAGAAAATACGGTATATCCTTAAATCCTAAGAAAACTATTTTTAGTGTCAAAGAGGGTAAGCTCCTAGGCCACCTTATATCTCAAGCAGGCATTCGCATAGACCCGGAAATGATTAAGGCCATAGCTCAACTCATGTTTCCTCAAAACAAGAAAGATATGTAGTCGTTCTTCGAGAAAATCATTTTTGTGAGAAATTCCACTCTCGATTTCGCAGAAACTATCAAGCCCTTACAAAAGATGATCTTCAAAGATGTCAAATTTAAGTGGGATGATGAACGAAAGAAGGCCTTCAGCGAAATCAAGAATGTTATATCCCAAGCCCCCATGTTGCGAAGTCATGATTTCAACAAATATTTTTTCTTCTACACTTTCGCCTCCGATCAATCGTTAGCTGCGGTTTTGACTCAGAAGGATGATGACAACAACGAGGCTCCGGTGTCATTCATGAGAACTAACCTCCAAGGGAGGAACTGAATTATCTTACTATAGATAAATAGGCTTATGCAGTCTACAAAGCAGTAAAGCATTTCAGATCTTACATCCTTAAGAACCATACCAAAGTAAATAGTAACTCACCCCGCAGTCCGAACCCTATTTACTCAACAGGAGATGGGGGAAAGAAGAGGGAACTAGATGGTAGTAGTTCAAGAATTTGATCTAGATATAAAACGTACCAAACTAGTTAAAGGGAAAGGGTTATGTAAACTTGCAACCGAAGCCCAGGATCAAGTAAAAGAAGATCCCAGATGGGAGAATGAAACTGAATTATGGTGTGGCGAAGTTTCATACATCTCCCCAGAACAAGAGTCTTGGTACGAAAAACTGACTTATCTCCTACACCATGGGACTTGTCCAGAAAATCTCAACCCTAGGGAAAGGAGAGCTCTCATGTTAAAATCCACACAATATCGCCTCATAAATTCGGTACTCTTCCAGGTTAATTATGATGGGGTACTTTTAAGATGCCTCAAACATATAGACGCAAAAAAAGCTCTGAAGGAACTCCATGATGGCCCTGCCGACAGACATTTTTCAGGAGACACTACCGCTCATAAGATACTGAGAGTTGGCTATTATCGGCCCACTTTGTTCAAAGATACCCACGCATACACTAGAAATTGTAAAATTTGTCAATTAAGCACTGGGAGAGAGAAGAGGGCAACAATTCCACTCCAACCGGTGACCGTTTCTAAGCCTTCTAAGCAATGGGGGTTAGATATCATAGGAGATATTACACCAAGCTCTTTGAAACAATGCAAGTACATTCTTACTGCCATCGATTATTTCACAAAGTGGGCAGAAGCCATTCCTCTAAATCATGTAAATGAGAAGGTAGTGATACACTTCATAGAACAACAATTAATCACAAGATTCAGTGTCCCTCTATTGTTTTTGACAACACAACTTACTTTTCTTCCACCTTATTAGTAGAGTTTGCACTAGAAAAATAATCATAATTAGACACTATGCAAATTATAATCCACAGGGAAACAGAGTGGAAAAATCAACTAATAAGAACCTAGTAAGGATATTGAAGAAAACGGTTGCAGATAACCAAAGGAATTTGCATAATTTACTCCACAACGCTTTATGGGAAGATAGAGTCACACCCAAGGAAGCTATAGGAAATTACCCATACTTTGTAGTATACAGACAGGAAGCCATTCTCCTGAACGAGCTTTATCTTCCATCTCTTCAACAGGCCCAAGTTTCCGGAGGACAACCTTCATCAGTCATACAACAAAGAATTGACACTCTGCTCATGCTGGAAGAAGAAAGGGAAAAATCCAAATCAAAATTCATAGCCCATCAATAGGTCGTTAAAACATGGTTTAACAAGAATAAGGCTAAAGAGAAGAATTTTGAAGTAGGAGACTTTGTCTTAAAATGGGATAGAGAAAACGAGCCTAAAGACAAAAATTCTAAGTTTCAGAATCTATGGCTCAGACCTTTTCATGTGGTTGAGAAGATTGGGGTAGGCACTTATCGGTTACAGAATTTGAGGGGGGAACCTAACGCCCTCCCATTAAATGGCCAAGCCCTAAAACAATATTTCCATTAAAAAAAAATTAATTAAATTTTTTTAATTGAGTTGAGTTTTATTTCTGTGTGCGTGTTTCATGAGTTTTGTTTCAACTAGCTCGATTGCGAATTTGTTTTTATTTTCTTTTACTGTTTTGATTTTTGCACTTTTGAAGGTTGTGTTTAGAAATACAATGGTTGACCTCAAATCATGCGACATAACGAACTCTGTTCCTAACTCATCTCTCACATACAACACAAGAAATGTCGAGGAACTTGCAATTGTTTCGAGGGGTCCTTTGGCTAACCTACGAAAATGAACAACTCTGGATAAATGTAGAAGTGTTTGCTAGGTGGTTTGGTGAAACCTTAAAGGAAAGTTGATAAGCTGAAAATGACTACATGAATCCCGAGGAAAAATCTAGAAACAGATTCACCTTAACCATCTCACTTTGCAAAATAAACAGACGTCATACTCTCCCACTCGCCGAGGGAATTTTTCCGAAATAAAACTGATTTTATCAATTGATTGAACAGTAGGAGAGGGTATGCAGATAACTCTGTCGAGGCTATGGATGCTCGCTGGAAGCAGAGCAATGTCTATGATGTCGGGGTGACTTCGTCGTGGCTATGGACACTCGTTGGCATTGGAGTAACACCATAGCAAGTGAGTAAAGGTAACTAAAGGCTCCATGTCAGTGAATACTTTACTATAATTTTGTAAAAGAGGGAATGAGTCAAGGTTACAGGAAACGAAGGAGGAATAAAGGTTAAAAACCCCACAGGCAGACCCGAAAGCATCAACCGGAGAATTTCAAATGCAAGGGTAAAAGAGGCTCTAATTTAAAACCAATTAAGTTCTCCATCAACTTTCACATCAGTCGAGTCTAAAGGAAGAACATGGATTCTGCTTTCGCCTAGTAAGCCGTTATTTTTTGAGCACTCAACACACCCTAAAAATTTGATGTCAAATTTTACTTTTTGGGTACCACTTGATCTTTTTCATTGACTAATTCGACTTCAGTATGAAAAATGTTTCTTGTGCTTATCATTTTGTTTCTCATTTAAGTCTCTCAAAGTTTGCTTGAACATGTGAAAACCCATAACTTAAAACATTAGCATTTAATTAAAGAATCAACAACCAAAAATTTTCCCCGACACGCTCAAAGATTCGACATCGGGAAGAATTAAAGATGAAATAAAATCACTCGAGAAAACCGCAGTTGCCGAGCGCCGATCCTCATCAGCGTCGACAAAATGAGGTTTTCTTTCGTGACATGAATCACACAGGGATATCGCCGATGACCGATCCCTTCGACATCGGCAAAAGGCTAAAAGATTAAGTGTTAATGAATAAATAAAGGCTTCATCGATAGCCGATCCCCAATAACTATCAACATCAGAAAGTTTCAGAAGTCTAGCCCGCAGAGAACGTGATAAGTTGATCCCTGGTCGTCGACCCCCAATACCTTTCGACATCAACAATCCCAGGTTTATTTTAACACACACATCTTGTTGAAAACCTCGACTCTGATTGAGATACATGATCAAACCACCTGTCCTCATCTACCATCTATCATTTCCAAAGTGGTTAAACATGTGATCTAGTTTTCCCCTAAGTCGTTATTGGTTCTAGAGGCTCAGGTCGCACCCTGAATCAGTTTTTCCACGTCAGCACCGTACGATGAAATTAATCAGCGTCAGAAGTTCTTCTCAGGAGGATACCAATAAGAACATTCACCATGTATGGACGATCCCCGATCTTCCAACTAAGAAAGAGATGCAATGGGACGTTTTAGCGCTAAGATACGTTAGATCTGAAGCATTTAAAGAACTAATTAATTCCAAATCTCGCATTAGTTATTAATTTGTGTGTGGATCAAATAATCCGTTTGAAATTGCTGATAGGGCAAAACACCCTCCGCGCCTCCTCCGTCAACCCATGATGAATTAAATTGCAGGGATTCGGCGACAGATCTCATTTGATTTCCACGCATAACCTGAGTTAATTGGTTGATACGACACGGTAGTTTCTTCCCCATTTAAATTCTTTTGAGTAGTTCATAAACAAGGTCATCATGCACAAAGAAGTTTAGAGCATCCAGAGGAGCGAGACGAGCAATCTGGAAGAAGTTTCTAAGGTCCCGTGAGTATTAAACAACAGGTTTAGCAAGCGTTACAGGTATGTACCAGTCTATGGATTTTTTATGCTTAACTTCATTCATTTTTATTCGGTGTTACTCTGTACGCATGCCCTAAAGATTGATTTCGATGGTAGGAACAATGCCTCCAAGAAAAACAACCACCAGGAAATATTCGAGAGCACCAAAGCTAAAGGAACCAGATGTAGGAGAAGGCTCTTCCTCAGTGGTTGCAAAACAATTGGAATTTACTCCAAATACCGTGCCCATCATCGAGACATCCACCAAGGAGGTTTTCATTTAGCCTTCGTCCTTTGGAGACATAGAGGCTAGCATAGGGACCAAGGCAGTACTCCCGAACTAGGGAGAACTTTTCCAGAAGATCAAGTGGGAAGAATTCCCTGAATATACCCCGCACAATCATCCTGATATGAGGAAAATCGACGATGAAGTTTTTTTGAATATCCAAAGGTCATACCTACACATGGTAGCATGCAAAACTCTAGTATTCCCCTGCATAGAACTCCTCAAGTGGCTTATCGATCACACTAACACACAAATATGTTTGATCAATGACGACAATGGCGAGTGTGTTGGGGTTTTCCTTTCGTTGGAGGTGCATAATTACTACAAGCTCAGAGACCTGGAGGAGTGACTGAACATCGATTTTTTTATAATATTCTATGAGAAACATGACACCAACCAGGTGATGGTTTCATGGTGGAGAGAGGATAAAACGTTCACCAATCGGACCTCCGAATGGTACCCGATGACCAACTTAAGAGAGTCATAAATCTATCTAATGGCCCTCATCTGTTGGTTGTATGAGGAGAAAGATTATTCTAGGTTTTCAGAGGCATGGATGCCTCTAGCTTACACGATATCCATTTATGGGAGAGGTTTTAACTGAGGCACCATCATTTCCAAGCAATTGAGCATTTGCATTGAACAGGCTCAAACAACAAAAGAAGGAGAGGCTCCATCCTTCTACATGGATTCTTATTTATTGGACGTCATCAGTGCCAGAAATGCCTTTGCCCGAATGAATTTGAGCTGGCAAGCCTCAAAACTCTTGATCCATGTATATTTGAACATCTTGTGGGAGAATAGGTACAAGAAATCCTACTCCCTCATCTGTGATCAATTCATCACGTGCATTCATTTTATGTTGTTTAAAAAGGAGTGCCCAAGACTATCGACTGTGGCCAAAAAGATGATATCAAAGGTTGGACACTGGTATCTAGATGAGCGCGATACCTACATTAGGGTTTTTGGAGCCACCAGAGCACCACACTTATTACCTTTGTATGTCCTTGATCGACTAGTAGTAGGGGAAATCTGCTACCAGACCATCCTGCAAGGTTACAATGATACTCTGATAAAAGATAAGAAGCGAGAATTCATACCTTATGGATTCCATATAGGTTTCTACATGGTAAAAAACACCGCTCAAGCCAAGTAGGAAGGGTTAAGCTAGTTAGAGTTCTGATTCCAGATTGGTCATTTTCACAAGCACGAACCAAAGGGTCTAGTCCTGAAGCACGCGTCACAAGTATCATCCTACTGGCCATACGCCCATGACAGGTTTGAAGATGATATTTTCACAGAAAATGAGCATGATTGGGATGAAGTTGTGGCAAGGATGGTTGATCCTAGGATGACCAGATTCAAATCCATGATCCTGGATGAACAAGCGACAACCCCAGAACAATTGGATCAAGGAGCCCTCTGGGACAGAGAGGAAAGAATAGAAGTCGAGACAGTAGAAGCTGCCCAAGAAGCGGCCAAAACAACATAGATATCCCAGGTAACCCCGGTACAATATAGGAGTTACCCCGAGGCTTAGGATGCGTGGGAGAGAGGGTTACTCATGTATGAACAAGCTCAATGGATGATGAATCAGATGCGAGATAACCCGGACCTCGTCAAGATGCCAAGGCTTCTGAATGATAGCCCAGAAGAAATCCCGACAGGACCAAGAAAACTTGAATTCATAGACCTTGATAACATCAATGGGTAAGATGACCTCGAATCCACAATGCCACTGGTCGGAACGCCGACAGGTATTGCAACGTAACCGGAGGCAATTGGGGTATCGGTAGAAACAAGTGCATCAGACCCCCTCTGCGAGCTAATTAAAATCTATGATGATGATGAGAGACTGAAAGTATCTCTCGAGACCCCTTGTGTGTGTCGAAGAAGAAAAGGGACCTGAGAAGACATCTTCTCCTTTCCCCGATATCCAAACCCAGGAGGTCCCATAGAAAGAAAAGGAAGTCGAAAGTGTCCCAGACACTAAGTTGTCTGATGTGTCGGCCACCCAAGAAGATAGTCCTAGAGATGAGCCGAAGTCAGGTGGGCTAGAGGAAAGAACCCCACAATAGGAAGTCATCGTTTCAACGACCGATGAACAAGTAAGTATCAAGTCTATCACCGACACCTCTATTTATATCGGTACTTAGACGCTCGATGAGTGACAAATAGAAGCCGATCTTTCAGAGCATAATGAGAAAGTACTATCAGGACACCACATAGGTCACGATGTACCTAAGGAGAAAGTTCACAGATGAGGGACACTTATTCACCGCAAAAATAGTTGAGCTTCAGGAAGATACTCTCATGGCACTCGCGACGTGTAAGGATATGGAGCGGTGGTACAAAAAAGCATAGCAAGCCATGGAGAGAGTCGACTACATTGGTGCAATCCAACATGGCCAAGATAAAGAAGAACACGACATTCAGGTGTTAAACAAAAGCAGTCTTGATTGCATAAAGAAGTCAGCCGAGTATTGGGAAAAAATATCTCGGGAACCACACCGAGAAATTCAAGAGAAATGGGCCAAGTGTGAGAAACACTAGAGTAAGATCAATCATGTAATGAAGGACATCAAACTCCCTGAGTTCGGCACACCCGATGACTTTGTCGACTTGCGTGACATAGTCAAATCACACACCAAGCAAGATTCATCATGGGTCGAAAGGCTGGCAAAGGTGATCGACACAGCGCTAGGACAGGTGCAACAATTTATGGAACACCCGATCAAAGTTCAGGTTATGTTACAATAGTTAAGTACCAGTTTGATCAAGTATCAGGCCCATGTAGTGGAGATTAGAGAAATTTACGCAGCCTCGATGTAACAACACAGATTTCCATATGCCCACACCTGTGAGGAGCTATTCATCAATTGGTCAGAATACAAGAAGAATCACCCATTTAAAGTGATAACTTGAGGTGACTATTAGAAAAACTGTTAGGAGAAAATGCCACGTGGTGAATTTTTGTTTTGACTAACTTCACTTTAGCCATTATTTTTAGTTAATTTTATGTTATAAATAAGATCATCGACCGATTAGTCAATGGTCGATGGTTGTTGCAAGAAACTCTCCTTTATGGTTTTGTTAAGAACTATTTCCGAGCTACCTTGAATTGAGAAGTCCTTCTGGACTAGAGACAAGTTTATATTTTCATCAGATGCATGTGTGATTGGACGTGGAGAAGAACTATTTCCTATCTCATCTCATAAATGGATGTTGTAATGAGTAAGAGCTATTGAATCTATTGTTAAGTTATCTGATGCAATGTTTTACAATTCTTTTCTTTAATGATGAAGATGAATAGTTGTGTTATTATGTGACGGATGATTAGAGTAGGTGAATTATTTTACTTACCATTTTTATCGCATATGTGTTTTCTTTCTGATATTTAGTATCTCAGACAGTAATTGGATGATCACATGGTTAATGTATTAGTACTAGTCCCGTGGTATAAAATTGTCGTCTGCATGCTTGAGTAGTGGGTTATCCCAAGCTCAGCCTCTTCTCTAGTAGTTAAACATTTTTCCCATTTTATTGTCAAGTTGGTTTATATCGGCTTCCATCTTATATCGGTCCCACCTAAGAGAAAAATACAAAAAGAGAAAGTCCAAACTGAAGGAGACGCCTCAACAGAATTGGTGCTAGAAGGAGGGCTTGAAGAACAAATGGTTGAATACATATTCCATATAATATTTCAGACATCCTATATATTCAAAATAGCCCACATGCATGGCTAGTCATTCCCAAGATAGCCCACACACACTGAGTACTCCTGAAACAAGTGACTCACCCCAGCCCAAGGAAGAATGATTGTTCCCTAATATACCTTACGCTCTTCCTCATGAGGAATTAAATCAATTCATAAGAATCACAAGAGCGTACACCCGATAGATCGATGCATTGTCTTTAGCTTCGATACTTCCTCGAAGACAAAAAATAAGAAGACGAATGGTCGACACCCCCGACCATGTTTTTGTGCACACAGTATAATACCTAATAGATTTTGCAATCTCTGAAATTGAACATCCTCTCAATATGATCCCTGAAATGCCAGTCGATGACGTCTCTAAACCAAACGATATTTTGGAAGAGGAGGAGTTTAACTCAAAATCTGAAGATATGGAAGAAAACAACTACCATGAGGAATAGGGATGAAACCCACCTCAGAACAACCAACCTTGGTTGGCCAGAGATGCTTTGGCCATTCCAAGACGAGTACATAATCTTCCTTGAGACGCAGAGAAGTTACTTCCTAAGTTTGACCCTGAGACCTCAGGATTGCCTGAAGATCATATCAAGAAATTCATACTAGCGATCAGACTTATGAATGTCCAACATGAAGTTGTAGTATGATGACTATTACCCTATACATTTGAGAATTCAGCTTCCACATGGCATTTTAATCTTCTTATGGGATTTATAACTAGCTGAACGAAGTTTCAGAAGGATTTTCTAGATAAATTTGAAGAAGAAACTACTACAGGAGCTTTGATGGCTGAAATGTTTGCCACCACCATGAGTTCAAAAGAAAGGGTTAAATATTTCAATCAAAGATTCACAACTATCTTGAAAAAATTCCAACCCAAATCTAAACCTACCCAGAAGTTGCAAATCGAGCTATACTCTAATACCCTCCTAGGTGTTATTTCCATGTTTGTGAAGAGGGTTGCCAAGCGAACCTTGGTTGAGAATTTTGAAGAAGCCAAAATGATTGAATTCCAAATGAAAGGATGCAAAGAGAGTCAGGTCTCCTTATTCAAGAAAGAAGCTCAACCCCCTCCTTGGAGAGGGCTATTGCTCACTAGACCCTCAGGGAAACGAGCAGAACAAGCTCCTGAAAAGGGTTACAGAAACATAGAATACCTATAATGCATGGTTAAGAAGTTAACAAATGAAATCATAGACATGAAAAGAAGTGTTGGGGAGGGAAACGAAGGCCAAAGGCCCTATAAGCCTTTCTTTAAAAGAAATCCGCAATTCAAATCAATTGAACCCCCCCAACTAACCTAAATATCGATTTAGGAAATGTAGCAGCTGATTCTTTTTGTACTTATCACCAAGAAAATCACTCTGAAAGAGACTGCTCTCAATGGGTGCCTGCCATGAATTTAATGGCCAATCGGTTCGTGGATGAAGTCTCCCTGACCAAACAACCAAGCGGTTCAATTATGAATGTTGTTGATTAAAAAGAGATTGTTCCACCATGAGATACAACCATGTTGATATGGGATCTTGAACTAATCATGCCTTCCAACGACTTATTTGAGTCTCAAGAACCACCTGCAGAGGTCACGGTTGTGCAAACACATAGTAAGGGTCCACCTGTCTCGAAATATCCTATTACTACCCAAACGTTGGGGAAAGTTCAACTCCCGATCACTCGAAAGAACCTTTTTATCCCCGTAAGAACCCTATTAGCATCCATACCCAATAATCGCCCAAATTGGATTACAGCGTAGTTGAAGATTTGAAGAAGTTGAATGCTAATATATCAATTATGGACATATGTAGGATCCCTCAGCAAAAGGACTTCCTACTACAAGCTTTGAAATCAGTATAAAACCCTACAACAAGCATTGATCAACAAAGGAATCTAACTCCCACAGACCTAGGGAATAAACTAACGGTAAACGCCTGCTCATAAAAGAAGGGGAGACCTTTTGTCCCACCTTTCATTTTAACCTTTGAAGTCTTCAACAAGAACCTTCATAATTGTTTGGTCGATTCAGGAGCATCCTCTAACGTTATGCCTTTGTCTATCTGTAAAAAACTAATCGCAGTTCCTCTCAAGAGTGATAAGCATGTAATACAACTAGACAAAACCCAGGTGAAGGTCATGGGAGAAATCAAAGATGTAATGATCAAAATAACCATGCATCCTAAGTTTGTGCAAGTGATTGACATCATTATAGTAGATATTCCAGAAGCTTATGGATTATTATTAAAACGAGATTGGTTTGAGAAGTTAAATTGATACTTTAGTACAGACTGGGCACACCTTTGGCTACCATTAAAGGGGCACAAGAATATGACCAGGATTGATAGAGAAAGGTATTTGAAACATAGTGTAACTGACCTAGAAACCCCAAACAAACCATCATCGACATATTTCCCTATGCTAGGAAATTATTCCTGTGACTCCTACTTTGGGAAAATCTTCCCTCTTTCATATGATGTCCCTCTCACTCAGAATTCCGAAATGATTTTTCAGGAGGATTTTCCCATAGCGTCGAAAGAAACCCTCTTCTGTCAGCAACCTGCATTAGAAATCACAAAACTAGCAGGAGGAAAATAGCAGAGTAATAAGGAAGGGGAAGCTGACACGTATTGCCCGCAAGATTGGACCCTATACTTTGATGGATCTAAATCGCTGGAAGGGTCTGGGTAGGGTGCATCCTCACTGATCCAAAGGGTAAACATCATCTCCTATCCTGTAGACCCGAGTTCAAATGCACCAACAAAACCACCGAGTATGAAGCGCTAGTACAGGGGTTAAAGAAATCCATAGACTTAAATGTCAAGGAATTAAAGGTTTTTGGGGATTCTGAAATTATCGTTAGACAAGTAAGGAATACTATACATTGCAACTCCTTGCACCTAAAGAATTAGAACAGGAAGTGCACAGGTTAATAGAGCATTTTGAAGCTTTCAATATTACAACGATCCCCGAAGCAAAGTATATCCTTGTTGATTCCCTGGCCACAGCTTCTTCAAGACTATCACCTCTAGAAGATTATGAAGCCTCCCAGTTCACTGTGGAGCTACTCTACAAACCATCGGTGCCTCACAACATTTCTAATTGGAAGGTCTTTGAAGGGGATGAACATATCATAAAATTTATGACTAACCAAGATAATTCTAAGGACCTAGCTATTGACGATGAAGTATTCCAGGAACAATCAATGGAAACTAATCCTTAGACAAGTCAACCAATTAACAAATCGAAGTCTCACACAATACCGAAGGGGATAGCTAACTTATAAAATATTTTTGACCTAAAAGAATGATTTGAGGGGCCTAAAAATGTGAAGACCGATAGTTCATGTCCCATGCATGAAACTATAAATCTCGGAACCCCGGAAAACCCAAAAAATATAAATCTCGGTAAGACTATATATAAGGTGGAAATGAAGGCTTATATGAAATTGTTCAGACAATATCAAGATGTCTTTGCATGGTCCTACCGAGATCTAAAAACTTGTTGGCCCTAGACCAAGTATTGAGGATCCTTGGTAAGGTTTGACCTATGTTTTGGACTTCCATAGGCTATTGAAGGCAGAGCGCAAGATGAAGCGAAGATCACGGGATCTCGACCCCTTTTATGGCCCTTTCTGGAATTTAGGATTATGTAATGGGTATAGGGATGTTGGCCCATGGATTTACCCATGCTTAGGCCTATTTTGTAATGTATAAATAAGTAGCTAAGCGAAGTAAGTTGAGACCTACAAGTTCGATCTGTGTGATCGAAAGTGCTAAGTGCTGAGTAGAGATTACTTCTGAAAACTTGTTGGCCCTAGACCAAGTTTTGAGGATCCTTGGTAAGGTTTGACCTATTTTTTGGACTTCCACAGGCTATTGAAGGCAGAGCGCAAGATGAAGCGGAGATCACGGGATCTCGACCCCTTTTAGGGCCCTTTCTGGAATTTAGGATTATGTAATGGGTATAGGGATGTTGGCCCATGGATTTACCCATGCTTAGGCCTATTTTGTAATGTATAAATAAGTAGCTAAGCGAAGTAAGTTGAGACCTACAAGTTCGATCTGTGTGATCGAAAGTGCTAAGTGCTGAGTAGAGATTAATTTTGTGCATGTTGTATGAGGCTTGTAGAGCTCAGTGCAAGTGAGTGTAAGAGATTGAGAAGAGGCTTAGTGTTGTAACCTAGCCCGGGGGAGGAGGATCTAGCGAGGTGCGCAGATCTCCTATCCTCTGTGAAATAGGGTTTTTGTGGCTCTGTGCATGTAACTGATTGAATAAGTTAATAAAGAAGATGAAGAGTTGGTGGACATAGCCCTAGGGTGGGGGTGAACCACATACATGCTATGTTGCTATTCTTTTTGCGATGTATTGATGTTTTTATATGTTAACTTTCTTAGTTCTTCGATATATATGAATGGTAGATAGATATATTAATGCTATGTGCTTAATAGTATGGATGAATACTAGATATGGCCTATGTGGATATGCTTAGTGCTTGAATATTGTAGATCTGGTTAAATACTGCAATGCTCTGTAATTAGGGTTTAACTGCACTGTAAACTAAGACTGGATATTGATGAACTATAACTGCTAAGTGCCCTGTAAGGTGTTACAGTCACATATATGTGTCCCGGCTAAGATTGTAGACACTGGAGTCCTGCAACCACCCCTGCCTCTACCTCGGGTGAGACTTCCTCTGCTTCGCAGGTGTTGCCAAAAGGGTCGGTATTTAGGATTTTGTTGGTGCGTTGTTGTAGTGTTGAACTCCGGGTCTGTCCTTGTGCCAACAAATGGTTACGTTGCCAGGACTAAAACTGTGATTGTTGGGAACTAAGGAAAGAGAAGCTTTGTGTGAAGATCCGACATGAAATTGTGAAAGCTCTGTGCGTAGATCTGTCGCTCTAGTGCACAGTATTTTACTCTATCTGTGAAGCTCTATGCTAAGAGAAGAACTGTCAAATATGAAGAAAAGAGGTAAGATATGAACGGTTTGTGCTTTGAGAAAGGTAAAAGTGAGATTATTTTCTTAAAGAGGTAAGATATGAAAGCTCTATGCTCTGATAAAGGTAAGAATAGTGAAACATTTTAGATTTGGAAGCTTTGTGCTCTGCTGAAGATAAGATGAGTGGAAATTTTTGTTTGTAAAGTATGGATCTAGGTATGTTTGATAAGATTTATTCTAGCTTGAAAACTAGGGCACTGATAGAAGAAAAAAGATTTGATATGAGTAGATCTGATAAGAATAGTGAAAGATATGTTATACCTATGCATAGAGAGAATGTTTGGACTAACAAAATGGATGTAGGATCCTAGAATGAATTTTTTGTAGGTTAGCTACAATGATCCTAGTGCACAGTACATGAAAGGTTGGGGACCATTTAGAAGAAAACTAGGATTAACCCTTTGTTACAGTTGCATAAGACCGAGACATCTGGCTAAGGAATGCCCTGGTAGAATATCTCGTTGTCTTTGTTGTAGAGCTATGGACCATGAAGTATTGGATTTCCCTAGAATGATTGCTAAAGTTGAAAGAATGAATATGAACCAAGAAAACCCCAAGGCAGATCCAGAAACTGAGATTAATGTAGAACCTCAGAAAGAATCAGAAAAAGTATTGCTACAGATGAAAGAAACCCTGAATGACCACTGACATGTCAGCTTATCAGAGATCTTCAAAGAAAAAGAGTGCATTGAAGCAAAAATAAGAGACTTCGACATTGACTATGTTCTGGAAGAGGAAACACAGGTGAATATCATGACAAAAATAACTTGAGAAATTTTAGGAGAGCTTGCTATGATTTATTCATAGGGAGGAATAAGATTATTCAAAGGAAAACTGATAACCCTATGTAGAAGACTTACCCAGATATCTATGAGTGCTCATGGAACTTCGACAAAGGAAGATTTTGAGGTTGTTAAATTTATTGAGAACAACACCCCATTTGCTATGTTACTAGGAAAACCTTGGATTTAAAGAGATCATAACAGAAGGAAGGAAGAAGAAGTCTTAGAGAAGAAGAAACAAGAGTTGAAAGATTTCATGACCAGGAGGATCACACAACAGATTGAAGAACATGAGAACAGATTGAAGCTACTTAGGACCAAATACTTGGATGTTGAAGTTGCAAGAACACAAGAATATTTGTAGAAGACTGAAGTACCTATCCCTGATAGAGAATAAGTATTACCCTTGAATCTTAGGAAAAAATCTCAACAACGCGAAGTTACTATGCCAAAAGAAGACAAGAATCATAATGGGAAGAGGAATAATGAGATGAAGCTCACTAGAAAGAAGGCTTGAAATCTCAGCAATAAGAGAGCAAAGATCAAAAAGTTACAGAAGGTTCCATAGGAAACTTCGCAAAGGGAAAATTTACAAAACAAGACTTTGTCGGGATATCAGAACAACGTCACATGGCACTTCGCTATGGCGAAGAAATATAGTTGTTGGGAATAGTATAATCGTTAGACTGATACCTCGAACAGGGAGAAAGGAATTTATGGTCAGAAAGATCGCCACTAGGCCGTTGGGACTGCGTCGTAACGGACATAACTAAATTAATGAAGGTCTCTTGTCTGTTGAAAAGATCTGTTATGTTGTTGTCTACTTATTTTGTCGACTGTTGCACTGAGAACACTTTTGCAAATTGTATCCGAGATAACTCATTGCTACCGCACTGTGATTAGTAACTCGACACCAGTTGTATTGTTTTGCGCACTCATTCATCCATCCGATCTAAGTGTGTATGTCAAACAAGCTCAGCGCCGCAGAGAAAATCATCGAAGAAGTTCTCATCGATCTCATGGCCGAGAGAGTAATGTTTGCAAGTATTCAAGCATCCTCGACGAGAGGAGTGCAAGCCTCTCCGTCGACCGCTCACAGATCCGTACCATCCCGAGTCATCACAGAAAAGAGAACCAAGCACAGAGATGACCTAGAAAATGTGAAGTTGATCCCGACCATATTGCCCGATTACATCCCGCCTCTGGCCAGCGCGGTGAGTTGAGATAGTGTGCCAAGAGATTTTGAGTACACCATGGTTACTAAGTACCTCCCGAAGGGGATGCGTCCAGTGAGAGCACAGCAGGACAAGATCCCAGTGTTGAAGTTCAACGACTTCAACCTCAGAGATTGCAAGAACCTTAGCATGCTCGCCTCGTATAAATACTTAACCAAGACGAAGGGGAATAATTCGAAGATAGTCCCCTAGCTGTGGACGATGAACCTTGCACAGTCCACCCTACTGAATGTAATGAAAATACCACACTTCGGAAGGCACCAGGAATTTAACACTTGTGTCAAGTTACTCCTTTCATGTTACCATGGTGGTTACTTATGGCTCAACCGTCGTATCACAGTCGATCCGATGTTGATCCATAGGATCACAAGATTGAGTATGCAAGGACCTGATCCGCACGACTTCTATCCAGGAAAAGCCACAGATCGCGCAATAGCACAAAATATCAAGGATACATACGACGATGTGGATAAGGGGACATGAGGCTACAAGGTAGCTTCCATCCAGAATGGCATAGTGAGCCTAGCATGTCAGTTAATTGCAGGGAAGATAGTACAAAATAACCAACCCACACAGGTCACAGGATTTGTCTTTGACCTTGCAGGGAAGTGCGTGGAAGTTCTACAGATGAACTGGGCGAAGTACCTAGTTAATCAGCTTGAATTGGACTTCCGCGAAGCAGAGGATCAGGGCTATGAATTCTATTTTAGTTGGATCCTAATCCTCATCACAGCTGTTGCTTGGGAAATGTCAAAAGGTGTGACCTTCCCGGACATCAAGCCATTCGAGCCACTTGATGCGAAGTTCACCACGCTCTAGTACTTGAGCGATATGAGAAAACAATGGCAGTTCAACGTTGTTTTTCACACATATTACCTCCAATTGAAGATAGCCATCGAAGTTGAACCTCACATGACTCCGAACACCCTATAGAGGTTCTGACCCCTGATGAAGTTTTGCGCATATCGACACTTCATCTACATTATAGTGTGAGAAGATGAGCATAAGGAGGAGCTTCAGTCGTACTACAAGCTCATGGAAGAGGACCTTGAGGAGATCAATAAGGACTGGTTGGAAAACCTCCTTATTCCCGCAGACCCTGCAGAGATGTCTGAATATGACAACCCAGAGACCATGCACAAAGAACATGATACACCCCAACACAATAGAAGGAAGAAAAATGAAGAGGTCCAAGACTTAAGCAGCGCCTCAAGCAAGAATTCTTCAGTATCACCTGACCGAGGGGGTGATGACGAAGTAGAAGAGTTAAATGGAAAA
Source organism: Picea engelmannii (assembly GCA_009831015.1). Lineage (NCBI taxonomy): Eukaryota > Viridiplantae > Streptophyta > Pinopsida > Pinales > Pinaceae > Picea > Picea engelmannii. Next base: position 105,175 of record ML796078.1, read on the forward strand.
GAAGCTGAACAAAAATAAGGCAAAGTAACATCGCCTCGATATGAGACCAATCCCCTGAAGAAGAGGAAGGTTTTTCCCTCAAAACCTTCTTCCCGGAAGAAATCTAGAGCCACCATGACCAGGATGCAGACTGTACTCACTACCGATGATTTTGAATTCATCATAGCATCCCTAAACGACGGATCGTAGGAAATCATGTAGAAACAAGAATCCAAGTAAGAGGAAATGTATGATAGAATTGAGGTCGAACTTCGAAGGGTACAACATGCCCTTCAGTCCAGTCGTGCAGTGTCCACTACGCCCCTGCCATCGGGAGAACTAGATTTTGGAGATGAGCCATCCCAACTTTGTCAACTAGCAGATGCAATCGAAGCTTGCCTTCGTCGAGCACAAGAAGAAACAGAACAAGACACCCAGGCCTTGAATCAAGTGCAAGGATTACTCGTAGAACAACGCAGAGTTTCAGAGCAGGAGAAGGTTTCTCTCTAGGCAAAATTGGAAGAGGAGAAAACACAGATGCAACAAGAAAAAGAACAGTTGCTCGCAGAGAAACTCGAAGTGAAAGAAGAAGTCAAAAAATCTCTTCGCTCTATGACAGGATTAGATACACAGGCATAAGACCGAGTCACGCATCAAGTAGAACAACTCACAGAAGCTATCCAACAACTACAACAATGAATAACAGACTTAGAGCTCCGCGCAATGATCGACACTCCGCAGGATGTGAGGGATCAAAGAGATGTAACTAGTCGAGGAACGGTTGAAAGAATAAAGGTGCTTGCCATGGAATGCAAGAAATTGAGTGATCATAGTTCCCAGATGTATGAGCGAATCACTGAGAATCCAGAAATGAAGACACCGGAGTCACAGCTCCAAGAGGCGAAGTATCAAGCATAAACAATATAGGCGTAGTTGAATCCCCTATCAGTTGTTGAAAGGATGAAGCGATCCCAAGAGTAGTGCACTGCCCAGTCGCAAGTCCACACCATTCAGAGAAAAGTCATGGAAGTGACTCAGAGGTTCCAACCTGTACAGGATGAGGCTTACCAATTGTTTAGAGAGATCGAAGGTCGAGGATCAGAATTGGAGAAAGTTGTCACTGCAGCTGAACAACGCCTAGAGGGACCTGCCAACGAAGTTGTTATCCAGGAGTTCGTTGAACAGGAGGCCATGGCACAACAACAAGCCGAAGAAGCTTGAGCCAATCTCGAGGTTTTTGAGGTAGAATTATCCAGATCAAAGTGACTCGGGATGAGTCACAGGTGAGTGTTGGGGGCCTGTTGTCCCTTGACCAAGTTTTGAGGATCCTTGGTCAAGTTTGACCTATTTTTGGGACTTCAAAAGGCTGTCGAAGGTGGAGCAGAAGACGAAGCGGAGATCGCGGGATCTCATCCCCTTTTAGGGCCCTTTTTGGGATTCAAGATTATGTAATGGGTATGGAGATGTCGTCCCATGGGTTTACCCATGCTTAGGCCTATTTTGTAATGTATAAATAAGTAGCTAGGCAAAGTAAGTTGAGACCTACAAGTTTGATCTGTGTGATCAAAAGTGCTAAGTGCTGAGTAGAGATTGATTTTGTACATATTGTATGAGGATTGCAGATTTCAGTGAAAGCGAGTGTAAGAGATTGAGAAAAGTCTTAGTGCTGTAACCTAGCCCGGGGGAGGAGGATCTAGCGAGGTGCAAAGATCTCCTTTCCTCTACGAAGTAGGGTTTTTTTGGCTCTGTGCATGTAACTGATTGAATAAGCTAATAGAGAAGATGAAGAGTTGGTGGACGTAGCCCCAGGGTGGGGGTGAACCACGTACATGTTGTGTTGCTTTGCTTTGTGTGATGTATTGATGTGTTTATATGTTAACTTTCTTAGTGCTTCAATATAGACGAATCACAGATAGATATGTTAATTCTATGTGCTTAATAGTATGGATGAATACTAGATCTGACCTAAGTGGATATGCTTAGTGCTTGAATATAGTAGATTTGGTTAAATACTGCAATGCTCTATAATTAGGGTTTAACTGCATTGTCAACTAAGACTGGATATTGATGAACTATAATTGCTAAGTGCCCTGTAAGGTGTTACAGTCACAGATCTGTGTCCCAGCTAAGGTTGCAGACACTGGAGTCCTGCAACCACCCCTGCCTCTACCTCGGGTAAGACTTCATCTGCTTCACAGGTGTTTCCGAAAGGGCTGATAGTTAGGGTTTTGTTGGTGCATTGTTATAGCATTGAACTCAGAGTCTTCCCCTGTGCCAATAAAACTTATGATACCTGTGTCATTCAACACACTATCCCTTTAAAACCTGAAGTGAAACCCTTCCAACATAAGCTCTGAAAGTATCATCCTTCCCTGGAGCCCCTCATGTGTCAGGAATTGAAGAAACTGTTAGATGCCAAAATGATCTTCTAGGTAAGTAAAAAGTCAAGGGAGATCCGCCTATGCGTGGATTTTAGAAACCTCAATAGAGCTTCGGAAAAAGACAACTACCCCATCCCACCAATGGAACAACTCTTGCAAACTGTGTCTGGCTCTGAAATTTTCTCTTTGCTGGTCACTTTCTTAGGTTATAACCAAGTGCTGGTTTCAAAGGAAGATCATTTGGAAACTACCTTCTGAACCAAGTGGGGAAATTTTGCTTATAAACACATGCCTTTTGGGTTAATCAATGCAGGAGAAAATTTCCAGAGGGCTATGGATGTAGCTTTTCGGGGGTTAATCAACAAGTGTGTAGTAGCTTACTTGGACGATGTGACTGTGTATTTAAGGAACAAAGAAGACCACATCCAACACTTGACCCAGATTTTCGAAAGGTGTATAAATTATGGTATATCCCTAAATCCTAAGAAAAATATTTTCGGTATCAAAGAGGGAAAGCTCCTAGGCCACCTTATATCTCAAGCCGACATTCACATAGACCCGGAAAGGATTAAGGCCATAGTGCAACTCCCATTGCCTCACAAAAAGAAATATGTGCAGTCGTTCTTCAAGAAAATCAATTTTGTGAGAAAGTTCACTCTCGATTTCATAGAAACTATCAAGCCCTTACAAAAGATGATCGGTAAAGATGTCGAATTTAAGTGGGATGATGAACGAAAGAAGGCCTTCAGCGACATCAAGAACTTTATATCCCAAGCCCTCGTGTTGCGAAGTCCTGATTTCAACAAAGATTTATTCCTCTACACTTTTTCCTTCGATCAATCGTTAGCTTCGGTTTTGACTCAGAAGGATGATGACAACAATGAGGCTCCGGTGTGGTTCATGAGCACTAACCTCCAAGGGGTGGAACTGAATTATCCTGCCATAGATAAACAAGCTTATGTAGTCTACAAAGAAGTAAATCATTTCATATTACATCCTTAAGAACCATACCAAAGTAATTGTACCTCACCCTGCAGTCTAATTCCTATTTACTCAACAGGATATGGGGGAAAGAAGAGGGAACTGGATGACAGTAGTCCAATAATTTGATCTAGATATAAAACCTGCTAAACTAGTTAAAGGGAAAGGGTTATGTAAATTTTTATCCAAAGCCTAGGACCAAGTAAAAGAAGATCCCGGATGGGATAATGAAATGACATTATGGTGTGGCAAATTTTCATACATCTCCCCAGGACAAGAGTCTTGGTACAAAAAAATGACTTATCTCCTACACCATGGGACTTGTCTAGAAAATATCAACCCTAGGGAAATGAGAGCTCTCAAGTTAAAATCCACACAATATCACCTCATAAATTCAGTACTCTTCTGGGTTAATTATGATGGGGTACTTCTAAGATGTCTTGAACGTATAGATGCAGCCAAAGTTCTGAAGAAACTCCATGACGACCTTGCCGATGGACATTTTGCAGGAGACACTACCGCTCACAAGATATTGAGAGCTGGCTATTATTGTCCCACTTTGTTCAAAGATGCCCATGGATATGTTAGAAAATGTAAAATTTGTCAATTAAGTGCTGGGAGAGAGAAGAGGGCAACAATCCCACTCCAATCGATGACCATTTCTAGGCCTTTTGAGCAATCGGGGTTAGATATCATAGGAGAGATTACACCAAGCTCTTCCGAACAACACAAGTACATTCTTACTGCCACCGATTATTTCACAAAGTGGGCAGAAACCATTCCTCTAACTCACGTAAACGAGAAGGTAATGATCCAATTCATAGAACAACAATTAATCACAAGATTCAATGTCCCTTCTGTTCTTGTTTTTGACAAGGCAACTTACTTTTTTTCCATCTTATTAACAGAGTTTTCACTAGACAAAGGAATAATAATTAGATACTCTACAAATTATTATCCACTGGGAAACGTAATGGCATAATCAACTAATAAGAACCTAGTAAGGATATTGAAAAAAAACGATTCCAGATAATTAAAGGAATTGGCATAATTTACTCCACAACGCTTTATGGGAAGATAGAGTCACACCCAAGGAAGCCATATGAAATTCCCCATACTTTCTAGTATATGGTTAGGAAGCCATTCTCCTGAACGGGCTTTATCTTCCATCTCTTCAACTGGCCCAAGTTTCCGGAGGACAACCTTCATCAGTCATACAACAAAGAATTGACACTCTACTCATGCTGGAAGAAGAAAGGGAAAAAGCCAAATCAAAATTCATAGCCCATCAGCAGGTCGTTAAAAGATGGTTTGACAAGAATAAGGCTAAAGAGAAGAATTTTGAAGTAGGAGAGTTGGTCCTAAAATGGGACAGAGCAAATGAGCCTAAAGGAAAACATTCTAAGTTTCAGAATCTATAGCTCAGACCTTTTCATGTGGCTAAGAAGATTGGGGAAGGCTCTTATCGGTTACAGAATCTAAGGGGGGAACCTGATGCCCTCCCAGTAAATGGCCAAGCCCTAAAACAATATTTCCATTAAAAAAAAATAACAATAATTAAATTTTTTTAATTGAGTTGAGTTTTATTTCTGTGTGCGTGTTTCATGAGTTTTGTTTTAGCTAGCTCGATTCCAAATTTGTTTTTATTTTCTTTTGTTGTTTTTATTTTCGCACTTTTGAAGGTTGTGTTTAGAAAGACAATGGTTGACCTCAAATCATGCGACATAGCGAACTTTGTTCCTAACTCATCGCTCACATACAACACAAGAAGTGTCGAGGAACCTACGGCTGTTTCGAGGGGTCCTCTGGCTAACCTACGCAAATGAACAACTCTGGAGAAATGCAGAAGTGTTTGCCAGGTGGTCTAGTGAAAACTTAAAGGAAATTTGGTCAGCTGAGAAGGACTACATGAACCCCAAAGACAAAGCTAGCAATGGATTCACCTTAACCATCTCACTTTTCAAAATAAGCATACGTCATCCTCTCTCACTCGTTGAGGAAATTTTGCTGAAATAAAACTGATTTTATCAAATGAGTGAACAGTAGAAGAGGGTATGCAGATAACTTTGTCGGGGATATGGATGCTCGTTGGTAGCGGATCAAGGTCTGTGATGTCGAGGTGACTACGCTGGGGATATGGACGCTCACTGGCAGTGGAGCAACACCGTAGCAAGTGAGTAAAGGTAACTAAAGGCTCCATGCCAGTGAATACTTTACTAGACTTTTGTAGAAGAGGGCATGAGTCAAGGTTACAGGAAACGAAGGAGGAATAAAGGTTAAAAACCCCATAGGAAGACCCAAAAGCATCAACCAGAGAATTTCAAATGCAAGGGTAAAAGAGGCTTTGATTTAAAACCAGTTAAGTTCTCCACCAGCTTTCACATCAACCGAGTCTGAAGGAAGAACAAGGATTCTGATTTCGCCTAGTAAGTTGCCATTTGTTGAGCACTCAACACACCCTAAAAAGTCAATGTCAAATTTTACTTTTTGGGTACCACTTGATCTTTTGCACTGACTAATTCGACTTCAGTATGAAAAATGTTTCTTGTGCTTATCATTTTGTTTCTCATTTAAGTTTCTCAAAGTTTGATTGAACATGCAAAAACCCATAACTTAAAATATTAACATTTAATTAAAGAATCAACAGCCAAAAAAATTTCTTGACGCACTCAAAGATTCGGCATCGGGAAGAATTAAAGATGAAAGAAAATCACTCGAGAAAAACACAGTCGCCGAGCACCAATCCTCATCGACGTCGGCAAAAGGAATTTTTATTTCGCGACAGGAATCACACAAGGATATCACCCATGACCGATCCCTTCGGCATTGACAAAAGGCTAAAAGAGTAAGCGTTGACGAAGAAATAAAGGCTTTGTCGATAGCTTATCCCCAATACCTTTCGACATCAATGAGTTTTAGAAATCTAGCCCACAGAGAACATGATAAGTTGATCCTCGATCGTCGAACCCCGATACCTTTCGACATCGAAAATCCCAGGTTTATTTTAACACATGCATCTTGTTGAAACCCCCGACTCCGATGGAGATACATGATCAAACCACCTATCCTCATCTACCATCTATCATTTCCAGAGTGGTTAAACATATGATCTAGTTTTCCCCTGAGTCGTTATTGGTTCCTAAGGTGCAAGTCACACCCCGAATCAGTTTTGCCACGCCAACACTGTACGAAGAAATTAATCGACATCGAAAGTTCTTCTCAGAAGGATGCCAATGAGAAAATTCACCACGTATCGCCAATCCTCGATCTACCCACTAAGAAAGAAACATGATGGGATGTTTTAGCGCTAAGATACATTAGATTCGAAGCATTTAAAGAACTAATTAATTCCAAATCTCGCATTAGTTATTAATTCGTGCATGGATCAAATCATTCATTTGAAATTGCTGATAGGGCACACCACCCTCCGTGCCTCCGTCATCAATGCATGATGAATTGAATTGCAGGGATTTGGAAGCAGATCTCGTTTGATTTCCACTCATAACCCGAGTTAATTGGTTTATACGACATGATAGTTTCTTCCCCTTTTAAATTCTTTCAAGCAGTTCATAGACAAGGTCATCGTGCACAAAGAAGTTCAAAGCATCTAGAAGAGCGAGACGAGCAATCTGGAAGAATTTTCCAAGGTCCAATGAGTATTAAACAACATGTTTAGCAAGTGTTACAGGTATGTACCAGTCTATGGATTTTTTATGCTTCACTTCATTCATTTTTATCCGGTGTTACTCTGTACGCATGCTGTAAAGATTGATTTCAATGGTAGGAACAATGCCTCCAAGAAAACCAACCACCAGGAAATCTATGAGAGCGCCAAAGCTAAAGGAACCAGATGTAGGAGAAGTATCTTCCCCAGCGGTTGCAAAACAATTGGAATTTACTCCAAATTCGGTGCCCATCATCAAGACATCCACCAAGGAGGTTTTCATTCACACTCCGTCCTTTGGAGACACATAGGCTAGCATAGAGACCAAGGTAGTACTCCCATACCAGGAAGAACTTTTTCAGAAGATCAAGCGGGAAGAATTCCCTGAATATGTTAAGGTTTAAGCTTTTAATAGAGTTCTTTTCATTTCATTAGATAACAATAACATAAGATAGGATCACTGAGAAATACACAATCACAAGAGACACATCATTTATCGTGGGAAACACTCATGGGGGAGAAAACCTAGCAAAACTTCCTTATTATAGATAGCTAATACAATGCCAAGAGATAACTCAAAAAAATACAAAAATTCCCCTCCCAAGAATGCGCCTCTCTCTCTCTCTCTCTCTCTCTCTCTCTCTCTCTCTCTCTTCTCCAACTGCAGCTTCGAAACTTGCTCCTCAATGAACAAGTGAGTGTGTGTCTAAGTGAGGCGCTAGCCTCCTTATTTATACAATTCTGGCACATGTGGAAGTGTCTCTTCACTGGCAGGGCCGACTTCTTCTTCTGGGTGGTTATAACCACCTTTAATATATTCTGGGGCTGACTTCTTATTCTACCTATTACAATTATACTTTAACCAATCTGCAAAAGGGGATTTGGTCTTTTACAATATCCGACATGATCAATCCGCAATAGGGGATTGATCTAATGAATAATACCACAATAATAATTAGAATACACTTTGCAGTTACATTATTTCAACACTCCCCCTTAACAAGAAGGGTATTCTACAACAACATCAGGCAAGAGAGAGGACAATATCATCAACAACATATGGTGGGTGAGAGGATAGCATCATCAATATCATCTCGGAACACTGTCTGGCGTATCTATAAATCATTGGAAGTTTTTTTCTCATCATCAACACAACACAGAGGTTGGAGCATCATCAACACAACATGGAGCTGGAGTAGCATCAACATCCTCATCGGTATGAGGCTATGGTAACATCATCATAATATTCAACATTAAAGCTGAAATAATATCATCATCATCATCTTCAGCAAGGACTTAGGAGCTGAAGTGGCATCATCATCATCATCTTCAACAAGAGGCTGAAGTGGCATCATCATCATTAAATGCATCGACATGGATTAGTATAACACTAATACATCCTCATCATCAATAACAACACAAGGATGATACAACATCAAAAGAAACAATATCACAACACAAAGGTTGACAACACATCATCACAGCACGAGGCTGGAAATACAACATGAGGCTGGCAACACATCACATCAATTAAGCTAGTACATCATCACAACAATTACACTAGCACATCATCACAGTAATTAAGTTGACACACCACACAACAATTAAGATGGAAAACACCACAACAATTAAGTTGGAATCACAACACAACAATTAAGCTGGAAACACAATACTAGACTGGCTTTATGTCACAACCATTAAGATGGAAGAACAGTACTAGGCTGGATTTACGTCACAACAATTAAGCTGGAGGCACGGTATTAGATTGGCTTTACATCACAACAATTAAGATGGAAGCATAGTACTCGGCTTGCTTTTCGTCACAACAATTAAGATGGAAGCACGGTACTAGACTGGATTTACGTCACAACAATTAAGTTGGAAGCACAGTACTAGGCATATCTCAGCACAACATTTAAGCTGGAATCACAGTACTAGATTGACTTTACGTCACAACAATTAAGTTGGAAGCGCAATACTAGGCATATATCAACACAACACTGCTCCCCCTTTCGAGGGAGTTCCTTTCGAACTATACCAATCTTATCTCGAAAGTGCTCAAACTTTACATGAGATAGAGGCTTAGTCAACACATCGACAACCTATTCATTTGTGCTAACATATTGGAGCTTTATGGCTCCTCTATGCACCATGTCATGGATGTAATGATATTGGATCTCTATGTGCTTTACCTTGTCATGAAATATATAATTCTCTGTCATCTTTATGCAGCTCTAGTTGTCACATAGGATCATGGTTTCTTCCATCTCCAGGTCAAATAGACCAGTTAACAATTTTCGAAGCCATATAGCTTCGTAGATGGCAGAACACGCAACAATGTATTTTGCTTCCATTGTACTGAGAGAAATGTTGGATTGCTTCCTACTCTGCCATGAGATCATGGTTGATCCCAAACTGAAACATCATCCTAAAGTTCTCTTCCTGTCAGAGACACTTCCATTCTAATCTGAATCAGTGTACCCACTCAGTGTGAAATCATGATCTCCATCACAGCTGAGACCACAATCTAATGTACCCTTAAGGTACTTCATCACATGTTTTGCAACAACTAGGTGAACATGTCTGGGTTCTACCAAAAACTGACTCAAAGTGTTCACGACAAAACATATATCTGGTCTGGTGTTTTTCAAGTACATCAACGATCCAATGATCTATCTATACAGCATGGCATCAATCAATTATGACGACGTGTCTACCAGTAGCTTCAACTTCATTTCCATGGGTGTATTTATGGACTTGCACTCCAACATGTCGAATATCTTCAGGATTTCGACTGCATACTTCCCTTAGTTAAGGAAGATCCTCTTTGGACTCTGCCATACCTCAAGACCCGAGGAATAATGCATTAGGCCAAGGTCTTTCATCTCAAATTTGAAGCGAGCTTCTTCTTACATTCGATGATGATCTTTTCTTCTCCAGTTAAGAATAATTCATCCACATACATCAATAATATCACCGGCTCATTGTTCATAACCTTGAAGTAAAGGTTAGAATCTGCTTTATTCTTGGTAAAGCCCAAGCTCGTCAGAAAACTGTTTATCCTGTCATATCAAGCTTTAGGAGCTTGCTTCAATCCGTATAGAGCCTTCTTCAACTTCAAATCCTTAAGGTTTCTCTATATACACTTCTTCTTCGATGACACCATTTAGGAAAGATGTCTTTACATCCATCTGGTGTAACTTCCACTTCATCTTCGCTACAAGGGCTATAATGGTTCTTATCGAAGTGTATCTGGCTACATGAGCAAATGTCTCTTCATGGTCAATGCCTTACTTTTGAGAAAAGCCACGAGTGATAAATTTTTCTTTATACTTCTCAATACTTCCATCAACATGTTTTATTTTGAAGAGCCATTTGGAGGATACCACATCCTTGCTCTTCGGTCTGGGAACTATTTCTCATACATCATTCTTTATTATGGATTGGTATTCTTTTGTCATGGCATCTGCCCATTCTTTCTTTTGAATGGCTTCTCCAAAGCAGGTAGGCTCCTTTTCCAGGAGATCACACATCAAATCCATATAGCTAGAGAATGGCTCAGGTCTCTTCACTTGTCTCATGGTTCCTTCGGGAACACCATACTTCTTTCCATCTTGAATAAGCTCCCTAGCCCAAGCAGGTTTTCTCTTATGGGAGATCATCATCTAAGGAGGTTTTTGAAATTCTTCTATGTCACGATCTTCTAGAATTTCCTCATTAGGGGAAGTTACGACTTCCCTTACTGGTTCTGCAACTCTGGGAACCTCCCTCACTAATTCTGTAGTTATGGGAGCTACAAGTTCCTCTTCATATACTTCTTCAAGCTATCATCTTCCTGATTTCTTGAGTGTTGCATCTTCATCAAAGTTCACATCCCTGTTGATCTCTTACAGGATATACTTGGTGTTTCATACCAAGTCTAAATATGAAAGATTGAGTCAGGGTCCAAACGAGGTCTGCTTCTCGTTCTAATGTTCGGTCATCTTTGGAGCCTTCTGCTCCTTTCAATCAATATTCATATGAGATACTCTGAATCTCAAGAGATAGCTTCTTCTTCATCTTCTTTGGTGCATGAGTGTATATGGTCATGTACATAGTCTTCTTAATGTCTCACATAATATGTTTCCTTCTACAACCTTCACTATAGTTTTCTCAGGGTTATCACCTGTGACCTGAAACAAGGTCAACAAAACAACAAGCTAGAGTAATATCCTTTTGATAATAATAGATAAAGAAATAGCATGAATAATCATCACAGTAGCTCCTTTAGAGCTATCATTCGTGGCTTGTCTGAAGAAACGATCAAAATTAAGAGATACACTATGAATGAGGTCAACACTCTTATAGTGTTGTGATCGAACATTCCTCCATGGAAACCTGGAACTAACACACGAGGTTTCTCCTAGAGGAGGTGTTAAATGTATCATGCAAATGATTACATTAAGTATTTACCTCTATATGCTCACATGCTACCAAGTATAATACTTTACAAAGACTGCTATCTCAACTATAGTGGTTACTTGTAAAGGGGTAGTCATCAATTTGTCATGTGTACCTTTGAATCTTATCAACTTGATTAATCAAAACTGGAGCCTTGTCCTCAAGAATGAGTGTGCTTGATTTTCTTCCAAGTCTCCTTCACTCAAGATGATGAGTGATTTCTTCAACCTCTCTTCTATACTAAGACAATATGCTATCTTGACAGAAGGTTGGGTTAGAGGATAAACTCTACGATCTCAACTTTTAATCCATTTAATACCTTGACTCAGATTTTGACCAAAGGTTAGAATGATGGTCATAGCTACAACATGCAACACTGATCAAAATAATGTCATAACAAATAGATGCATATCAGAATAATCGCACCTGGGTTGCATTATTCCTCTGAATGTGTTGAATCTTGAGATCCTTCTAGATCTATGGCAAGAGATCCCTTCTCTTGCAAATGCCTTTTAAATCTTAACCGTTTAAACATATGTGAGTACATACCTCTGAAGGAATTTGAAAGTAGAGGCACGATCTGGTAGTAGCGGTAATGATCACCAACTCTTAAGAAATTTAAGGGTCACTGCAACTGATACTACAGCTGCAATTGCAGCTAATATTGCCACTGCAATTGCAACTGCAACTTAGGGTTTTATGAGGAAACCCTAATTTTTTAAACATTAAATTTTGAAATTCTGATCCAAGGGATAGATGCGCTGAGCTGAGACGAGTAAGCTGGTGCAGTCAGATTTATGAAAATCCAACTTTTACCCCCTCAAACTTGACTAGTGGATTTCTGGACCGGTGCTTCTGGTTTTTTGGTACTTATAGTACTCTGGTTGATCCAAGTGGATCCAAAACTGCTCGAAAATACTCAAATGCAGAAAAGGAGGATCTAGGAATGACCCAGAAGTCTTAGAAGGGTCCCCAGGCTTAGAAAATGCTCAAAAATCAAAGTTCTTAGAATTGGATAAAACCAACACCATTGTGTCTGGCTCGTTCTCCCGATTCCGACCATATATTTACTTTCTCAAACAAAGCTCGTATGAAGAAGTTATGACACTCTAAAGTTTTTCGAAAACAACAATAAAAAGTCAAATAGTGAACGGGTCGTATTGATGACATCAACAGTATGGACGTTGACGTCAGCATGACACGTGTCACCTTCTAGAAGCCGAAAGTTTGGCGGATCCAGCCAAATCTGGTGGATTTTTGCCAAATCTGGAGGAGGTTCGCTAAATTTGGTGAACTGGTTAGCGGATCTGCTTATTTAACCGGGCATGCAAAACGAGGCAAAAGGGAGAGTTGGCAGACGCTACATTGGAATCTGTGCTAGGAGGTGTTCCAGGCGACCTGCTCAGAAATAGGTCGACTTTATACTCAAAAGTTGCAGAATTTTGAGGGGATTCCAAATATGCTCTATGTTTCTTCATCATAGTAGCCAATAAGAAAAGTGCCTCCAGAAAAGGAGTTGGCATGCTTTTCGACACTGTACGGATCTGGTAGGCAGACTCTACATTGGAATCCATGCCAGGGGGTGTCCTAGGCGACCTGCTCAGAAATAGATCGACTTTATACTTAAAATTTGCAGAATTTTGAGAGGATTCCAATTATGCTATATGTTTCGTCATCAGAGTAGTCGAACAGAAAAAATGCCTCTAGAGCCCATTTGAGCGAGCCAAGCATACTCAAGTTTACAGTCAAAAGTTGTAGAATGACGTTTACCAGCCACCTATGATATCTGTTTCTGTCTAAAGTCGCAGATCTGAAAGTTGGTTTTTGAGAGCTCTTATATAAGCTTTTCTTTGTAATTTTTAAGCATTTGAGATTAATTAAAGAGCGGTCTCACTGTTAGAGTGGACCCGGAGACGTAGCCAAGAAGTTTGGTGAACTCCGTTACTAATTCTTGTTCATAGATGGTTTGCTTACATGTTTATGTGCTCATGTTCTTGATGGATGTTCTTTAATTTTGAATTACAAAGATGGTTAACAATTAAAAATTCACATACAAATAATGGTTAAAAGATCTTGAATTTTAGATCAAGTTAAATTTCAGATCAAGTTGGTATCAGAGCGAGATTAACCATTTTCTTTGTGAGTTTATGTTAGCAAGATCCAAGCTTCAACGTGGTGAAGGAGAACTTGAAGAGTTTGATCCAGAGATTGGATCAAGAAAAGGGAGGATGTCTTCACCAAAAGGAGAAGAAGCAGCTTCTTCTATCCCTTCTGAAGGGGAATTTCTGAAAGCTTTCATGAGAACGCAAATGACAGTAGAGGAGCTCTATCAAGATCGAAAGAAAGGTGAACAAGGTGGACCATCTCATACAAAAGATAAAAAAGAAGGAGTTGATGAGGAACCCCCTAAAACCCCACCAACTTCTCCATCTCTTCTTGATGGTTCTATTCCTTCTCCATTTGAAAAACTAAAAACAAAAGTTGATCCTAATATGCATCATTTAAAGATTTATATTAAGTTTGAATTACCTATGTATAATGGAGAGATTAATGCTGAAAAACTGGACAATTGGGTCCGTCAAATTGAAGTTTATTGTAGGATTCAAAAGTTTATTGAAGATGGTGTTAAAATTCAATGGGCTTCTCTCCGACTTGAAGGGACTGCTCTCATTTGGTGGGAGAGCAGATCTCAATAGGATCTTGCCACAAAAGTCAAAATCCTTTCCTCTTGGTATGAGTTCATTTCAACACTTAAAAATAAATTTTATCCATTAGGGTATATGCAGCAAGCTATGATGGATTGGCAGAATTTGAGACAAAGTAAGGGACAAAGTGTGCAAGAATACACACAAGAATTTTGAAAAAGAGCATTGATACTTGGTATACCTCTCTACACTCAGGAAACTCTTCTCAAATATATAGGAGGATTGCATACTTATTTATGTCATATGATATTGATGTTTAATCCGACTAACCTTGATGAGGTATGTTTTCAAGCAACTCACATTGAGTCAAAAGGGAAGAGTGTTCATGATGTTTCTTCGGCTGAATCCGTCTAGGCAAAAGAAGGCAAGGAAATGGAAAGTTAAACATGCAGTGACAATGAAGAAGGGTGATGAGAGACCTACATGCTCGCATTGTCAAAAGCAAGGGCATGAAGAGGCAAAGTGTTGGAAGCTACATCCTGAAATGAAACCGAAGTGGTTTAAGGATCGGAAGGGGAAGCAAACAACCACAGTTATCGTTGAGGACCTTGGATCATATTCTGAGGAAGAAACAAAGATAACAATCGTAGGTGTGAAAGGTAAATCTATTGTTGATAATGATGCTAACATTGGTTCTTCATGTGCTTCTACTTCTAAAAATGATGACAATTCTAAGGATAGAAAGAGGAATGCATTGTTTCATATAAGAGT